>CM077628.1:4758440-5323584 GCA_039566895.2 Turritopsis rubra
AATCGAATAATGTAATCACCGTTTTATGATAGAGGTTTCATTGTCGCGAAATGTTCCTACTAAATCTTAGATCGCACTTTAATTCGAACTAATTTGAAAGGTCCCTTTGTTAAACTAAAAAACAAAACACCAGTTATCTATTATAAATAACACCTGGCTTGAAGGCCTGCATGATCAAAGATAAATTCAACAAACCAATTAACCTAATTTGAGTCATATATTTCTTCTATTCCTTCACCTATGGCTTCTATGTAAATTAATCTTTGTAATTCGAACACTCGATATATCGAACCATTTTGTACGATCACTTAATATGAAGTTAAAGCGACGCCAAAATCTTGTTTATCAATTCGTCGAGTCGCTTTAAATGTTGACTCGTGACGTCATTAATCGTTAGACCTGAGTGACGTCATTAATCGTTAGACCTGAGTAATCTACTAAATATCTTGAAGGATAATATGGATACGCTAAGATCTGTATTAGATTCCATACGGGCGATACTTAAAGGGAATGTGAACTTATTCTGTGGAAGCTAAAGCGGTCCTTAATTAGTCGACATTCAAGTCGTTTTCAAGTGAAGACATTTTAGAAGTTGCGTGTTATAGATGATGAAGCGTTCTTCAAAATGTGTCGGTCTTCAAATGCAGTATCTCATCTTCTGAACCGAAAGAACATCTAAAATGGCTAATCTACCGAAGTGCCTCGAATTACACTATGACATGGTAAAAGCGACAGCATCTAGCGACGCCAACTTCTAAAACGCCTTTAATTGAAAAACGTTAACATCTAAAACGACTCGACGACTTAAGATGTTCAACAAATCTACTGCGCATGTCCCGGAAAATGTCTGCGTCACTTTAATTGAGCAAAATTAGCTTGGAACACAAAAATGGCGAGCATCGTTTTCTCAATATTATGCCCAAATTCTTGTTTCACACTTTCTCTAATTTTGGTCTACTTCGCTATAATAAAACATCCCAATTTCGATTAAACGCCTAAACGATTGTGCAAACTGTTAAAAAAAATCGTTTAGTATCAGCTGTAGGAAAACTTACAATCGCCATTATTATAGACCATGTTGATGTTGCATAGGTCTGGTGATCATGTGGAGTTCTCGTAAGAAGTAAGTTGCTTTATAAGAGGTAGTACGATAAAAAGCAAGTGTTGTAATGTTGTTTGAATCGTTAAATGTCCCTTTTATAATTGAATGAAAAATTTGATGTGCGAAAATTGTTAGCACAACTTGAATTTGTTGACGGTTCACCCTGCTTATCTCGATTCTATCAAAATGTTTATCAAAAATGAAAAAATCAAAACATTTGGAACTGCGAGTAGTGGTAAACAAAATAAAACACGACGTCATAAAAAAATATGAATGCCATATCACCAGAGAAGCACTCGATCATACCGACCCCTTTGTTTGCATACTGACGTTCTGTACCAATTGATGTTTCCGTACTAATTAAGTTGTTGGTGACCGTAACGTATTACAATTCTATAGATAATAGCCTAATTTAAATAACAAAACATCTTTCTGATTTCATAGGGCACGTTGAGGCCCTACCAGATTTGTTTGTCGTATACACTACTTTTTATAAATCACAATAAAGTCTAGAATGACATTTGACGATTGATGCATTACTATTGATGTATTGCGGTCCTTGATAGCAGAACATCAGGATTTTCACACCCCTTTAGTGAATTATTCCTTCAAGCATATGGAGTAAAGTCTATACACTCAGAATCTAGAAGCTCTTGAGACTGAGGTGTTCAAGTCAGTTTATAAATTAAATCCTGAATTTATGTTGGAGTTATTCTGAAATCGAGCTATCGAAAGCTGCGAGGGGGTAAACTGTTGCGCCTCTCCAGGAATCTTGGGAGAACAAACAACTCCTTGATTTTTCGCGCGGTACTGCTCTGGAATAAGGATAAATGTGTGGTTTCACACTAGGATTTTTAAAACAACACTCGTAACATTGAAATGATTTCTTTCATGCCTGAAACCAATTATATAAACATGCAAACAAAAACAAAACAATGTTTACAAATACACAAACATCTACATAAAATACAAAAGTTAGAAAACAGTTTCTTACGGTTAACAAAATTTACACGTTGAATTTCTCTCTTATTTAGAAAAAAAGGTAAATACTTCGTGTATCATTATCCATGAAAAAGACCGTCGCCGTCGTCGTCGGTATTGCTGAGGGTTAGCTTTCTTAGAGATGTCGGGTTGTTATTTAAAACAGTGATACACCAAGTCGTTGCGGTCTTAAGGCCATTTTTCATTAGGCGGAATCGTCCACGCAGAGTTTCACCTAATGGAAAACGACATTAAGATTTCCATTCTCCCGACATTCTCAAGTTTCCTCAGCTTCACAGCAGAAGATCACATCTTATCATTAGGTTGGTCTAACAAAATGCGGCCAACAACAATTTGCGGTCAAAACTAAACACAAAATCTTTCTGTCTGGGTTAACAAGGACATTGACGCGTAATGCCTCGTTCGTTCAAACGAAAATAAGAGACTTTCAACCGAAAAGTTTTATGACAGCATCTTGTTAGATAAACACACTCTTATGGATAGGCGAGCACAAATCCTTGAATATCAATAATGATCCAGCTCTCATACAAACTGATCAATCACAGAACTGAAAATGACATCTAACATCCTATAGTGGGCAAAATCTTCAAAAAGTCTCTGTGGAGGAGTGTTTTTTTTTTTTTATTGGAACAGTAGGCAATATTGCTTGCAATTCCTACAGAAAACACTCCTCCAAATAGACTCCTTGAAGATTTTGTCCACTGGGAATCTCTATTAAATGTACACCGAACATGTACTCCATGTACGGATGGGTGAATTTACAGTCAAATTCTCGCAGGCATAGTCTCTATAAAGTGGACATCTCTATAATAAAGAGGACACCTTTTTCTGAACCAATGCTGTACGCTTTATAGAGATTCCACTGTAAAACTACCAATTCGAAAGCACTCTCTCTTTAGCTAGAAGAGATGTATTGTTCTCCCGAACTTTATTTATAGAGTTTTGACCGCAAATATGAAATGCTTTTAACTTGTTTGGTTGATATACTCAGAAAAAATCTAATCCGGATTAGTAGAAAAATAATCAAAAAAATCTATCTTAAATATACAAAATAAAATTTACTGATTCATATATTTAGAAATAAAAAATCATAGTAATAAATAATTTTTATGATTTATGAACAAATCAACAGATCATGTCCCCGCAAACAAAAAAAATCCTCTATCGAAAAGGAGACACCATTTTTAAATATCTGTACAAAAGCAAATCGGTTATTTCCTAATGAAATTATTGATGCAGATAAAATATATTCTGACATTTCGAGCAATATAACAAACCGCCAATTCTTTTCCTACCGGCAACCGTCAAAGTTAATTGACGGAAACAATTAAAACAACAATAGGTAAGAAAAATTGAATTAATGAGGATAGCCTCGTTTGCAACACCAACACTGTGTAAGGATACCCGAGTAAAACTGATGGAGAGAAAATTACAACACTCAGCTAACAATACACATTGAATTCCATGAATGAGAGGTTACATTTTAACATTATGTCATTTCAAAATTCCCTGATTAAAAGCAGTTTGTTGTGTACTCACTTTGATCACATGACGATAAAAGAATTACATGATTGGTTGTCACGTGTTGGAAGTAGCTGCATGATTGGTTGGTTAGAAGATAAAATATTGAAAAGATCAAAAAGAAAAAGAAGTTCTAATAATAGGTGTCCAGACCAGGGAATTTTCTTTAGATTATTGCTGAAACAATGGACACATAACATGCATAATTTCTGATAAGTTACAAACAACACAATGTAAAATTCTTCTTCGCGTAATCCTCGCAAATTTGAATTTTTTAAACTCTCAAACAGTGAAAACACCATGGGAGTACACTTTCGTGTTTCAACATCATGGTTGTTCCAACAACCAGACCGGATGTCTAGCGAATCTCATAAATAGGTATCGGTGAGCGGCAAGGAATAAAACTTCCTACTCACTTGAAGATACACACGATCACAAGTCGTCGCTCATATCAACTGCGAAGCGGAAAATACTAGACGGCGGTTTCTAATCGTCGTCTCGGGCTCGGAGCTGACGGTTTCACTGGCTCCGCTTTCTTTTCGTCTCCAAATACTAACAAAAAAAAACACTTTTAAACTCAGATTATTCAGAATAATTTTCAACATATTAGTTAATGATTTGACCGACATACCTTCAGACACGTCGACAGCATACAATTCGAGATAACCACTTGGTGCCCAGCCTTCTTTGCTGGTTTTCAAGTTTTTGCAAAACCACCAACCATTTTCTCCTTCTTTGATCAAGTTGATTAGTGCTCCAGATTCAAAAGAAATTTCAAATTCTTCAACAGCCTCGTAATCAGCGATAGCGGTAAATGTATTTACACCAATCTACAAAGGGACCAGAAGCAGAACCTGTAGAATACGACAATAACAATAACAACAACAACAACAATAACTACAACAACAACAACAACAACAACAGGGTAAATGCAAGCTGAGGTCCAAACCTCCGAGTTTTCAGCTGGAAACTCTGTCACATAAAACGTCGACTTATTGTTCTTCTCCACGTCATTAGGGTTGACGTTCTGTTTTCCATGATTAGAATTGTCGGGTGCATTCAGAACCTCTTCATCTTCTTCAAATTCACTGTCACTCCACAATGAACCATCGCTTCCTCCAATAGTATCAAGCAGGTTTGAAGCAGACGAACTTTTCAAATTCCTGTAAACAATGTTTAGATTACTGGAAATAAACAAGCAAATATAAGAAAAACACATTTATTACACACGTATTCCACCTCCACCATTAACCTTCTGCACCTTCAAACGTGGGAGGGGGATTTATCTGCGGGTATGAAAAATATTTTTAGAAAAATTGCCATCAATTCTCTTCATATGGCTCATGTCGCTTTTTCTCGCTTGAATTGTTGTTAGAGATTATATATTTTTGTTGTTCAGTGATGAGGATTAAGGCCAAAATCCATGAAAATTGCTCCCTGGTGTAATCTTAAATTAACTCCAGTAGCATCCAGCCACTGAAATATACCTTATATATGTTTCATTTAAGCAGCAAAACAATGCAGGGGTGTTTAGTGTTTCATAGGAACAATAGGAATAAAATCTTGCTTACTGAGTATTTGTGTACGCAGAACTTTCCAGAAGATTAGGAGATGAGCCACTTATACTGTGATCTAAATCAAAACATAAGTATCATGTCTTTACCTAGAAATCTAATTTATTTTATGTAGAACATAGTTGGCCAGATACCGACATGAGTCGTAAATAAAGATCCACAACGCCAACCCGATCGTAACATCGGCAACAACACAACAATACCAACAATAAACAACAATACCAACAATCAACAACAATACCAACAATAAACAACAATACCAACAATAAACAAAAGAAGCATTAAACTATTTTTTGTTTATTTCTTTTTTTAACGTTGGTACAAAAACAATAGATACAGTTAGTACACTAATTAAAACCAACACTGCTCAAAATTCGTCGAAACATAAAATATAGAAGAATATAATTTAAAACAAGAACTAACTATTTACCTAAAGACTTCAGTTTCTGTTGAACCATATCACGTGTTTTTTTCACTTCTAAATCGTCCGTTGATGCTTTGCGCGATAGAGAATCTAAAAGGAAACAGCAGAATATCAATAGAGTTGGCAGTTTTTAATCAGACGTAACACAGTGTACTTTCTAATGAACCACATAAACAGCAGTGATCAAAATCTCCACAGATCCATATATGTTATCTCCATCTCAGGAAGACACTAATTTCAACAATGACAATTAGAAAGAAGCATTCTGTTACTCCATCTCTATTTGGATACACAGTGGAATTTCTATAAATATATTATATATATTATATATTATGTTATATTATATTACTTATAAATACAATTTAAATATAATATAATATAAACATAATTTCTTAATTTCATAAAGAAGTGTCCGCTTTATAGAGACTTTACCCATGAGAATTTGACGCTAAATCCATCCATCCATCCGTACACGTGTCCGTTATACGGAGATGTCTGCTTTTAAAGGATGTACGCTGTATAGGATGTGTGCTTAATAAGGTTTACACTTTATAGGGTGTACACTTAATGTAATTTTAAAGACCTACCTTTAACGCCTTCAAATTGTGACATCAATATTTTACGAATTTCAGTCAACCAACTGGTTTTGACATCCACATTTTGTGCTTGTAAGATGTATGCTTCACTTCTACCATGCACCCACACTTCAAACTTACAAATGTCGCCTTTCACTGTTTCAGTCACTCCAATGTCTGCCGTCTATAAAGTACATTATAATAAAACACGACTACAGTTAGCATTCAGACTTGCTTGTAGATGCGCATAGGTTTGTACAAAAAAGGCTAAATTGCAGACCATCAAAATACAAAGTAGATAATACTGTAAATGACCCTGATCAATATTAACTGTAACTTCGATGTTTTAAGAGGAGAAAACCATTTTATATAAAGACAGTTCGCATGAAATAGAAGACAAAAGATGCATTCTTACTCTCAGTGATTTTTTACATTGGTAGGTACCGAGATCCTTCCCATTTTCATACTCTCTTTTCGAGAATATTAAACACTTTTCAAACAAAAACAATTGTCGGTGCATTGAACCAAGTTTGGTGAATTTCTTGATAGCATTTTTCTTACTCTCCCAAATAGTAAACGCATCCTGTAGTATTAGTTTGCCTTGGCCATCAAGATTTCCCTTTAATAAAAAACATTTATTAGGGTGAGCAAGTATAAGTTCTATCTGTATCAACCAAATATAAAAGTGAAGCGATCTTAATAAAGGACTGCAGGACAAATCCTACCCAAGCTGCTATGTCAGCATTTTACTTACACTTAGCGTTAGATTAAAAACTGGATCGGTGTGTTTTGATACAAACTGGGCGACCACCTTCAAATTTTTATTATCTCAGAAATGCTTAAATTTTACAATCTTAAGTAAAAATTACATTTTAGCCTATTTCCTCTCAAATCATTTTATTTTACCAAACAATATAATTAATTATATTTTTTTTATTAGTTCATTTGAGTAATCAAGACAAACAACTCAGGAATAAATTTTTGACATGTACCAAACGTAAAAGCACTGCCTTCAGGTGCTCGATAACTGAATTAAACATCTGTAGTGTTTCATCAAGCAGTAAATTTTTGATAAAGAAATTTCTTCACAAAACAAAAACAAAAAGACAAAGACTTCTAACAATAGTGGTAGGGTACGGTGGCAACAATCTTATTGTTTTTCATTCTTTTTTCATTCATAAGTCCAGTCAGTCAGTTTGTCCCTACAGTGCAACCGAAAGAAACTTTACAGTTCCCATCTTTAGAAGTTAAAAGTCTTTCATTTATCTAACGTGAGATTTCTAAAGAATTACGTTAAAAATGTAATGACTTCATGTAACCGATTAAACTTAACACGAAAATCTTTAGTGGTTTCATGTAAAAAATTCATTCGTTCGTGGACACATAAAGTTTATTTCGGGCTGCACTGTAGTTGTCATGATACACGTGAATAACGAAACCTGTTAGGTAAGTGTGTTACCTCAAAACCAAATAAACCTGAAGAATGCATGACATCATTAACATGCCTCAACACTTTCTTCATCGAATGCAAAGCATCCTAAAGTATACCAAAAGAACAGCGTAAGTATGCAATTTCGCAACAGTATTTGCCTCGACAGTAGGTCAGAAAACTTAATCTTTAGCAGGAAAGTACTAGTAAAAACTAAAGGTAAATCATTCTTATTAGATATATCCAACTTGTTCAAGAGGGGGAAGTAGGATCAGTCGGGATATCGGCATGCAGAAATAAGAAAAGTGAAGACGTACAGTTATATCAACATGGGCTGGATTACGTTTGCTGACATATTTCAAAATTTCAGTCAAGAGAAGCCGATATTTTGTGATTCTTTGAACTGGTTTCAACATGTATGAATCTAGGTTTAATTGATGACCGAGTCGCTTTTGGCATTCCTGTAGTAACAAACAAAAGAAAATTTTTAAAATTAAATCTCAAGTAACTTGTGCTGGTAATATTATTCTGAAGGTCCTGTTAAAACTGTTAACTACTACATAAACACTTAAAACCTACAGATTACAGCATTAACTACCACCTTCATAAAGCGACCAACTGTCTAAAGGGACCACCTGTATAAAACAACCATGGATCCAAGGTTCCCAGAGTGGATGTTATACACCAGGAATGACTGTTGAAGAAAAAATGTTGCAACTATGAACATAGTTTATCTAATAGTCTTCTCTCTAACTGGGGCCTTAAAATCTCTCCAGAAAAACTGTTATTCCATTTCCGAAAAAGAACTGATCAGCCACAAAGTTTTATGAAACTTACAATCAGATATGAAGTGTTATGAAGGAATTTGCGGAGTTCTTCAGATTTGGGTTTGTTTTTGCAATAGGTCGCATATAACTGGAGCTCATCTTTCTGAAATGAGAAAAAACGTGAAAGACTGCATTCACTAAGAGCATAGCAAATTTCAAGGGATCTTAGTAAATATTTAAGAAGAAGGGAATTTTTTGTAAAGGATGTAAATAAATTTTTCATTGGTCTGTATTTCTTTATTTTTTTTAATTGTGACTAACTACCACCCAATCAGTGTAATGTAAAAATGAACGAATTTGAAAAACATAATGGTACCTTGCCCATAAACACTTGTCCAACAAGATATGGTGCATTTTTACAAGTCTGTAGTTGCTGTAGAAATGTTCTAAAACAATAATCTTCAAATGGTTAGGTTGTTGTAATTCAGTTTATTGAGCTTTAACAAAACTACATTGATATAATCTTTATTAGAGTTTTTCCGGAAAAAAGTAAGAATTTCATGTAAATAGGGTAGTACTAAATCCAGCAACCACAAATTATCCGATTTCATTCGATGGTTAGGTGCTTGGGCGCTTGGGAGTGGTTACAAGGTTTAGTACTACCAAACATTATTATCTCAGCCGTTCTTGCCATGTGTGAGTTATTGCTGTTCTCTAGCATACCCGTGATGAAACTTGTAAATTTCTTCAATATTTCCAAATACAACGTCTTTCTGAGATCGAACATGTGATGGAATATCATAGTTTTCATTGTCAAATGCAACAACATATCCCTTAAAAAACATCTCAAAATTATGAAATTGGAAACAGATAAACCAAGAGGTATCACCGTAAGATAAAGAGAATGTCATGGAAACCGATTTATTGTTTATATTATTTATACCTCTATCACTGTTCTTAAATCATTCACATAATCATGCTCTGTGTTGATCAACTCAGTAATAACCTGGCGTATCTTCTTGCGATGCTCAGGATCTTCTCCGTACTCAGCCATTTGTAACTGAATTAAAAGACCATGAAAATAAACAGGGTAAGAATGAGCAGATTAGTGATTTTAAGTTTCTGCAACAGTTTATTCTCGCTAAACAACAAATACACGAAGTTATGGCCAGTAAAAAAGATTACTTAATGTAATAAACCTTTCAGTAACAAGAACATAGCTACTTCACATGTCCACTTGCATGTATTATTCCCTTTTAGTTCAATAATTATTCCTTTTTAGTGCAGAAATTATTGCAAATCTATTTTTCTTTTCTAATTAATACCCTTCATGAGATTAAATTTTAAAAGAAATCTCACAACAAATATTGTTATGCTGTTTGAAATGACCATAATTTACATGTCATATTACCATATTACAGATCATGGTAGTATGCCGTGATCCTACATACATTCCACATACCTGTGCAGGAGAAGAGACAGGCCTTTTCATTGACATTCGTAGAGATTTTCGAAACGTCTTATTCCTCTTATAGTTCTCTATATTATCGGTGACCACAATCTCGATTTCTTCTTTATTAACGGTAACGGTGGGGGCTTTGGGTATCATTGGAGAAGTTGGTGTTTTGGGGGAACCTTTCTCAGTCTTTTTGCCTGTATTATCATCCAGTGTTAATGCCTTGACTGCTTGAACTGGTCGCACTGGTTTTATAGCAACTTTTTTCAGACTGAAATAACAATGCATTAAAGAAAATTATACAAATTAGTGTTCTGTTTTAAACATTTTGGGAAGGTAGTGTATTGTGCTAGATGCAAGTTTGACTTTGTATACATAGAAAATTTCAATTTTTATCAGAATTATATCAAACAAAAACATAATCTCAAAATAATCACCTGGCTTCTCGTTTTTCTAATAGAAGTTTTACTTCTTCGATTCTTTCTAAAGCAATCTTTACTTTGCCATCAATCATGTCATTTGACAACCTTTTGCACAACATATTAAGCTGATTCATTTTCTTCATGTTGATACCCTGACAATTCTTCATGAAAGTGTCCAACTGCTTCAAACATCTCTTAGCACCTTCTTCAGTGTTGAATGCCTCAACAGGTTGTGCCGCCAATAAATCAACCCCATCTTTACACCAAGTTTGAAGCTACAAATATGAAAATTGTGTCAGAATTTCAAACATTTATTCATGGAAATTGCATTTGCTATAAAAGTTTATGTCAACCTCTTAAGCATATCTAACAGGATACTGACTGTTTTGTGCATTTGTACTGAAAAATAAGGCCCGAAGTTGATAGTAGATTTTCATTGACTGAGGGTTGATTACCTGGCCAAAAAATTTATTAGGATTTCAAAAATATTTATTGATGACAAGTTCAAACATAAATTTGTTAAGATTTCGACATTTGATTCAAAATTCGATTTTATATTTTGAGAAGATGTTCAATCCTTTTGTGAAGAAAGATTCTGAGGATTATAACATGTTTTCTTAATTTGAAGTTTAAACATCACAATACTTGGAAAGTCTTGTTTACATTCTATTACATTGTTTACATTGCAGCTACCATTATTAGCGGATATTATGGATCTGTACTAACTGGTTACTGAGCCAATCAAATCCTTTCATTTCCCGTAATAACTCCTTTCATAATACCCTCCAGATCATAAAAACTGTTAACATATTGGCTTGTTTTCTGAGAGGTTTTATAAATTCCCATCAGGCTCAACCACCATAACAGAATAAAAATGTATTTGAACAAACCTTGTCTAGACATTCAAAAACGTCCAAAGATATTTGTAACAGGTTTCTACGTGACTCAAGCTTCACTTCGAAGTCTTTAATTAAAAACTTAATCTCGTTTATACGAAGTCTGATGCTCTCATGCGCAAACGATGCAAACAATGCGATCATTGATAAACCCTTTTCCTTCAGCTTCATCATACTTTCATAAGATCCCTATGGAGGAGAACTGATGTAGATGAACATCATGTGATGGTCCATACTATCAACCAACATTTTAAATCAATCAATCAATCAATCAATCAATCAATCAATCAATCAATCAATCAATCAATCAATCAATCAATCAATCAATCAATCAATCAATCAATCAATCAATCAATCTAATATATTTTCGAACTTGTGCTTTGGCTACCTTTTTCTTTCTTTCAAAATCATCCAATTCTCCCATCAGATCTTTGGCAGTTGATAATGTATCACCAATATCAGTTCTAGACTCCAAAATACTCGTAATTTGTAACAATGCAACAGAAACCTAAAAAATAGTAAGATTAATATAATAATAGATTAATATAATAAGTTAATATACTAATAAGAACAGGCATTTATTTGAACTCCTGTTTATTTGAGCCATTTTTTCGTATCCCTCTGTGGTTTGAATAACCGAGAGTAAAATCCCGGGTCCACCCTGGTTCTAATGCAAAATCCATCCTGGTTATAAGCCCACCTGGATATAGGTCCATGGGCTTATAACCAGGATGTGGTCTAAAAAATAAAAATTACATAGCCTTTATTTTTTTGCTTAGCTCCCTATTTGTCTCTTGGTCCATAGACTTTATAGTTTCATAGGACTTCTATGCCTCCACCTAGTACCTATTTTTCATTCAGGGGAATCTTATGGTGTTCCAGCAACTTCAGCTTCCAATGACAATATTGTCCCTTTTGTCATAATTTGATTTGGAAGATATTTCGATACCTTTTTTTTATTCTGGGACACAAAATCCATCCTGGTTATAAACCAACCAGATATAAGCCCACCCCATTATATGTCCATCAAAAAAGGCTTTACGGTATTGTATTTATAATAACTTATTTTCACTTTCTTATGCAGAGATTCCACTGTATAATGAAAACTGCATCCTTCAATATTTACTTGGATTGTTTTGATCTGATTATCACGCAATTTCTCATCCAATCTACTTTCAAAGTTCACTCAGAAATTCAAGATTACCTTTGCATATTCTTCTTCAAATGTGCACAATTCCCTTGCTTGTTCAAAGTAAGTCTTCCTTTCCAACCATAACTTTTCAATGTTAGTGCTGCACAAAACAAGGTTGTCACTGCATACTTGCAGTTGAGCAGAGTTATATTTATCAAGAGGTGATTGTGTCCTGTGAGGATGAGATAGCGGCTTATTAAGAATTGGCGAGAGAGTATCGGAAATTTCTATAGTACAGTGAATATCATCTTTTAAATCCTCAACAAGTTGAAACTGTTGTTTGGTTTGAATGTTGACTTCATCAACGCTCGGCAATGCAACCTTTTTGTGGAACAATTTCTGTACTTCTTTCACCTGGTCATGAATTTTCTTACAGGTTACTTGGAATCTCTCGATAGCCTATCAAATAAACAAAGATACTTCTTAGTTCTTACGTTTCTTGGTTCAAAAGGTCTATGAAGAGGAGTGTTTTCTATAGGAATGGCAAGCAATATCGCCTGCTATTTCAATAAAAAGCACTCCTCCACAGATACATTTTGGAGATTGTAAGAACTCACTGTGGTATATTCAACCCACTGAATGACATTGAAGTTGTGAAAACCACCAAGTTCATCTGGGAGTTGACTTAATTCAACGTATTCATCTAACATTGTTATTCCATCAAGCAACACAACCTTAAATGACAACATCATTTTACATTAAGAATTCATATTCTCTGTTTATGGTGATATAATTATTCAGAGGTATTGTAGAGTAATATAATCATGTTGACACGCCTTGGATAGAAATGTTTCAGATACTACTACTACTAATAAATCCACTCCTTATAATGCAATATGTAATCCACAAAGGTCTGAGAAGATATACTGTAGGTTTGTCTAACAAGATGCTATCATAACAAGTTTACAGTCAAAACTTTGTGATTTCTGTCTGGGTTAATGAAAACATTGTTTAGTTTTGCCTTGTTCTGTCAAACAAAAAAAAGAGACTTTCAACCAAAAGGTTTTAGAATTGCATCTTGTTAGACAAACACAGTCTATATTATAGATCCTTTATTGCAAAGTTACAAATACTTCTTAAAAAACAAGTTATACTTCACAAAAAACAAAAGATGTGCTTGTTATTGAAAACGAAAACATATATACCATGTGTTTCGATATCTTCATAATCTGTTTTGAATCATTGTTACTGAAATGTCGCTGCAAAAACCCTTGAGGTTTTAATATCAGTATCTGATACAAAAGCTTTTCTGGAATATTCTATAAAAAATGAATGAAATATAGTTTTTTATTGTAAATCTGAAGTAAATAACAATTTTGGGTTTAAAAGTATGAAACATCAAAGCTCCAAACATCAACTTTATTACCACTTCAGAAGCTTTCAACTTTCAAATTACATCACATTATTTCTAAGTGGCCAAAATGAATCTGCTCAAAAAAATTTTCCATGCAAACAGATATGAAATAAGTGTACAGCGTCTTATACTGTTAAAGTTTCACATATATATTTAAAGCTTAATAATTAAACATAACAAAAATGTGATGTACAAAATTGTGGAACATGAATTCCTTGTTTGGAATAAAAAGTTTTTTGTTCCAAAACAGAACATCATTTACATAAATTTTTGGAGATACTCACTTCCAAATATTCCAACATAGTTTTGACACCACTCCACTTACCAGTTTGACGATTGATAATCACAAGAAATTTACTATCATCCCAAAGTATGCTGGAAGAAATTAGCATTTTTTACACAGACTTTGCATAACCAAACTAAGTAAATATTTGACCTGACCCTACCAGTGGACATATAAAGTTTATCAGACAATTATGTATGGCAACTGTGACAACATCATGACAGTTAAATCATTTTATCACACAAAATAAATAAGTAAATACTTTGCAGTATCGATTATGAAAGCAAGCGTGTCCTTGAATTCTTCTTCAGTAATTGGTTCAGATTGTGTTCCTTGTGCACATATGAGCAATGGGTGTCCCTCCTTGTCTTTCCCACCTAAAGATGTATTAAATAACAAATACTGTGGATATGTTTGAAAAAGCTTGAGTAATTATTGATGGTGAGAGGGAAGGGTACATATAAATTTTTCTATTTCTTTGATGCTGATGAATTTGTTGTGAATGTTAGCATCATTGTTAATTATTACCAGTTGTTCAAATCCACATTTATATTATATTTTCATATTTTTATATCAGTTGGATGAATAATATGGAAAAGTGCTCGTTTTTATTAAAATAGAGCAAATTAAAATTACACCGTTTCACTTGTGTACACCTGACAAATCCGTCAAATATGAAACTTGAAGTCATGTACTTTTGGAAATGCAATATTTTAACATTATATTTAAGGTTGGGATGGACATTATGAAACTTATATAAGTTTCATAATCATCTCACACATGATCAAAGTATTCTACAATTTTGTTTTCTTTCCAAATTGTTTAAAGTAGTGACACTATTCCTTATTTTTATAGTTTTTCTTCTTTTTAAAGGCTCTGCCAACTGTCTTTATGACATACATAACATATTTATATATTACAATTTAAATACATTATTATATTATATATTATTGTGCATAAAATAACTATGGTACCTGTGATGTATACAAATTTCTGTTGCAGTACATGAGCAATTTGTAGTATTTTGGTTTTCTTTGGAGATGTGTCTAAAACAGAACATTATGGTTATAAGTTGACAAGGCACAAGGAAATTATTAACTGATTCTTTTTGTTGCTTTTCATTGTTGTTTTTGGCATCAAAGAAGGTGAAGAATTATAAGGAGTTTCATAGGAGGAAAACGTATTTTTTGAAACATTTAAACTTTCCTAATATAGAATTTTTTTAAACTCCATCTTTCATCCTTATATTGAAAATGTGGCAACAAATGTTATCCACTAAAACCCAAATTTGTTCCTAATTTGTTCCTCTCTCATAAAGACACCCACAAACATATGTGATAGCAAATCGGAGAATGTATTTGGTAATGGAAATTCTTTATACCTTTCTCAGATGTGAGTTCTTTTTGAAAACCATTTTCACCAACGTCTTCTTTCAGATTTTCAGTGATAAGATTTTCTGGTTCAGGTCTTGTCACATCCATGAAAGTTTTAATTTGCTCTAATACCCTGCAATATAATAATGTTAAAATTAGATACAAACAAACAAAAAAATAAAAACATTAGATAGGCAGAAAGTGATTGAAAAGCTTTTCAATGCTTTCATTATGAAAGGACAGTTATAATCAGATAATAAAATTACAGAATCTTCCTGTTCTATGATAAAAAGTTGCTTTAATGAATGATTATGGTTAATGTTAAAACATGTGCTCCATTTTTATTTACAAGATAAACAGCTGCAGTCATTAAATTCAGATAAATCTTGCTGTCACACAAAGACAAGAAAGAACGTAGGCTGAAAAATCTCTTGAAAATCTTTTGGCTGAAACTTTATTAGAGGGTATTCAGGAAAAATTCAAATTTTAGAGAAGAACATTCCCTCTAAATATCCAGTAGGAAAACAGGAAGAGTCAGGAAGCTGGTAAATTAATCATAAACTTTGGGAAAAAGAAGCAAAACTTTTCTGGTACATATATAATAAATTTCCTACATACAGCACAGCCTGAAAGAAACTTTAAGTGTTCCCAAAGGAATGAATATTTACATTACAAAACACAAAACATTTTCATGTACTATAAAGAGTTTTATCTGTTATATGAAGTGATTATTAAAATCTTTTGCATTCTAACCAGTTTGTTTAGACACACAATTGAACTGAACATGAAAATGCATTAAATAAACAAAGGTTAACTTCTAAAGACACTGAACCTTAAAATTCATTCCTTTGCAAAATGTGAAAAGTTTCTTTTTGGCTGTACTATACTCATGACTTAAACTTCATTATGTGTCTTTTCTTGAGAGATTTAGAAGGATTATACTAATTCTTAGACTTGATTTTATTACAGTGACAGTGCTTCTACTAACCAAAAATAAATTGTAGAAAGTGATAGCTCTGAATTGATACAATCAAATTGAATTCTTGAAGACATAATGAAAAAATCCTATTCATTTAAAATTCTATTCATTACTTTGAACATTAACATTATCTTCTTATACTAATACTAAATCTTGCTTTTTTCTTACCTAACTTTTAAAGAAAGAACGTTAGGTAAAATTTCTCGGGAAGTTCGTCAATGGATGTATGTTTTTCCGTGTTAGTATAGGGAGAATCTCCCATTAGGAGAATCTCTAGCTCCATCTTACGAGTTTTTATTACTTCATTGAGTGTTGTGCCTAAAGGAAGACATCATAAAGCCACCCAGAGGAGAACGCAATGCAATGTTTTTTTGCGTTCGAAAGTTCATCAAATTTTCTCAACGTTCATTTCTTTAAAGAGAAATGAAGACGCTGCGTGTAACATTTTTTGTTTTTGTTTTAAATATTTTTTTATTCAACGCTTTAAGTTCAGTAATAAAGAATAACATTGATCGGTATCAGTAACTATTCTATCCGACGAGATAGTCGATGTAGACCTGTTATGTGTTATCAGTTTAGGATTTTCTACCGATGTCTATTTTTTAATGTGTTTGAACGTAGCTTTTTCGTATCAGTTAGTTTTGACTACTATGCCGAAATGTGTAGCTAGCAGTTTATTGGGTATTTCATTGTAGTATGCGGATTGTTATTATTAAGGTATTAGGAAAACGAAGGTAGCAAGATCATTGTTATATTGTTTTGATAGTGTTTGATTGATATCTTTTTGTTTTAGATAAGAAAATTGAATAGTATAGATGAATGTTAAAATCTTGGTTATATACATATATACATGGTTTTTGTATCATGATGCACAAGTGGAGTTTTGGGTTTTGACATTTCCACAATTCATAGCAGAATAAAGATTTGAAAGATAAAAACGTCTGAGAAGGTATTGTTTTTGTTAGCTTTAGTTAATAGGGAAATGTGAAGGTGTTTTCATATATTTCAGAAGTTTAATCGTGGTTAGATAAGAGTATACATTGTTAGGTAGGAGTATACTGTCTATTGCCTCTAAAAATAGCATTCTTAGGATTTATGGTGCCACACCAAAAATCAATTTGAGGCTAGAGATGCAATAATATTATGGCTGATCGTAAAAAAAGTAAACAAAACACAACAATCACGTGATTCATATCGTAGCCCCTTTAAATGATCGATCCAAAATATTTATACAACAATTTTGTGTTAAATATGATATAATTCCAACATGGAACAATTTTTGTAAATACACAGACTTATCATTGCGTGTAAAAACAATTTATGGAGAAAAACTGTAAAATGTTTTTACACGCTACACTAGTATTTATATAATGCAATTTCTACTTTTACTAAAAATGAAAATTGAAGGTCATCTAGTCAAGATTCACAGTTATGAAAAACAAACTGTGAAAACATCATGGATAGATTTATGTTGCTAAAACATTTGTCACCAGTAATTCTCCCTGAAATATATATACAAAAAAAGAAGAATTAAAATTGTGGATAAGCAGCAGATGTTTTTACATCATATTACCCCATATGCTTCCTGATGTTTTTTAAAAAAAAGACAACCAAAAAAAACAAATCATAAAAATAAGATAGAAAATGGATACTATAATTTTAAAATGTTATATTTTGGTTTAAGAAACTGTATTAAAGACAGGAACATAATGAATAATGAATGTTTGATCCAATAACGTAAAACAAAAAAGAGTTATAATAACTAAAACACAAAAGAAGCGGAAGTAATAAAAAAGAAACATGGCTTGCAAAAAAAAGAAGATATGTTAAGATTTAGACCTGATGACCTGACCTGATGGTGATGTCAATTAATAACCACAAACCAATCATCAAATGCTTCATCCTAGTTTATATTTTATATTTAAACATTCTCCAATTCACTTATTCCATTGTTCTTTTATAGTTATAAGGAGTTTCATAGGAGAAAAAAGTGCGTGAAACATTTTAATATTTAATAATCTAGACAAAATGAACTGGCAGATTGTCTCAATTCCCTGATAAATTCACTGTGTCTGCATGACCGATAGTTTCTTAATTGACTTTCTCCTTTATTCTTACTCGAAAGAGCAACAAAAATGCTTAAATGGTACACTGCCAGCCACAAAAAATTGCTGGCCATGCAGACACTTTGAATAAAATTTCCTGCACGATTGTGTGTGCCCCATGTTCACAGATAATGACTTGGTTATCATTACGTGTTGTTGTTGAGACACCCAGCAATTATCAAGCACAGACAAAATACTATTTTTATAAATAAACGGGTAGAAAATCTTTACATTTTTAGTGAAACGCGGCCTGGTTCAGCAATTAAAAAAACAAATTATATTCTTTTGACTGCCACCACAGGAGGACGGTCATTTATTATATAGGCGGTTTCTTGAAAATTCTTGGTTCACATCCTCCGACTGACTACTGTAAATCTCTAAAAAATTTGAAAAATTTTATTCGCCGATTCTGTCAAATCGCGAAAGAAACAACGCACTACCTTAGCACAGTTAACATTGTGTCTGATTTCACATTTTATCTTTACATACATATCATGAAAATTCCAAAGCTAAAATCATCATATGGGTGCTGTCAATCAAAACACAATCTTCGAAGAAGACATCTGTTTCAGGGAGAACTGCCTCCTGCCTGCTCTCTAACAACATGTAAAGAGTATAGTTAATATTTCCCTGTACCCGTCTGATGGAGTTTCCAACTTTAAACTCTGTAAAAGTGCTTAGTTGAAAGAAAAAAACTAATAAAAAACCCTCACTAACAAGTTAAATATATACATTTAAATAGAGTAATTTGACAAAAAATCAGTCCCAGCCAGCCAGAGAGCCAGCGCCGCGCCAGAACCAAGATAAAAATTGAAATATAGATTAAAGAACGATACAGCTAATTAATATTATGAAACTACAAGACTTTTATTAATCTCTTAAATAAAAAAATGCATCAATCAAACATATAGACAAAACAAAGCCGTCATAACGACTAATTACTTTCTTTCTAAATTCATGTAATTTTTTCTTCTTCTACAGTTCCGCAATGAAACTGATGATGTTTGTTTTTTATCCAGTGTCATGCAATTCGCGTCACGAAAATGAAAATCGTGCACCAAAAACAATATACTTCGACCAACTGCTGAGACATTTGTTGACTGTAGTAAATATCGTCACGGTTTAGAAAATGGTAAAAATTTTCGTATTTTCAAAGAGGAACATTTGAATTTTCTGCAGGAGTTAGTGTGCTATCGTGCTTGCAGTAATGTAATAAATCAGTTTATTAACATTCCCCTGTCCACGTGATAGGTAGATATTAGATAGATGGCAGATAAATAGATAGTACACCCAAATCTCTGTAATTCGAACTCTCCATAAATCGAACCATTTTTACGATCCCTTTGTTGTTCGAATTACAGAGAGTTTACTGTAGTTCTTTTCTGTCATATTTTTTTACAAAGTCAAATAATTACAAGTTTGTAATAAATATTAATACAGAGGGCCGTTCCAGGGTCAACTATTTTAGTTATTGCCGAGCAACTCCAACACAGAAGCCCTGTGAACGAGATTGGTTGCCGAGTTTATTCGGAGGAACAAGTATAAGTAATTACAGAACAGCGAGATTTATTGTCATTGAACCATTGAAGTGTTGGAGGGCTAGGCATTAACGAACTAGCCTACAGAACCTAAAAGAACAACATCAAGCTGCGGTCAACTACCCAACATCCAGAGTCCATTGATAAACCAGACTCGTACGATGAGTGTGACGAAAATGGAAAAACATCTAACCTAGATTCTAGGGAAATGAAATTCCGTGCCAGTGCAGAAATTTTAAAATGAAAAAGGGAACGAATAGTTATTATGCATGGAAAAACGGAAAAACGAAACGTAGAACAGGCATGTGTTAAAGGGTGGTAGCTCCTGGTTAAATGTTATACCACTCAAGGAAACCTTACACCTGGAACAAAGAGGAGTTTAAATAGATATAATAAATAGACACTTAGATATAATGACGGATTTCCGAATCTTCCAATTCACTGTGCATGTCGTGACATGTTTGATGAACTGCACGAGATGTCCTGTAAAAAAAGGCCCTGTAAAAAAAGGGAGGTTTTATCGCCGTGACTATATCAGAGACTTCCTGACAAAGTCTGTAAAGATGTCCAAGTTGAGCCCATTTAATCTCTGTAACTGGTGAAGTGTTCCAATTACTGAGCGCAAACACTGGTTACGAGTCCAGGCCAGGGAATTTCTGGAAAAAAGGAGAAACGGCATTTTTCGATATCCGTGTGGCGCACGTTAACTTCCGAATCCCTTCCGAATCCCTAAAAACATGACAAATTTTCACCATGAAGAAGCTAAGGAAAGGAAGTACCTAGAAAGGGTCCGTGAAATAGTTTCACCACACGTGCTTTTGGAACATAACTTTTGCGAAAATAAATCATTTTCATAGAAACAAAACATCAACGTTTCAACAAAATTGAAAGCGCTTACCGCCGATTTATGTTGCTGAAACATCTGTCACCAGTAATTCTCCGTGAAATAGACTCTTGGGAATTTCAACAAAACTGATTGCAGAGAAAAATGTAGGTGCTATATACCAAAAAAGATGGATAAAAATTGTGGGTAAACAGCAGATACTTTTACGATCGATTTCAAAATGAATCAAACTGTTGACAACATAACATCAAATGATTTCCAAATGAAACGCTGTAACCAAACGTTTGTCGAGGAAGGCACTGGAAAGATTCGTCCAGCATGTTCCTGTCAAAGTTGCTATAATAATATAACCCCATATGCTTCCTGATGTTTTTTTTAAAAAAAAGACAACCAAAAAAACAAATCATAAAAATAAGATCGAAAATGGATACTATAATTTTAAATGTTATATTTTGGTTTAAGAAACTGTATTAAAAACAGGAACATAATGAATAATGAATGTTTGATCCAATAACGTAAAACAAAAAAGAGTTATATTAACTAAAACACAAAAGAAGCAGAAGTAATAAATAAGAAACCAGTTATGTTAAGTTGGTATATATGTATATATATATATGTTAACAAGTAAAACACATTTTATTTTCAACGATATATTTCAGCGTCAAGCCTTCTTCAGGTTCATTCCAGGCTAGCATGCATGCGAACCTGGTTTGATTCCCACTGCCTACCGAGGCAAAAGGGAACAGCTTTCGCATACGGAATCAATAATCAAATGCTTCATCCTAGTTCATATATTCGGGGACACATTTTTCATGCGATTGCAACAAAAACGCGTTCGTTACAATCGCAGGTGACTACTTCCTAGTGTCACACCGCATTTTTAGCCCAACTATGTTTTTTTGAATTCTTTTTCTAGTGTGATCATTTACAATTTTTCAATCATCTTTCGCTCAGTCACTTGATTTATTTTCTGAAATTTTACTAATGGTTATGCAGAATCATTCTGAGTAAACTTGTGGCTTCTATTTGCCATTAGCTTTATAATTTCAAATGTTAACGAGCCATAATAAGCGGAAAAGCGTGGAAGTGATTTAAAGCAGCTTAAAGGCATACCGAACTACCCAAGGTCTATTTCTAATTAAGTTGGGTCCCACGAAATTCAAAATTTAGGCGAGAGAATATATAGTTTTCTACAAGGGAGAGCCAATTGTTTGTTCGCCATTTTGATATAAGTCAGCTGCTCCTTCCAGACCCATTTCTTATTGTTCAAATGAGGGATTCCCAATGCTGACATCAGCACACTGCAACCCTCAGTTCTATTTATAACAGTTCATTATCTTTAAGGGTGAAAAATAAATAAATGATAACCCTGGGTAGTTCGGTATGATTTTACAGACTCTTTGAACGACCAAAAATTGTAAATATTATGATTACCTAATGTTAACAAAATATCAAAATAAGATTTTTTTTCGTCCTGTTATGAATTTTCATTACGAATCTGCAAAGAAAATATTTTTTTATTGCAGCTGTTGGTTATTTAAAAAATTCAGTTGTTTTGTAACTTATATTTTTCCGGGGCTTATAAGGGCCATCACATCTTTCCGAATTAGGGATGGGTTCACATAATTTAATATGTTCCAGGGCCGTATGTACGGGTTTTTTTTTCTGGGGGCTGAAATTGAAAATTATTTATACGGTGCATACAATTTCTAACGGACGATAAGAACGTCACCAGTCTCCACCAGACGACATTTAGGCGAGCTTTAGAAATCCAAACTAATCAAAACAAGAAATCCGTATAATAAAATTTGAAGATCGTCCTTCTCACGTAGAAAAGTTTAAATCATTTCTACTTTTCGTCAAACATTTTTCGCCGCGACGACCACTTTTCTTCTTCTGCGCATGTGTTGTCGCGAAATTTTATAACAATCGTCGTAAAAATCGTCTAGTGGAGATTCGGCTGAAAAATTAAAAATAGCAAAAAGACATTTCCTTTTTCATTTATAAAGTCATTTCATAACCTTCATGTTCCAATCTATAACTCTTCGGAATAAATATTCAATGTCAGTAACTGAATTAAGCGATTCATTTTGTCATGTACATCGTAGGTACATCTTTACATGTTTTAGACTGCTGAAAGATTTCGTTCCGATATTACATTTGTTGTTAGTGCGACTAGCAACAATTTCACCAATTTGCCAGTGTTCACATAATTCAATGTGTTGCTATTGTTATGTTAACATTAGTATTTGTAATTCTTATTTTGTTCATAATAGTAATATGTTCTCAATTAACGGATGGCCCTTAAGCTTCGGTAATATTCACACCATGCTCATCCCAATCGTCGCAAAGCATAGGCGGATCTAGAACCTATTCGAAATTATGAAGGAGAGCACGGTCATTAAGCGTATAAAAATAAAACGTGCAAACAACCTAATCAACACTAAGGTTTTTACAGAAAATTCATGACTCTGTCGTTCTCCCCTTTCTTTGAGTAACCTCCCCCGCTGCAAAGGCAACGGATCCCGTGGGAATTGAACCCACGACCTCTCTTAGTTGTAATGGATTTTTATTTGTTTTACGAACACATGGATACAATTCTTCACAAAAATAGACGCTTCAATTTTCTAGTTCCATTTTCTGATTAATTTCCGTTGAACCTTAAATGTTTGGTTGAACACATAACAACTAATGGTTGAACATGTAAATTTTTTGTAGAACAGCTAAATTGTATTTCTGCTACTTTTGAGCTGCCAGCAACCAGTGCTGATATTTCATTAAGAATTTCAAGGTATTCCACTCATCTCATCTTAGTCTTTCTCTGCTAAGTGAAACTAAAATGGAGGCCAGGCCTCATGAGTTTACTAATAAGGATGTAAAGAATTTACAGACCAGAAAATATCCATTCTGCAAAGTACCTACGAGAAACAAAATTTCTTTGAATATCTGGATTTTTTGGTTGCATACCTAAGTTTCATATGAAGAATATCTAAAATACTTTCATTAAATATCTAAATTCCTTTTTTGAATACCTAAATTTTTGTGTTACTTTAGTATAGATAGTTATTTACCATGTGATAAAAAAAGTATGCAAAACAAACTACAGTTAGATTATTCAAGTTGAAAATACCGGCAATAGAGCTTCACGAGTGAACACAAGTAGAACACGGAGTAAATACGATTAGAAATGTTATTCACTATTTTTGCCGAGCAATGAAAGGAAAAAATAACTTATTATTGCTGTTGACTGGAGCAGCAAAGGGACAGAAACAAAGTTAACGAACCGGGGCCGTCTGTCTCTCGTTGTTTAATGAATACTTTCAATTTTTCTTGAGTCTTTCCATCATTTTACTTTCATATTCACGTACAACATTATTCATCCGAAATTTGGAAAGTGTCTGAAAGTTTGCAACGCCATAACTTTTCAGTTTTACACTTCTTCTTTTTAAGATTTCCATGGTAATGGGTATAATTTCAGAGGCATATGTATCTATCTTACAATACAGCGCTAGCGTGTGTATCAACTTGACAATATTGTTGTCAGACTCGGCTAGTATGCAAGCGGAAACAAAGAAATACGAGGAGGAAACTGAAGGGTGTAGCTAAGTATTTGACAGCAGTTTTAACTCTTTTCTTTGTTGTTGTTTTTCCGCACGAAAGCGCACAATTTGGCTAAATTTGGACCAAATTTTGGATCACTTCTTATTTTCGCCAAAAGATGTCGATTCGGGCTTCAATTTACACGGAAAAGTTTGTTCAAATTCACGAAGAATACTCACTGACCAAATGCAGGTGATTAAATTTGAAATTGATACTATTGAATTGTTCTACATGAAAATTTTCATGAAAATTTAAGCACTTTCGAAATCTCCTTAAATAATAAACACTGGCCATCAAACTTCAAAACCCCAAAAATAGTTTGAAAGAAGAGACATATCACCAAATATCTTAAATCAAAGAAAATTTAAGAACTTTCTAACCAAAGGACTTTCAAATTGGTATGAATTTCAATTTGTTCATGTTTACTGAAGTGTTTATAAGGTGAGCAGGCCTGTTATCCCACTTTACCGGACTGAGAAATTTACAGAAGTGTTTATAAGGTGAGCAGGCCTGTTATCCCACTTTACCGGACTGAGAAATTTACAGCATGACTTATATGCAATAAATGCTTCTCAGCTGGGTTAAGTGGCCAACTCGAGGCCGTTACGTATCATTTCTTGGTGACTTTTCCACTGAGAACCAAACTGAGCTAGATCCTTACCCTAACTGACTGTGACAAATTTTATAAGATTTACCACAAAGTTAGTAGCAAAGATACATAAACTGTATAACTCACTTCATAGAAAATTGAAATTTGTCTTCCCTAAACATACAAGCCTGCTTAACTGGGCCTGCTAACCTCTATTTAAACACCCCTTAAATCAAGCGGAAAGAAAAAAGATTGTTTTTATAAGAATATTATGATACACTTTAATCCAGTTGAGTAGATGATTTATATAACAACTGAGAATTTGTAAACATTATCAGTTCATGTTTTGAATCATGAAGTTAAGGTTTTTTCCTATTCTAACATGGATTCAAATCAGATTTTGTCCAAAACAAACTCCATCGTGATCTATTTTCAAAAATGTTGTAATAGTACCCATTCACGAAATGCAGTTCCTTCTGCAGATCATCCAAATGGTACATTAGCAACAGCTTCTTTGGTATGCCACTCGTAACGATATCTAGTTATTTGGGTGTTACAGGTTTCAATCCGAATGATAGGCGAGGCCGTGAATTCTTTTTGTTAAGTATCATTTCTTGTGCTTTCTTTTCGTTACGATGGTATTCGTTTTCTAATCTCCGTTTTTCTTCTTCTAGAGATCTCTGTTTCTCGAGCATGGTCAGTCTTTCTTCAGCCTAAAACACACACAAAAAATTATAATCAAATTTTTAAACACTATGCTATATATTATCATCGCTGATGAAAACGCCAATACCAATTTTCCTTCTGTTTCACGGACTTTATCAAATGCTGCTTCAACTTCTTTTTTCAGTTTTTCTATTTCTGCTTTAAGTTGTTCCTAAAAAAATCATATTTTATTGTGTTTATAAAATTCCCTTGGTGTAAAAATAATTGAATAAATAAAAACAAATATAAATGACACACAAAAGCTAGTATACTCTTCAAGAGACTTGGTCAGACTTGGTCAGAAAGTCATGTGGCTTGGCAAGCAAAGTTGGTATACTGTTGGGGAAATACAAACAGCGAGATCAAACGTTCATAGAAAATAAATTCAGGTGAGTGTTCTGCTTTCCCCGAAATGTGATGTCATTCTGACTTGAAGAATGCTGCCTCAAATCACCTCATAGCGGGAGATAAATGCAGTTAAGACACCTATTTACCTCTTTTCCCTTGAACTGTTCAGCTATTTCTTTTGTTCTTCTCTCATATTCTCCTTCTAGATGATGCTCAACATGTTTTTTGGCTTCTTCAACTTTTCTCATAACCTCTTCGTCAACATCGATTTTTCTTTTTGCTAATTCTTCTTCAACACGTTTCATTACAACATCTTCAATTCTTCGTTGTGTTTCTTCTTCTATGAATTTTGCTTGCATTTCGGTTGCTCGACTATTTATAAAAACAAATAAAAAATTATTTTGCAAATTAAAAAATAGCTTCTCCAAAACATTTCCTCCCTTCAGGCTTATTCAATATTTATAGAAAAGAAAACAAATAAACAATATACAACATCAAGCAGTTTCATCTTTTGATAAGCTTAGGAACCCTTTGACTCACATTTTCCTCTGCCTTTCCATCTCCTCTGTTTTCACACCAGGTTCAGCTCTGTTATCATCTTCATCCTCACCATATTTTTCCCTCCTTTTTGATCTACCAAACCGATCAACACTTGGTGACCTGGTGCGAGACCGACTTTTTGAATATCTCCATTTTTTACGTGAACCAGGAGATCTACTTCTATGACGATGGCTTCCTCTTCTTTCACGTCTATCTTTATCTCTGTCTCTTTCCTATGAGCAATAAAAAGTGTGACTGTCAATGTTACAAGATTTAATTTTTAGTCCTTCACCTATATGCTTGATTACAGCAATGCAAAATAGCCGTGGCCACGGGGCCGATTAATCCATAATCAGCCAATCAGGCATCTCAGATGGAATCAGCTAGATTGTATTGCAGACAAAATTAAATACAAACCAAAAATCAAAATTATAAACAAACCATTAAAATTTTAAGTTTTAAGATTTGAATGTGATCTCCATGATTTGAATTGTGATTGGTTCAAACAAAGTTAATTAAAATTGCAATTGGTTAAAAAAAATGCGATGAAAAAAAGAAAAATTACATAATCATACAATTAACTAGTATAATAACATGAAACTTTCAGGCAATTTTGGGATATAGACAGACGATCAAGGGTACTGTTTTACGGTCAACTTTTCACATTTATTTGTTTCTATCTTTCTATCTCATAAAAATATGAACAAACCCAGAATTAGAAAGCTCAAAACAAAAAATTCTTAAAATTCAAAGTATTCTAGCAGTTTCAAAGAGAACTTACCTTATTTTTTTTACGTTTTGGTGATGAACTCCTACTTCTTGAATGAGACCTAGATCTGCTTCTTGGCATGATTTAGGAAATTTTACCTAAACATTTGATATTTGAAGTCAGAAATCAAATAACTTTGCATTTACTCAATCTAACACCAATCTGTAGTCCTTGGGGAAAATCGAATGTAAGAAAGATATTCGAAATCATTTTATAGAGGGGTTTTAAAATTCAGTAATCACCGTCTTTCAAACACCCAAATATCCAAATATATCATTCTCGTAAAAAACTTGCTTTATTTTAAACACCAACTTTTAAACAAACTTATTGGCACTAAGAATTAAAAAAAATTAAGTCTCTGGAATGCTTAGTGATTTGTGCTGATTTGTTCCTATGAGTAAGTATGCAAAAAAGTGAAGTATGTGATAATAAAATTTTACTTTGCTTTGGTTGCTTATATGACATTACTAGTTAATTAAGCAGAAAAGAGACATATAATATTATACATACCTATAACTTACCTAAGTCCTTCCATACACTAGCTTTCTTATAAAGTGAAGGTTTTTGACGAGGAAAGTTTAGTTGACATACTGTACACAGCACATTTTTTCTCCAGGCTTATAACCCTAAACTATTTTATTTCTTATATCAACTAACAAACTCATTATTCATCTCCATACGTAATGGAGCAATAATTGAGGGAATGTCATTGACAGAAAATTCAAACACAACTGTTCGTGTCATATGTTACCAGGTCAGACAAACAACACAATATAAATAGTGAAACTAATGATGTCCCGATTCTTCAGGACTTCAGACTTTGAAAAATATTTTTGGATTTGTGAAATATAGGATCCAGTGGATGTCTGTGAAGTAATGACACAAGAATGCACCTTCTGATATAGACAAATGGTGAGATTGACTTTGCTCTCTGCTCTGCTCAAGCAATAAGCTGTCACACTGATTCCAACTACTTCCTAAATACTGCTGTCATAGTGGAGTTAATGAATTTGAAAGGTTGCATCTAGAATTCTCCCGCACTTCCGATCGAAATTAGTCATTATTACGGTATTACTGAGCCCTAAATACAGTAGTAATGATTCCATACAGAGCATAATATCGATGTAATGTGAAGTTAAAAGAAGCCTGCAGTAGCATCTATCTCGAACATAAAAGAAGAAACCTGTCGTTCGAAGTTGGATTCAATAACTAAATTCTAGGATTAGTTCTTTTAGTTTGCTCACCAAGCGAAGCAGTTTGGTTGACAACAAGAGATAGACTTGTACCCAGTATTTTTAAATTTTTCAACATTCTTTTCTTTTTTTTGGTCAAAACATCGTGTGAAAGTGTGTGTGAGTGAAAAACTCATTATCGACAAAAAAGGACGTTTTTTGAAAATCTCGGCAAGTGCAACTTGGTGACGGACATAGAAAACGTGCTTTTGCCAGGTGCACTGTTGAAAACAACAAAGTCACTTTCTCGTGATGTAAATAAAGACCTTTTAGTTGTTTTTGTTTATTAATGTGTGAACAGAGACACTTACCATGTCTTTTACAGTTACCGCATATTGATAAATAATTTCCAAAAAACAGTTTTTAAGAAAAATGCGATTTTTAACTGTTTAAAACGCTTGCGAAATCTGTTGGTAGAAACCAATCCTTTATGTTCTAGCCTGTCTATGAATAAAATATTTAAAAAGAATTCGAGTTAAAAACCCCCCTTGAAATTAACAAACAACAAATTTGCACGCTTTCCCCGTTTACTCAAATTCAACCATCATTCAACTGCTTATATTTGAGCGTTGATGTTGGAGAGGACAGCTGGAAATGTAAATGCGGTTTTTTTCCGCCCTTTCTTCCTTTTTATTAATAACCGTTTAATTCGATCACGTAAGCACGAAATAATAGCACACCAATTTCGTTAAGCACTTAAGCACGTAAAGCACGCGATCACATGAGCACACCCTTTAGCAGACTCGTGACTATGGTGATTTCAAAGTTTGATATTAAAAAATGCCTTGGAACAGGATGTCCTGGTGGAGAAGAGTAAAAGGAGATTGGTATTGCTTTCGTTTGAAAATTTTGACAACGACAACGAGGTTCTACAGTCAACACTCTCGTTGTCTTGAACACGTACTATCACAAACATCAGTATTATTGTATTCATTTATTTTTAAAAAACCTCCCATTATGTAACCCGTCTTCCTCTTCTCATCCCGGGAAAGTTTTAAAAAACGATACAATGAAAAATACCAGCATTAGAAATTTCCAGCAGCAGGAAAATAATAATAATGCATACTGCGTTGCCAATTAATCTGAATCCAAAACCTAACGAACACAAAACTTCTGCCTTCAGTAAATTGACTGTCCCCTTTTGAGACTTAATTTTAATTTTTTAATTTTACGAGCTCTGCTGCGCAATTCCCATTTAATTTTACGAGCTCTGCTGCGCAATTCCCATTTAGACGCGTATGTATTCAGAGATATCAAAATGCTGTACGCGATTATTACCGTACAAGCGTTTCTTCACGCTGATACATTTTAGTATTTGTGGCAATTTTGTTGAGTATGGATGTATATTTTGTTAACCAGACAGGTCTGCATTTTTTTGCGTTCGGAATTAGGAAAGCTGTTCGGAATTAGGCAGTCTGACAGTATACAAACTCTTTAAGGAATTTTTGTTATTTGTGGTCGTTGAAGTACGACTTTTAGATAAACAATGCCCGTACTAGATTATCGAAGGATTGTGTATTTTTTTCAGAACAGTTCTTATTATAGAATAGACTTTGCGTAATAATCTCAGAATTCGAACACATACGAATTAGGCCAAAGATCTTAATTCCCCGGATTGAGCATACGTCTCATTAGAACTTAGCCTCGTAATGGTAACCACATGAATATAAGAGCCAATTTTTATTCAAGCATGTATTTTTTTAGCAATGTTATAAATTAACTTTCTAATTGAATTATTATATTGCTAAAATTACAAAAAAGTGTTTATATAGTGTTAATAAGAATTTACCATTATTTGTGACAACTATTCCTATGAAATGTCTAAATTGAAAATATATTAATGATCTTTTTTACGTGAATCTTCATAAACCTTTGAAAGTGGACCGAACTAAATTCAGCAATTCGAGCAAGTTAATGTTATTGGAGAAAGAGCTTTTGGAGTTTGGAGAAACTGCATTATTGTTGTTAATGCGATACAGCTATTATTTGTGATGAAGTCAGCCTCAAATGTGACTAACAGAAAATATCTAGAATTTGACAATCCAAGTATAGAGAAACATTTCTAAACATATCCAATCATTTTCTTGCATTATCTGATATTTGTGTTGGTATCCAATGTTGGTGTCGTTGGTATCGTTGATGATGGTGGGTGTCACAACAATTAAACGTTTGATTAGTGGAGTAGTGAAGAGTCAAAGAGCCAATATTGATGACTTTTTATCATAATGTCAATAGTCGTGGGTAGAATGTTGTAGTAGAATTTTGCATATCAATTTCACAAAGTAAGATATGGTTGATGAAAGACTATTATCCGCAAAAACAAGAAGTGGTGCTTGGTGTATAGAATTATACTTCAGAGACTTCAACTAACCAGGTGAAGTCCCCCAAAACCTGGATGATTTATTTCTTTAATGTTATATTTTCTGTTTGATGTATTGAAATACAGAATAAAACGGAAAGAATGAAAGTCTTATTCGAAAAGGGGAAATTGAATGTTTAATGGAAAAGTTCATGGTAAGCACACCAAAAAAAGCTATTCAGTGGTACTATTTTCTTTTTGATTTGAAGATTTGATTTGTTCTATAGCCTGTCTCTGTTCAGTATATTGTGGGGGCATTCCCAGTGGGCAAAAGCTTCAAAAAGCCTCTGTGGAGGAGTGTTTTCTTAAGGAATGGCAAGCAATATCGCCTGCTTTTTACTGTAAAAAACCCTCCTCCACAGAGACTTTTGAAGATTTTGCCCACTTGGTTCAAAGCGAGAGCTACTTGCTAGTATATACAGCAAATAAAACAACAATTCTCTAAGTTTTCATAAGGGTCTATCTAAGATAATAATGACAAAAAACGTTTTAGGCAACTTCGTTACAAGCATATCGTCAATAAATTACATGGGGGGACTCTAGTGCAAAGTAGGCCTTAAAAATAAAATTAATTCTTTATCCACGTCGTGCTTCAATAAAATTTAATTGATCTCAGTTGTAAACAAATCATTCTCATTGTAAAGCTTGTATTTGAGCACCCAAAAGAAGCATGTTTACAAATTAAACATTTCTCTTCAGTTATTATTAATATCACGAATATTCATTCCGCAGTTTTGACGTCACAAAACTCTCCTTTCTCCATCACATGGGCACAATACGTCAATCTTTAAATCTTAAATATTTACGTAAATAATACAATGAATTTTGGCAAATAAATTATTGAAAATTGCTGTTTGACATCTTTTTGAGTTTGGGTCAAAAAATAGAAAAAACGAGTTTCTAAACTTCACGTCCCCCCTCTTTATTTAAGACCACTTATCGGCCGCTCATTCTAACCACTACATAGTAATGATTTTAATCAGCCTATTGGTGGACGATTTAAGAAGTAAGTTTGGGATATTCCTGGTGTCTATAACGCCCTGGAGTGAAGGTGGTTAAAAAAGGGACGTTTGCCGGGACGGATGGACGAAAAACGGGATTGATTCTTAAACGTATCTTTTAAAAATGCATTTCGTGTTTACATTTAGTGTCCCGAAGAAGACGATCGTCCCTTCCATACCAGCGCAAGAAGGCGAGAGGGGCGTTTTTCATATGTATGTGTAAACACTCTACCAAACAAGATGATTTCTACTAAAATGATGAAAAAACTGGAAAACCATTGAATTTAAAACAATTACATGTTTTTGAATAATCAAAAAATTAAAACATTTGTCCCCGTTCCTCGGCTGGGTAATATAGCAGAAATATAACTTATATATCAAGGGGGTGATCACATGAGAAAATTCAGCCCGGTAAAGTGGGCTAAACCGAGATCCGGGCGCTAGCGCAGCTCTGTTATAAGCGAGCTGAATTATTTTCAACCAATCCACTTAAGAAAATTTTGATGTGACGTGTGCAAGTTTAATTTTTCATTGTTATTTTCCATTCAAATAAAAAAGGCAATCATCAGTTAACAGGGCTGGCCCGGAAATTTTTAGCCCGCTTTGCCTCTCGGCAACCTGTTCTCATTTGATCACCCCACACCACTAACTACAGTTAACTCCCGGTAACTCGAACTCCACGGGACCCAAGAAAATAGTTCGAGATAACGAATGTTCGAGTTAAGCGGAGCTCACGTTAAGTTGAAATCAGACAAAAATAAGATAATAGTTCGAGTTATCACGATTTTTTCTTATGTCATCATATCAAACCACAGTACATATTGTAGCATATACATATTAAACACTACTGAAAGAAGTTTCGTATGTCAGTTCGTTTTAGTTTTTCTGTGAGATCACATTCTACGAGTGAGCTGATTTGATTGACATGAAATCTAAATAAATTTTTATAAATCGAGTCTTTTTTGTTTACTCTTTTTCTGAAAGTTCGAGTTATCCGAAGAAATTTGCCTCAGGGGGACAAAAAAAGGGTTCGAGATAACGCATGTTCGACTTATCCGAGGTTCGAGTTAACCGGATTTTTTTATGAGAAAGTATTAAGGAAATTCCAAGGGACCAGAGAAAATAGTTCGAGATAACGAAAGTTCGAGTTATCCGGTGTTCGAGTTACCGGGAGTTCACTGTATACTTTTTTAAAAAGAAAAGCGCGTAAAATGCGCGCAGCTTTCGCTTCGCTTGAGTAAGTTAAGTAGCAGTTTTGCCATCTACGACATCCTCATTTCTCTGAGACTCTAATGGCGCACATTGCACGTTTTTGTAAGTTCTGATTTTAGTTCTTTAATAACATAGTTTCTACTCCTAGTTTTGCTAAATAAAGTTTTGCCTTTGCGAAAACGAACTCTAATTATCGCAGTTGTAGCTGAGTACACTACACCCTCTCTGCTGGAACTTCTGGCATGTGGTGAGGTGAATAAAAAGCGCAAATAATAAAATAGAGGCGATCAAAATTAGTAGAGAGAGAGACAAAATACGGGACACCATAGGCTGTGCTGGAGTAAAGGGTTTATTACTGTCAATGACTTTTTGTGGGTCTCTATAAATAAACCTCTTAATATTCAAAATACCACCATACAGTACGTACAGCAGAAAGAAACTCTACACGTTCATTATTTTGAGAAAGGAATGAACTTTCACACGAAAAGATACAAAAGATATCCGTGTACCTTCAATGTGCCTAATTCCGAACAGCCTTCGTAATTCTGAATGGAAAAAAATACAGTCTGTAAAATACAAACCACATCAGTAAGGTTAGTTCATCTATTCTCAACCCATCCAACTTCAGCATCCAATGCAATGGTGAAAAAGGAAACCTAATTCATGTTCAAAAGGATGTAAGATATGAAATACAATATCAAAACAACATTAATTATAAATATAAAAACATTTATTTCTTTTCTTTACCACTAATTTACCCTTGAAGCTACTTGTAACGATTTCATGACTATTACATCACGATGAAAAGAAACTCTGGTAATCAGCTGGTTATGAATATAATGCTTACACAGGGGAACGTAAAACGTCTCCTACATGGTAATCTGCTTTCAAAACGGGGATTTAAAAGTCCTGGTTTGAAGTTCCATGGCCAATCTTTCCGTTCCAGTAGGAAACAAGACGCATGGATATCAACCACCCCTGACATTTTGTTGTCCCTCACCTAGCAATAGAAACATCCCAGAATTGATAGCAGCTCAACCTCTTGTTATTACTTTGACACCACTGGACTACTGCATTAAACTGACTTTCTCTGGTCCCTTCTATTAATCTGGAGTGTCGGTTGTGGTCGGTTCCTATTGATCTGGTGGGTTCTGGTCAGTTCATGTTTAGTCGGTATGCCTTCCAACTGTTGCTCTAGCTTTGTTGGTAGGTTTGATTCCTAAATTCCAAGGTTTACCCATTTTTAAAAAATACTGATTAATTTTTCACTGAAATAATCTTTCTGTAATAATTGCCTGTATTTCTAAAGTGTTTTATTTAGACGTGCTAAAACAATAAAAAATATTAAAATAATAGATTTCAACATTTAACTGACTGTGGGGTTATGAATAGGCAATATAAGGCAATGTCATGACATTTGGTTCTTTATGTTTCTGAACTTAAAAGCTTCTTTCATCAATTTACAACAATTACTAATGGTTTAACCTTCTTACTGTTTGAACATTTTTCAAAATAAAAGCCTAGTATTCTGTAGTCCCAAAACCTAACACTTAGTAATGCTGTGCTAACAACCTCCGTAATATGCTGTGGTATGAGGTGAATGAACGACCTCTGTTAAACTCATGAGTAATACTTTGTATAAATAACCTTTAAAAGATTTCTGTACTTTGTAAAAAATATTCTGCATGTTTTTTTTAATATTTGACAATAATTGCACCTAGCATTCTGAGTTCCCATAAGAAAAAAGTGTAGATGGGATATTGTCAAACAATGTAGTTTAACAGTGTACAATTTACAAGGGGAAAGACATAACATATCTGTGTCCCCAATGCATAGGATGTTTCTGAAATTTACCATTCTGAGGTCCCTTCACCTGTAACTTCTAAAGACACCGTCTCTACGTGAAAGATTATTATCTTACACAGACATGTAAAGTTTCTTTGGGGTTGTACTGTATCATATTTAGAGCGACTATAAATCCAAAAAAAGTCGGGACTCTTTGAGGAAGAAGGTTGACTAGATTTTAATGTCAAATATTTTGTGTAATTATTTATGAAAGAGTGAGTGCCTGGTATTCTGATTTACCTACAACTTTTTTTACTATGATTTCATCTTTGCTTTTTATTTATTTTAGGTCAATGAATTGCAGCTTAGTCATTTCTGAGTGGATTGATCTCCACAGTGACGATAAAAACAAGCCAGAGTAAGCGAACGAGCAATGATGAACATCAGGTGACTGATCCAAATCAACTGCTCTTAAAGTATATCTGTTTGCTAAATATACAAAAACAGTAAATGGATATAAATATATTTATATATATATATCTTAATTGTTTTAATTTTTAGCTACAGAATGATGCTTTAATTGAGTAGTAAATGATGGCTATACACTTGATCTGAGCTCAATTCTTTTTGGATTTTTTTTTCTTATAGTTTGATAATAACTTACTTTACTCCTTGTGTGCCCAATAAAAAAGGGGGTGTGATCTTCAACACTTTTTGATGTCGTTCACGTTCTTGTTGATGTGCTTATTAACGTTTTTAATTGGCTTACAAAATCATTCCTATTGGCTATGAAATTTGACCTTTGACTTGAAATTTGAAAGGCCATTTTCTTTTTATTCTTATCCCCTTTGTTTAAGTTCATATTTCACTAGTTCCTATTTCACGTAAACAGATTTGAGAGTGTCAGTAAAGAAAATGTGAAGAGAATGAAAATGAATGAAGAAAAAAACTTAATTTTTCCAAACTAACAATAAAAGAAAATGTTTGTCAATGTATTTTTGGAATGAATAAAAAAATGGCACTTGACTGTTTTTAAAAAATATTGGCGTACAGAGTTGTTTGACAATAATGAAAACTACCCAGCTCATGAGACCATAACAGCCTAGTTTTCTTGTTTTATATGTTTTCATTTGTTGAAATAATAAAAATACAATCAAAATGCCATTTCGTAAGGCATACGAATGCTCATATCACATTGGAAGTTTTTGTTGAATTTGTCCATCTATAAGAAGATGGATTATCTGAATCGGATCATAATTCATTTCTTTTTCTTTAGTCACATTGTATAGTTGACATAGTATATTATACAGAACAAATGGGGAGTGTTTGGTATGGTGCAGTGATTGCCACTATCATATTCATTTGTTGGATAATAAAATCCTTCTTTCGTCAACGAAAACTTCCACATGGACCAATACCTTTTCCGTTGATTGGAAATGTTCTTTTGCAGAAGGATTTTCTTCAGTGGCTAAATCGTTTAGGACAATCATATGGTCCAGTATTCACTGTATGGTGTGGACGAAAACCAATCGTTATCGTTACTGACTACTACGTGGCATTGGAAGTGTTTAATAAAAATGGTATCAAATTTGCTGCTAGGCCACATTTTTTAAACAAATTGCTGACATCAAATAGACAACGAATGCCATTCATGGATTATTCGCCAGACTTTGTGAAGAAACAAAGGATTTGTGTAGCTGCGTGTCAGCTGGATAAACAGCATATGGAAGATAGTGTTGAGTCTGAAGTATTAAATTTATGTCAAGAATTATGTTATCAAGTCACTGCTAAAGAATTTGATCCTGCTAACTATTTTGAAGATTTTGTGTTGAATTTGATGATGAAACTTGTGTATGGTGTGACAGTTGATGTTTCGTTTGCTCAGTTCAACTTACCTGGCAAAACAGACTTGTTAACATTGGCAAACACAACCAACTTATTTTGGTGGTTAAGGCTTTTAAAATACAAAAAATACCAAGACTATCAGACCTTTATGATAATCCGAGAAAACATTTTGTTGCAACTCTTTGAGAAATCTGGCACAATTAAATGCAATAAGGCATTAGCCAGCAATATTCTGAATGCGGTAAATGACGAATTCAAAAGCGAATGTTTTAGTGAAGCCAATATGTTGTGTTCTGATCTGTTTGTGGTCAGCATTGAGAACTTAGCAGCTGCTATGAAGTGGTTACTTCTCTATCTGATCACATGGCCTGAAATTCAGACAACTGTTCAAGATAAACTGGATAGCAAATTTGAAAAAGGAAAGCATATATCTGTGGAAGATGCCATGAATATTCCATATTTACAGGCTTCAGTCTACGAAATACTGCGACTAAGCTCTATCAATCCATTAGGTGCTCTGCATTTATGCACAGAGCCTGTGACTTTAAGAGGATACAAGCTCCCTAAGAAAACATGTGTATGTGTTAATCTTGGCATGATCCACCTTAGTAACAAGTATTGGGAAAACCCATTTGAGTTCAATCCTTGCAGGTTTCTGGAACTAAAAAACGATTTATGGGTTTTACGCGATGTCGCTAACATGAAGGGTTTTTTAGCCTTTGGTTCCGGTGTGCGTCGATGTATTGGCAATGACTTGGCAATGAAAGTATTGGTAACTACAATGGCAAATTTATTGTCAAATTTCAGTTTTGAGATTCCGCCGTCGAGTATGAAACCAGACTTAAGTGGAATGACTACACTAATATCAGTGCCCAGACCATACAGTGTATCCATAACACAGCGAATATCTCTGTAAATCTCATTAAAATCTCTAATTTTTTGAATTTTAAAAGGTATTTAATTGTAAAAGGTATTTTTGCTTTTTATTTTTATTAACGACTTCATTCTAAGAATGTAAAGGTCAGTGAATGACTTGTAAAGTGCCTTGCTCCTGTAGCTTTGACCACGGGTATACCAAGAAAGACTCTGTACATCACATAGAATGTTTAAAAAGAAGTAGTACTGTGAATTTTATTACTACCAGTTCATAAATCCTTTGTTTACTGTTTAAACATTTTTTCCTGAAATCTTGTTGTGTAATGAAATATGATGAAGTATTTTCATGATATTTCTATGACTTAGAATTTATTTTGCTGGTTAATTGTTTTTCAATGACACCTTTATGGAGTTTTTTTGTACTGATTTTTTTGTGAATTTTCCTACTTTTGAAAGACATTGATTTTAGAATTCATGCAACCACACACTCTTTCACATAATAATCGATATGCATATTGTATGTATGTGCATAAAGTAAAGTATGTGCATACAATATGCGATGTGCATATTGCGTCTTGCAAAGCATCTAATTTTGATTCAAAGCAAAGCAAACTTTTTAGGGAATGAAAGTGATGTAATTAATGAAAAGGAAAACATTACTTACTAAATCATTTCATATTGGTTTTGCAAATACTTTTCATCATTATTGGTAAACAATCAACACCATTTGTTGTTTCGGTCTTGTTCTTCCTAATGTCTTGGCTGATGTTTGTACATGCTGACAACAAAGTATACATACGTGTGTGTGTGTAAAATGTTGGTTGCAATTAATTCAAAATGTTCAGATGTTCTCATAATAATGCTTGTGAGTGTCATGTCATACCTTGATGGAAATAATGTCCGGTGTATTTTTTGCAAACAAAATGACCTTAAGATCAGTTATTAAAAATTTCGTGTACATTAAAGACAATGTGTTGTTATAAATACCGCCGGAGGTACCACCTTGTGCTGACATCATTTTCGATGATGATCTCAGCAACAAAAATAGTAGCTTATATTTATGACCAACAATAATTCACGTGCTACTTTTATGGAGATCAAATAATTCCTTTTCTTGTCTCTCACCTGTTGTTATTCATGCTCGAGTGCTGAGATCGTTATGATGTCAGATTTAGCTATATTTATAACAACACATTGTCTTCAATATTTGTGATTCAGTCAATAAATTTGTGAAAATTAATGATCTTAAGGTAAAACAGTATCTGAATTTTATTACATTTTATTATAGTTTATAACTTTACAACAGGATAGATACGAAAATTTACTTCAAATACATAACTGATAGATTTACATAAAGTTTATTTTACATCTGTATTACATCAGTAAGATAGAAAAACATGTTTAGAACAAAATGTGTTGCTTTGAATTTTTGTGTTCAAGTTTTACGCTTAAACAAATTGTTTTAATGAATTCAAATGATACTTTCAGAGAAGATAATTTTCATGAGAATTTCTTTTTTTGTGAATTGAAGAACATACGTTTTTTGCTGGAAAGTTAATTTCGTGAATTTTGAAAAATCAAGCTTCAATCAAAAACTATCACTTAGTAAAATGCAGGTTATGGAGTTCAGACTTTTTTCGCAGGAATTCAATTTGTTGAATTTGAGCCAAAATTTTTGTCCCTATTTTTATCCCTATAGATATTAAACTTTGTCATTATTATTATTATTATTTGATAATGTTTATACAGGTATACATTATATCAGTTATATAACTGTTTTTCATATAAGTCCATTTTTTGTTCATAGGTAAACAATCCCAGAAAATGGATCAGGACTTTACTAAATATTTGTTTGCTCGTGAAGGCAAATCCCCACAAAATGTTCGTTTGGAAGAACATAAGGAAGGACGAAGTTTGACTGAAAGTATTTTTGAGCTTGGTTAGTTAATTTTTAGTAAATTTAAATTTACTTCTATTGTTCTAAAATATTGTATTTTCAATATTACCCAAGCGAAATTGTTTACCACTTGGTATAGCTCTCCATATTCGGATATTTTCTTGGAATGTTGTGTTTAGAACGTTAGAAATTTCTCTACAGAAACACCAATGTTGTGAATGCTGAGCATCTTATCAACTAAAGTCGAACCTTTATAGCTGTATCTCTGTTGCCATTCCTGCAAAATGTGTCCACTAAAATGAGTTGTAGTTACTTTACTTCACATAGTTTTTGCTCAACTTTAAATTCTGCGGATCTTTTTTCACACATTCATAAGATATGAAACAACAAAACACTGGAAGAAGAAGAGAAAGCTGAGGAAAGATGACTGTATTAGTCATTGATATTTGAGTTTTATCAAGCCGTAAAAAGTGTTTTACTCTTTTTCCAAAACTTAATTTAATATTTTGCTCACATTTAACTTTCACGCAGCCAAATGTATGGAAATTAGTATTTTTGTGTAACCATTGTTTGTGCATAGTGAATTAAGGTAGGGGATGTCCACTATAGAGAAGTTTGACTGAAGATTTTTTGGTCTTCCAAATTGAACTCTTATTTTACTGTTATTCTTCTTGCTTTGTAGAAAGAAAGATCTGTAAATGCTGTGCTGAAATTGATAGTGGGAACATTCGTGGAAAATTATTGTCATTCCATCAGAAAAAAGTTGAGCATCTATTATCCCAAGTTGATGAAATCACAAAGCGTATCATTCAAAAACATGAAAAGTGCAAGAAACTAACCAAAAAGTAAATGAAACAATCAATCAGTTTTCAACATATTTTTACGAAACATTATTACTTAGTTATCATTCATTGAGATTAGTTGATCAACTTTTCGATCGTTTTTTCAATCTTTCAAATATTTGTAAACAAAATCTGAACTATATTGAATTTATAAAAATAAATTGTATTAGAATGACTACTACAACTACATTTTCAAGGAACTAATAAAATTACTGGGAAAGCCAGGAAAACAACTAAAGGTTATTTAGGGAAAGGGGTGTAAGGTCATTTTTCCTTAAGAACTTAAGAACTTTATATTTGAGCTATGCCCTAAGTAGTTGCTTTGAATTGGACTCGATGTAATTGATAAAATAGCCAGCATTATACCTATAATCTTAGGTAGACAAAAGCCAGTAAAAACATAATGATAAAGATGGTAAAACAACAACAAAAAAAACCCGGCACACGTTTAGACTAATCCATGTATTTTTTGACAACATTTCGAACGACACAGCGTTCATTATCAAGTCAATTTTTATACAACGTAAACTAACATTTTATATAAAAGGCGTATTCACACGTGTGAAGCATAATTAGCTATGTTACAAGTAGCTACCAGATTAACACATATAAGAAACAAAAGATTATATGCATAAATTATCAAAAATCTATCCGTGCACGTTAATTATAAAGATATAATGGAGTGGAGCGAATAGTTTTATTAAGGACCGGGTTGTCTCGTATAATAAAAAGAGACTCTTTGAGTTCTAACATAAAGGAATTTTTAGCGTGTGCAAGAACAGAAAAATTATCATAATCAACAAAATGATCACAAGACAAAGTATGTTCTTGCACAGCTGTAAGATGACCCGTGGTTCTATGTGAACGTTTTCCTGTTAAATGAGATATACCCATATGCTCACTCATTCTGACTTTTAAATGGCGCTTAGTTTGGCCAATATAAGAAGTGTTGCAACTTCCACACAAAAATTTGTAGACAACGCTAGAAATGAGATCTTTGGATGGGCGATCCTTAAAATGAAAAAAACTAGACAACCTGAACAAAGATTTGTAAACGATATTGAGTTTACAACCTATAATCATGATCTAAAACCTCATTGGTATCAGCTCACACTTGATAATTTTGACTGAAATGTGATGTTTCTTTGTTAAAATTCCATTAAGTGTTTAATTCTCTTTCATCTTTAGTTCGCAAGTGAAACGTACATTTTATTCAAGAAAAACGGCTTCAGACGATGGAGGGAATCAAGTCCATAATTTGGAATCTCCTTGCCTGGTATATTTCATGGTTTCCAGTGGTTGAAGTTATTTTTTAAAAAGTTATCTGTTTTGTTTTGTTTTGTTGTAACAAATTTATGGTTATGATATTATTTTGTACAGAGAAGTATTCGAGAAAGTTGCAACACTGCCTGTACGTATTTTGATAAAGAATTTTCTGTTGCTGCTGGAATCAAGCCTAAAGACAGGTAAAGTTTCGAGGGTTTCATTGGTGAAGAGATTGTTTGAAGTGAATATTTTAAGAGTTCATCATATTTTCTTGATTAAATGCCTGGTAAATTTTCTAGATTTAGTGTATTTTAGTATATTTGCTAGAAACAATGGGATTGAGAATAAACAGTATTTGGGAAATTCTGAATGGACACGTACAGAAACTGAATGTAACTTTCATGATTTTTCAAATCACAGGGAGTTTGAATAACACAAGTTCTACTGTATTTAATATTTGGCTAGAAATAGTTTTTTCAAAATCAGTCATTTAGCAACATGGCTTTCATTTTCAGTGATGTAATTTCCAAAGATGACCTGTGGTTAAAAGCAGAAGTAAGTACCTATCAAATATTGTCTGGTGATCTGTTTAAAACTAAATGTCTAACCCCTTTTTTGCCATATTCTCCTGCCTGCCTCAATCCAATATGATAGTTCAACCTTAAATCATTGAATTCATCAATGTAGAATATTGCTCATGGCTTTAGTCCGGAAGAAATTCAAGAAGCCATTTTACTCAATATTCAAGAATGTACATCTGACCTGAAAGAATTGACAGCCAAAGTAGATGTTAAGAGGGATGCACAGAATCTAAAGTATGAGTTTACTGTACCTGCCAACTAGATATTCCTTTCAAATTGCAGGTGTTTTTCTCAGAGATCTGTTAGATTTATAATGGATTTCATTAGTCTGATGCCAGAATATATTTTTACTGAAGATTTCGTTTTGAAACTGGTAAATTGCACGACGTTTCTATGAAGCCAGTTTTAATGCAAACAGTACGACAATTAATTGAGGTGTGTATGTAAAAGTATTTGCGTACCTTTATTAAAATTATGAATGAGTGAGATTGCGGAAAATTTTAGTAGCGGAAAGTACTGAGAGTTGTTTTGCTTCATTTGTCATAAAAAAAGTATTTCTACATCTGGAGTTATCATTATCAATGTTATTTTAGTGATTTTGATAAATCCTAGTTTAGCAAAACCCTAACAAGTCTGTTATTTCTTCTGCAGGACGGACAGGTCAGTCACTTTGAGCGCTTCATTCGATCTGAGAAAGCAAAGCATGAACAAGATATGCAGGAGAACAAATTGAAGTCATTGAACGATCACATTCTAAATATCATTGATGAAAGATACAGCAGTAATAAGGAACTCTAGTATGGTATTTGTATTTATTTTGATAGAAAAGTGCACTATCAATCTCAGGGTATTTATTTCTTTAAAGTGGGAGTTATACCTATTGAAACTTCATGAAGAAGGGCATACCACCGTGACTGTGTTTTATGCAAGGGTAATTAGAAAAAGTCCTATGGGGTCCTGAGTCCTACATAAAAGGTTCTGTGTCCTAGGTGCTGAGTCCCACTTTTTCCAGTATTCCCAGATAAAAGTAGATTAAAAGGACTTTACGGATTTTCGGCACTCATTTTCTCCGAAACTGCAGTTCCATTGGCATGATTGAAAAAAATAAACTTTTTGAACGATTTAAATCTTTAATTTGTTCTAATCTTCAGTTACCACTGCAGTAATTCTCAGTCAGCAAAGAAGTGAAAATATGGTAAAATGACGTATCCATAATAGGTTTGAGTAGTAGACATTTTCTTCATAGTAAACTCCTGCTATTGGAACAAGAAAAAGCTTCGTGTAATGCTGCCTTGAACTATATGGAGAATGAAATATTGAAATTAAAAGAAGACCGCACCGATAGACTACATGCCCTGTCCAAGTTACAGAAGAAATACAATCGCATAAAGAACTTTGACAAAACTGTGGTAAGCTCTCTTATCTATCAAATGTAAATGTTCTTAAAAATCTGTTAGCCTGTGTGTTCTTGTTTGCAGATTTCACAATATACATTTACTTCTGTTTCTAGCAATGTAAACAGACTATGATCCAGAATTTAATCAAGAGTAATGGAAGCTCAAAAGCTCATCACCACCACCAACACGAAGATGTAAGCATCTTTTAATTCATAGAAAATAGTTTCCCTAAAAAGTTAAAATGGAAATTTGGGATCCTTGATGTCCCAGTTTTATTCGATGTCTTAATCGTATATCACGTGATTCAGATTATCAAGTTGGTGGAACAAAAAATATTAACAATGGGAAAAGAGCTTCAATCTACATGTGAAAAGTTCAAAGATGCCTGTGCGCTTGAAGAGAAACAATTTCTAAAAACACCTCTGCAGAATCTTCAATGCATGCGGACAAAGAGGTAAACATCATTAACCACCTTGTCTTTTCTATGTTTGGAATAAAAAAAACATCTTTTACTTTCCTAAGAAAGAAAGATTATCATCATAATAATTATGTTTTCTTAGTTAAAAGTTTAAACATCACATTGCTGGTAAAGTTTTATTTGTTTTGTTTACATTGGAAGCTAACATTTTTAGCGGACAGTATCGATTTGTAACAATTGGTGACTGAGCCAATCAAATTTGCTTATTTTCTTTCATAATGGTATCAAGTATTTTTTTTTCGTTTTGACATTATAAAGAAATGTTGTTTCGTTTGTTGTAGTGGAAAACGGGTTCCGGTCAGTGATTTATCCATTTACCGTTTTGATTCCTATTTCAATCAACCTGGCGAGAAGCAATTGGATTGTATCATGAATGGGTTAAAAATACCGACCTATGTCCCTCCTGAAAGTTTGATGATAAAGTTTGCTGAGGTTCAGGCACGAGGTACTTAACTTTTTGTTTTTGCGGTTGTATTCTTCCCCTTCCCCTTTCATTGATGACATGAGAAACTTCACATTCTTCCCCTTCCCCTTCCATTGATGACATGAGAAACTTCACATTCTTCCCCTTCCCCTTTCATTGATGACATGAGAAACTTCACATTCTTCCCCTTCCCCTTCCATTGATGACATGAGAAACTTCACAAAGTAAAGTCGGCAGTTTCTTGTTTAAGATCATGCTTCAAAACTCTTACCAAATTAACCTTAGAAACGAAAATAACACCAGCATGTTTCGCTCGAACAGACATACTTTATGCGTCCATTACCATTCTTTAAAAACTCTAATTGATTTTATTCATATGAATAAGTATGCTATGGAACCCTCGTTTTTTATTAACTTTTTTTCTTCTTCGATAGTCCTTAAAGTTCTCGTCTCCTTAAAATTCTTGTTATGATAGAAGATTTGGATATACCTATATTTTCAACAATTATTGGGAAACTGTTCTGAAATTCTATGTATATGAATGCTTTTCAATCTTTCAGCGTATGACCATGCATCTATTATGGAAGATAATAACAAACAATTAGAACTGTTGTTATCCATCCACGCAAGCGCAATAAGTAAGTGTTATATCTTGTGTATAGATTATGAGTTTTGTCGTCCATTTTCTGATAAACGCATCAAGGGTGCGACGTTTCAGAGGGAGGTGTTTATTGTTATTCAACACAGATAGACGCTAGAGAGACTGGCGTCCACTAGTGGAAAAACGAGAAGCTTTTCAGACAGTCCTATAACCTTATACGTGGGGTTCTTGTTTGTTTTTCTGTACAGATGACCATGAAGAGCTGATAACCAGGAAAACAGAAGATGTACAAAATTGCCTGCCAGCTCTAAAAGAAAACGAGACAAAGTGTTCGGCTATCATGACGGAATGTATAAAGTTTCGAAGTGCTGCTCAAGTATGGTACGGTGATTAGTTGAGTTGCTCGTATCCTCTCGTTGTAAACATGTGTGGTGATATTCACTTCTTTGTTCTCTTTTAACAATTTGGTTTCACACTCAATTGAACTCCAAACCGTGCTTTGTACGAAGGACATCTATGAATCCTTGAACTGAGGAACTTGAAGTTATAAAATGGTATAAAACTGCCGCCACCACAACAGATTGTTTCATTGAAAAACCAAACGAATTTTAACTCGCGCCAAATAAAATATGAAGAAATTTTGGCCATTTTGTTTTAAACTGTTCAAAGAAAATGTTTTTCACTACAATAAGTAACTTTCATCTTTCAATTTTTCATCGGTTCTTTTTTTTAAGGTGGGAGCAGCCAGCTCAGTATACAGTACCATGGATCTCCGAAGAGGGGATGAACGTAAAACAATATGTGGAACAGTTCCGTCATCACGCTGAAACGTTGAAGAAAATTCAACTTGTTGGTTGAAAGAGAAACCCATCACCACCCACCACCACCCACCACACCACCGCAACGTAAATTCTAACAAAAGAGATTGTTGAAGTTAACTTTCGTTTTCTATTGAAATTATATATGAAAAGATATGTTCGTTGTAAAGTTTGAAAATATTTACTAATAATTACCAAACTCTTTACACAGCTATCCGAATCTATTAAGTTTGTTTGTTTCATCTAAAGGCTGAAATACACGATCGATTTTCATTGATACTCTTTCAACAACTGAAGTGTTCATAAACAGAACATAGCACACTTCGCAGCCTCGTACCCAGGGCCGTTTGTCTTTTTGATACGTCCCTCGGTACGAAGTTGCGCACTTTGTGAACAGTTTCAAAATTATGTTTTCGTTTAAAGAGGACTACTATTACTTAATGGCATTCTGAGTTACAAGCTCGATAATATTGTTTATCGCAAAAATAGTCGGGAATGACCAAACTGTCTCAGAATGAAGTGTCACCGCTTATTTTTCTGATTCATTGTTTTCTGTGTTCAACAACGTCTTGTTCATGTCCCCATAAACATTGCTGTTTTTATCCCTTTTGAAATCGATGATTCCGTTACATGCTTTGATTTTTTCAATCATTTCCTTGTACGTTGTCGAGTTTTTCTCTCGCAAATAATCCAAATAGTCAATTTCGCGCATCGTCAGATATCGATACAATCTTCCCGTGCTGTCCTCTCTTCTTATTGCAATGTAGCTCAGTATAATTGTTATGCCATGCACGATCAGACCAGTCAGCGACAAGATCATTCCGATGATCAGAAGAAACCAGAAGACGAGCAAAACATAATGATATAACACGTGTGGCGAGATCTCGCATATGATGCGGTGAGCGTTGATGAATGTATTCCGAACATCGCGTGACGCCTCGTGGATATCGCAATAACCCATCGCGGGCAGCAGCATGTTTGCAGGTTTCGGTGTAACTCTTTCCTTCAAGATTTGATTGTGCCGTTGGAAATTTTCAAATTTCAGCCAGTTGATGTAGTTGATACCGTAATTTTTGAATCTGTTATTCAACGTGGCATCGATAAGTAGAAAAGTCACGAGGTTTGCTAAGAAATACAGTAATTTGACGGCAATCATAAGTAAAAATCGGTATTGCATACGGCGACGAGTGTTGTTATGACGATCGAAAAACCCTTCGTAAAGATCTTCTGCAGTTACACCTTGAGACAGAAAACACATTAAGAAATTATATAATATTGTTAATAATTTGAGCAGAACCTAAATCAGATTCTTCGATTTATCCAATTGAAAAAGAAATGAAAAAAACTAGTAAACCGCTTTTAATTACTAGCCCGAACCTAAAACCTGAAATTCTGATGTAAACAGGCGCATCCACGATTCAGAAAAAGCTGGCTCTAAAATGGTACTCAGTTGTGTTTCCCTGGGTTATCCAAAGTGAAAATATTCGTGGGAGGCGCTTATATGGAAAACAGGGGGAAATACTGTTGTTATCGAAATCATTACGACACCATGTAATTGAAAATAAAATGTAATAATATATGATATAATAAAAAAAGGAAAAATACGCCCACACGCCCGACCTCAACGAAACTTATTAAATTGGACTTTCAGGAGGGATACTTTATTCTAGGAAGGGCGCTTATTAAGGAGAATGCGCTTATACAAGAAAATAAGGTATATTGTTTTTTTTTCGCAATTACTAACATTCACCAAACACAGTATAGGTGTTGTTTAGGTGCGTGGTATAAAAGCTATCATACCTTGTTTATTTATTGCCTCTCCTAAGCTCACCATGTCTAAGTTGAAATGTTTGTAAACAACATATGGTAAATAAAACAGTAGAGACAAGGCTGCTATGAAAAATGGCATGTACTGATACTGCAAATAGTAGACTTTCTCCATTGGTTCACAGCCTTGAACAATGTCGCCAGCTCGATTCTTAACGGTACACAACTGTCCAAGTGAATTAAGGCCGTCATAGTCCATGTTCTTGGGTATTCCATAGTACCCAGACTCATCTAACCGTCCCCCCATTTCTTTGAAAATGTAAAAACCTATAAAATATGTAACAAAGGAGGTAATGTTGAAAACTTAAAATGGTATGGTTTTGGATAATTGATACAATAGACACTTTACCTATGATCCACACACATATATATAGAGGTTTATAGAGAGAGGTGTCCGGTTTATAGGGTGTACACTTTATAGAGATTCCTTTGAATTTTATGCATTACACTCATGCATTCAAGACAGTCTTACTCGAAAACTGTGAATCTTTAAAAAGGAGATGTACCCTTGAAGGTCTTATAAAAAAGGCAAAAGAGACTCGAAGCTTATGTTTAACTCTACACCCAAAGATGTTATCAAAACATGTTATCAGAATGATATGTTCAATAAAAACTATATTACTTCAGCTTTCAACTTTTTCTTGATTTATAGCTACGCCAGCAAAAAGTGAAAGAGACCTGGAACTAAGGAAGAGTAACCATGGCCACTAGCTTCGTTGGTGTTTTTAACAAATATAAATATTTGTCACTAGAAGAAAATTAAAGTATTTTCCAACAAGCACAGAAAAATCTCCCATCAATACTGAAGTTATAATTTTATTTCACCATCTCCGCAGCAAAACTTCAGAAAACTAGGCTTGTAACACCGTTTTTCTTCAAAACAGTTTTTTACGGTATGTCTAATCATATTAGATTTGGGAAATGTCTTCCTTTTTAATATAAACATATATTAAAAATAAATAAATATACTTCACCATATATGCAAACCGAACGGGGAAAGTTAGTTTTTTTTAGCATATCCTATATGTAGAAGACGTAGGGAGCAGACATACCGTATAACGTTATACAAGGACGGAATTCTTTCCTTCTTGAAGTCAAAACCTCTACTTAACGGACACCTCCTTATAATGGACAGTGGACACTTGTTTGTGGTCCGGATGGTATCTGCTATAGAGATTCTTGACTGTACTTTTAGAACGAAAAATGCCTTTCTGAAAATTCAAAAATGGTTTTCATCGTTTTTTAAGCTCTCTCAAATAGGACAATAAAACGAAACTGACTTTATTGTGTGAACTTCCCCTAATAAATTGACAATGCAACTTCAAAAGAAACATTGAATCACGTCAAACCTTGGATCCAACAAACTGTTTCTATAAAACCACTATTGTCTTCTGGGATGATGCAAGATGTTTTATCTGTGTAGTAATTGAATCCAATTATGATGGAGCAAATCATGCATAGTTTTACCATCAGCAGTCGATTATAGAGATCTGTCAACGTATCATGGCGACGTTTGAATTGAATCGAAATGAGGGCTGTTATGCTCTCTGCTAACATCGACATTTTCAGCTCTTTCTTCTATAACGCAAAATGTTTGTTTTCGATTATAGTGGAAACGCTACGACTTTCGTGGGAAAGCATTTAAATGGATCTTCAACTTGGCGAAATCAGGAATCAAGAAATCAAACAAGCGATCTTTCTATATGTTTATTCACCATAAAAATTGTTATATTTTTAAAAAAGATTCTTTTTTTTCCTACCTTTCTTCTGCTTTCTCTTTTCTGAAATATATTTTTTTCATAAAAATATCAAATTCGTTGTAATAAAAATTCAGCTTTGGGTTTTTCATTTTACTTAGAATGTTATCCCTCCTTTGATACCGCTTTTAAGCTGGCTAATGGGCAAAAATGAGGGGGTTTCGACAATAAGATATATTCAAAGGTCTTTGTTAGATTTGTATTAATCACTAGAAATTTTGAAACTGTAAGATACCAGGGGGTTAAAAAACTACTGCTTTACGCATTGATGAGTTAATCTAGAAAAGTCGTGCTTAGTATGTGATGGCGGTGCTATTTGATGCGAAAAAGTTTTGTGCAGTAAGGTATCTCTGTTCGCAACTACCTAATCGGCCCTTTTTAGATATCCCGACAGAACAACAGCGATCTAGAAAAACTGACAAGCCGACAAACAAACAAACAAACAAACAAACAAACAAACAAACAAACAAACAAACAAACAAACAAACAAACAAACAAACAAAATAAATAAGAACATGCTTACAAGAAAAAGTTTAAACGATGCTGTCTGGAAATATTGGTGATTCTTTGACATCGTGACACATTGTTGACGTCAAAATCTCGGACTCACAGTCTGGACGCAGAAGGAATGTGTCAGAATTAAACGACTTTATGTCAATATGACGGTATGACGGTGTACATTCTTTCTTCGTTTTTCTGTTTATAATATAATGTGGAAATGATATAACGATATCTGATGGGTCAAAGAGACACAAAAAGAGTAAACTACATTATGTTGATGATTGTCAAGTGGTGAATCCACTCAAGTGACCAGATTGACAATCAGAAACATGTTCAATATATAACCCAGCCAAGCAAGCAACTTGTGTTTCCCTTCCTAATTGCACACTTCTTTGAAAACCTCATAAGATATCGCGGCTAATCTGTCCATGGATTCATAGATTTAGGGTGTTTCTCATGATGTCATATATGTATTATCAACAACAAAAGATTAATCTCCATTGATGTCTCTCAAGCTTTTCGTGTTTTGGGGTGAGTGGTTTACTTGGTTAGGCGGTGGATTTGCAATGCAATGGTGATTGCTGATGATGGATCAAAACCCTGGTATTAAAATGGCGAATTGTATTTGAACAGTAACGATTGCTTAAGTGATGATCAAGCAAATGAATTAAAAAGTATATAATGATGGAATTATTTAAACCACAATAACTTATCAGTTTGGTATGTGCAGGTTCTCTTCCAAAAAGTCCGATGTATTCATTCCTTTTGGAGGCCCATATCATCTTTACGCTTCTTCTCCGCTCTCTGATCAACCGGCTTTGATAAAATAAATTCAAAGAAAGAAAGAAATTCAACTCATGAAAGGATGTTATGGCGAGATGGTTTGGACATTTAATGATAACAGGATTTGATAATGCCAAAAATATATTCTGGAAAAATATTATATTGGATAAGTTTAAATAACATCACGAGAAGAAAACACATTTTTTGATAATAAAATTTACTGAAAAATCGAGGAAACTTATGTCTCACATTTGCCCGTTTCCCTCATTCAGTTATTTCTTCAATACATGATACAACTACCACAATGCAATGCAGAGAAATCACTTAAAATGTCTCAATGGAACAAAACTGATATTCTCTCTGCCATTTAGGAACATGCTTAAACAAACCCCAAAGCAAGTCATTAGAGCACTGCAAGAGATAACTGAATGAGGGGGAGCCAGCGGCGGATCCATGTCAATAAAGGTGGAGGGTTATGACGTTAACATCATTTCTGTTTTTACTTTGTATCACCAATGGGCTTATTTGCACGCATTTCTGTTGTGCGTTAATAGCTAACATTCTCCTCCACAAATTTCCTCATACCATCTAGATCCGCCTCTGAGAACGGCCAATAGTATCTGGGATGGAGTGGATTGTTCTTATCTCTCACACAAACACGCACATGCACACAAAAGTTGAAAAAATAATAATGAGATTACAAATATTTCACAAAAAACTCGTAGATATAACAGATTCAATGCTTTCTCCATAACACAACGGACAGTATGGCGGGTCCGCAACTAAACTACCATTATTAGCATCATTTGAAGTGTTGGTTCTTGGATTCTCGATTTGCACACACCTACATTTCATATGTCATAAATTGTTAACGATCGATACATCGGCCAAAGATGATTTTCTTTTCGTCATATAGTCCGCGCTTCGTTCTTGACGTAATTTTCGTAAAATTTCGCCATAGCGAGGCATATCTTTGTGCCGAATGTATTCGAGATAATCAATTTCTCGCATTGTCAATACATTGTACATATTTCGCGCTGCATCTTGCGAATTCATAAAACAGATGATTGTAACGAGTTGGCCGAAAACAGCTTTCAAAATCCCTATGACAGCCATAGTTATACCGATGACGAGTAGAAACCAGAAAACAACCATCACATATTGATACAAGACATGCGGGGATATCTCACATATGAATTTATGGCTATTGATATGTGTGTTACGCACATCACGAGATGCTTCGTGTATATCGCAATATCCCATCGCAGGCAGCAACACATTACCCGGTTTTGGTTGAGTGCGTATCTTCGGGTTATGATCGTGAGCATGGAAATTTTGCAATTTTGCCCATTTAGCAAACTCGATACCGTAACTTCTGAAGTTGGAATACAGAAGACTATCACATGCTATGAATGCCGTCACATTGGCCAATAAATACAACAACTTCACCGCCATGTTCATTCCAACTCGATAACGCATGCGTCTTTGGTTATTAACTCGATGATTAAAATAACTATCGAAAATCTCATCCGTGGTCACAGTTTCTTTTTTCAAAGTATCTTTTAAACTGAGCAAATCAGTATTAGAAACTTTGAAAACAATATAAGGGAAATAAAAAAGTATGGCCAAGGATGCAGTAAAGAACGGCATGTATTGGTATTGGAGATAATAAACTTTCTCCATTGGCCGGCAATCATAGACACGTTCGTTAGCACGGTCCTTTACAGTGCACAATTGCCCCAGCGAGTTAATTCCATCATAATCCATGTTTTTAGGCATGCCGTAATAGCCGGATTCGCTTAAACGATCTCTCATTTCACGGAATACGTAAAAACCTAAAATGAAATGAAAATTAAAGCTATCAAGCTTTCTCTTCATGTTTGGCAGAGAGAAAAAAGGTTAACCTATGACCTAAATGTCAAGAAAGGTGCATGAATGATATGATTCTCCAGAATACTGTTTGTTAGCTTGGCACAGACCTATTTTGGTTCCAATATTTTGCACCAGAATGCAGTTTAGGTTAATTTGTTAGTCTTATATGTCTCTGTTACATTAGAATCCCGGTACATCGAACCAACGATAACTTTCAGTAGCCCCAAAGTATTTTAGCATTCCCCTTGATGTATTAGTCTCTCATAAAACACTACCTCGAATGTTCATCGGCACCATAGTTCGGACCATGGTCACCAAAATAAGCAAACACCTGAAAAGAAAATCTCTGTTACCTTGTATCCAACATGCACTTCCAACAAATTCTTTCTCCATGCCATTAGCATTGGCAATGATACACGAAACGCTATCGTTGAAGTAATTAAAACCGATAATAGCCGAACATATGATACACATTTTCGTCATGAAAATCCGACAGTACTGATCTGTTATATCGTCGTTTCTCGGTTTGATTTTCAACGCGACGATCTCTTTGACACTCGTTGCTACCATAGACATCTTGACGGATTAGAAGATTCGCTCGTTATAAAAATTGGTTGTCTTTGTCTTGAGTTTTTCTGAGTGAAGTCACTGCCAGTAGTTCGTATAAAGCCTCAAAATTACTATAAGGAATTAAGAAAGAAACTGTTGATTTTCAAAAACCATGGCATTGCTAGATGACGTCATTGAAATCATTGCATTGTAATCTTGGCGTGGAATTTCTTTTACAGTGGAATATCTCTATATATAGTTGACACACCTTAAAGCGGACACTATTTTAAAAGACGGACAACAAATTAAGAAACAGTAAAGAATGATTTCCTGGCCAAAACTCTTATATTGAACCTTTGTAGCACAAAAACGAGATGGTTTCATCTGAAGAAAAGTCAAAACCTATTCAAATATATTCACGACGGCGAAAATTCGGGGATTTTGTGATTGTGATTTTTAGTTCAATAACATGTAAAAGAAATATCAAATTTAAACGGTACTTCCGGATATTTCTTCCTTGTTAAATGAAGAACTATTCAAGTGAAATACGATAGCAAAATTTAATCCCCAAGCGGACATATCACTCTTAAATAGTCGCCGTTGAAGTTCACACGAAGAAAACTCACCTTGTCTAAACCGCGATCCTCTACGAAATATCAATTACCTCCAAATAGATTTATCTTCTTTTATCCTCTGTTATCTCGTCTCGTTCTCGTCGTTATAACATTAAATTTTCTGATATATGTGTTAATTGGTATGTTTCAAATTTTTTGATGTTATTTTTTCAATTTGAACTGATTACGTGTTTCTCACAGAACGGTATTAAGGTGATAATTCCAGACTTGTTATTCTGCGCTTGAAACGATCTTATCGAATTTTCTCTTAAGTAGTTTGAATGCAAGCATACTTCTGTAGCTTAGATGCTCTTAAGAATACAACAAAAGGGGGCTGTTGGAGGGGGGAAGGGTAGAATGGAAAAGAAATTCGTCAAACGAATCAAACGAAATAACTTTTAAGAGATATATGGGTGGCCTTTGTTCGACCAAGTTGTGCTACGGAATTGAAATTTGCCGAAAATGTTTGTTGTTAGAAAAATTTAAACAATAATCGTGAAAACAGTCACAAATATGGTAATATGGTTGTCTTTGTAACCATGCGAATATAGAAAGGCTTATTTTTTAAATACTGCTAGATCAGCTTGGACGCTCTATCTTTATACAAAGAATGACGAAAATTGAACAAATTAAATTGCATAAAAAATTGTTTTAAACGTCTGAAATTGCACGCAAAGGAACTTGTTTTTTGCCAATCTTTTGTCTTTGTACGTGATTGTCAAATGGCTGAATAATGTTCTATCTGTAACAAACGCAAATAGAAAAGTACAAATGTTTTTTTGAAGAACAAACTATATAAAAACACAAGGCTACCGATGGTCCAAAAGTTAAGAACATGCCATACGAACAGTGAAGGCTGTGGAAAGTTTGTTTAAAAGTCAACAGTCAAACTCTCACACACTCCAACGTCGCCAATTTTGACCCCAAGTCATGAAAATTAATGCCGTTAAGGACCAATATAATAAGGGCCAATAAAGTATTCAAAAATATTAGAATCTTTTCAGTCTTTAAAGAAGGAGACTTAAGAAACGTTCGAAGGTTTACCTAGTGTTGCGTAAAGGTAAAACTGTTCAAAAATCAAGCTAATACTATAAATATAATCTGTCGCTATGGTCTATACACTTTCGTCGATTTTATCATATTGGCTTGTTACAGGATCTGATAACACATTTGGCCAATCATTCGTAATTATCAACTTGTTTGCATGGTTCCCAATCTCTTCTTGATAGCACGGTCATATGAAAATATCGACCAAAGCGTATAGACCATAGTGACTGTCTATATTTATACGCTAGCTAATGCTAGTTGTTCACCTAACAGACAAGAGGAGCTGCTTCTGTTTTAAATTTCAATTCTCACACACATGTTTCCATGCTTAAACAGGAGCCATTTCTTTAAGTGTCGTCGGATCTGTGCCTTAAATAAACGCACATGGTACAGTGATAACAATTAAAATGCACCTCTCATGTTTAATTATTCTTTAGGCTGTTGATATTCAGTCAATTAATGTTTTAGATAAAAATACTTAGCTTCCAATTTACTTTCTTGATTCAATTTAGTTTTTTTCGTTCTTACTGCAAAGTATATAATAACCAGATGTTTTGAGAAACGTGTATGATGTAGTTTTGAGCAATGGTATAGTATTGGTCAGGAATCTTTCTCTAAGAATTATTTAGAATGTTGTGAATGTGATACGTTTACGAAATGAGAGAAAAAAGCAAAAGATTTTCGATACAAAACCATTATTGACTTCCCAATACTTTTGCAAAGGCTATGAAATGGACCAACCCGATAATGGAAACAATGAAGCTATGAAACTCAATCATAAAACATAAGGGGATCTTATCGAACTTTATAAACATCTCCATTATATACGAGAAATACATCCTCCCCATAAAACTTAAGTATAAAATACGCACATCGGGATAACATGATTACCAGCTTGAGTGAAATGTATCGAAGAATGGGGTGAGAGGAATTCAAACTGATTTTATTATCGTGTACCGAATGGAATGTGAAAAATATTGTGAACACAAAGAACCTCAATTTATTCAAGAGCAGTCTTGGTGTTTTATGGGAAGAACCTCCACTGAAGTATCACCTCTTACCCATGAGCGATTCAATAATAATAATAATAATAATAATAATAATAATAATAATAATAATAATAATAATAATAATAATAATAATAATAATAATAATAATAATAATAATAATAATAATAATAATAATAATAATAATAATAATAATAATAATAATAGTCTAGCTCCGGCATGCAGTGATTGGACAGGAAAATTCTCCGGTATGCAGTAATTGGACAGGAAAAGTCTGCCTTGTAGAAGACGGGAACAAACGCTCCATTTTGGAATTACTGGGATTGATCTCCTGTTTCTAAGGATTCTTTTAATTATCATTTTTAATTGCGTGGCAACCAGATTCAGTATCGGGTGAATAGAGTGTTATACAGACATTCATAAATCTGGAAAAATGCATCGGAAAGGCAATGTTTTGAGAAATATTTTGATATTGCCACAATCTGAAATTCAAACTGTCTTTGTTCAACAAAACGTTAACTTATAAAGTGACCAACAAACATGGCTGTCTTATGGTTGGTTTAGAACGTGGGGGGAGCCAAGATCAAGGAGTGGTTGACGAGGGGGTGAAAGGGTTCTGTGGAACTGAACACAAAAAATATTTCTTGGTTCATATATTAATTATTAAGTTATTTCATAAATTATTCTTTTGTTTCGTTCTAGTTAACACAATAAGAAAAAAATCAATTTACCTTAAGACAGTAGCATTGGCCATTTATCTTTGGTCTGAGTTTTACTGCTGACTGTGCGCGAAAATTAATCAGAGACAGGCCTTGAAAGTCAGGAATGCTACTCTTTCAAACTCACACTCAACTATCAAACTCGAACCCATGGTTTCTTACCTTTTTCGCTTTTGTCAGTTCACCAAAATGTCAAAAAACCCTGGGTTTGAGTTTGACTCACATATGTCAACTTTCATCGTGGAAATCCCTTTCAGAGGTTACCATCGCATATAAATATGTTCGTTACGTAACATGTACGTTACGTTAGTTACGTTAACTAAGTAACTTGTTGTTCTGATGACGAAACAGATTTCCCTTTTTTGTATTTAACTACAACTCAATATGCTTCTAAAAAATAATTTCGTACGGACTCAGATGGTGATTACATCGTTGTAATAATGTTCTTCATCAATCAAAAACGTCTCGACATATAACGCATACAGGATCAACCCTGATTTAATTGTTTGTAAACTTGTTTAAAAGCCACGAAAAAAAGTAAGTAGCAATGATTGAAATCAGGTTACTATGTGCAGGCTTGACGGTTTCTTTTGCGAAATAACTCACGGTTTGCGTTTTGAACTTGTCGAGCATTAAACGATGTGTATGTAACAATCATTAGGGTTGAACACGGTTTAAGTTTTGAATGCAAAGGTTTCAAAGTTGATAGAAAATAGAAAAAAAGAAAATAGGGTCATTCGAAAATAGGGTCATTCGAGGTCATCCTTAAGGAAGGTACATCCAATGAGAACTAAAAATCCGTTCGGACTTCCGTGAAAGTATCCAGGGCATGACTTGAGGGGAACTAATGGAAGGTACGAAAAAAAACCCGACCTCCAAATCACAAAGAAAAGAAAACAGAAAAAAAGAAATATATAGGAAAAATAATGGAGCATCCTGATCGTAAATCTACTGGAATTCCTTCGAAATAAAACAGTGTTGCGAGGAGTTAGCGAGAAGTTAGCCTCTTTGTGAGGTCTCGTCGTTTTTGTTCTTTAAAACTTCTGTTAAAATCTTTAACAAAATTTCATAATATTTAGATTGCTAGTATGGACACCAACGACAATTTACAAAAAGTTATGATTTGTAATTAACAATTCTTCAAAGAAATCACTCAAAAAAACATTATTTTTTGGAGGGGCCTGCCCTCAATCGTTCAATCGTTAACCATGGGTGGAGAACAGTGAGCATAATATTCTACAGAATGTGATTTTCAACTGGTAATATTGTTTTTAACTACTGCTCTTTTATGCGTGCAATAAAATGATAACATACGCAAAGTACCTGGTGATTTGATTTGATATATAAAAAGTTTATTTTTGAGAGTAACAATTAAAAATGGTGTCTGTTAACGGGGATTGAAATAATACGTCAACTTGGGCATGGTTTACACGGGAGTTACTTTGTGATTGTCCCAAATAAGTTGGGACCAGGAAGAGATAATATTTTGTTTACCTAAACGAACATCACGTAGTTGAACGATGAAGACGAACTTCGTAATTTTCTGCCTCGTTTGGGTTACATTGAGTTCAATAGAAACTCGTTCCAATATACCCAATCGACTGATGTTGACGGAAGAATTCTATGAAAGTCGTGGCAGTGTGTATTCTGACGATATTGACGAAGCAGGGAAATTCTTAAAAAACTTTAACACAAAAGCTGACGACCTGTTGGTCAAGGATGGATTGAAGAACTGGGAATATGAAACAGACCTTACGGACAGACATATGAAAGAAAGAGTGAAAGCCGATCTTGAAGTCAGTGAATTTTTTCTTACAAGCAGCGAGAATGCTACTCAAATCAAAACATTAGATTTACCTCCGAAAATGCATCGTCAAATAAGTTTGATTCGTCGAAGTGGAGAACCGACGTCGTATGCAATGAGACGGGAAATTCGAGAGAAAATCAGTAAGATGACAAGTATATTTGGGAAGGCTAAAGTGAAGAGAGACGGGCAAAACTATACAATCAGTGATCTGGATGACATCATGGAGAAATCCAGAAATAGAAAGGAATTAAATTGGGCGTGGAAAAGCTGGCGTGATAAGGTCGGTCCGCCCATGAAAAACATGTATAGTAGCTTGATCGATTTATTGAACGTGGGCGCAAGAGAACATGGGTGGATCGATTACGGCGATTATGCCCGCTCCAATTACGAGATGGGTGACGACTTAGAATTGAATTTAGATCGAGTATGGAATGAGATTGAACCCTTATATAAGGAATTGCACGCCTATGTTCGATACCGATTGGCGAAAACATACAAAATCAGTAAAAGGGGATGTATTCCCGCAAATTTATTCGGTGATATGTTTGCTCAGAACTGGCAAAATATCTTTCCACTCGTCAAACCACAAAAGTCTTCAAGAACTTTTGACGTCACAAATGAATTAAAGAATCAGGGTTACACCGTCAGTAAAATGGTCCATCTCGCCGAGCAGTTTTTTACATCTATTGGACTTGATAAAATGCCGGACAGTTTTTGGGAAACCTCTGTGTTAACAAAACCAACAGGCAAAGAGATGGTGTGTCATCCGTCCGCTTGGGACATTAGCAACAAGGACGTAAGGTATTCACCCTCCCCCATTGTGTTCTAATAAAAGGGTGAATCCAGAAGTATGTCAAATTTGTGGAGGAGACTAATCTTAGTAATTAGGACTAAATTTTCATTATCCTACTCTCCTTAACAGTTGTCAACATCCTTCTAGATCCACCACTGAGATTGAGGGGAGCAATGAAAATGAAAAGAACATTAAGGTCGAGTTACACACATCGAATTTTTCGATCGAAAAATGAAAACAAGGATTTTGATTGGTTTAAATACTCGGTCGAAAGAGTTGAATGCATTTCTACCTTTTCGAACGAAATAATCGATGTGTAAATCCACCAAATCGAGACTAGAGAATCATTTCCTTGGCGACTCGTTTTTTTCCCCAACAAATCACTTTGATGATAACTTTTCTTTGGAGTTTTCATCATAGAGCTTTCATCATAAGTGTTCAATGTTGCACGCCTATAGAACACCTATTTCCAGAGAGCTCAGTAAAAATTTGTGGAGGAGAATTTAGTCATTTAAAGTAGAAAAGGAAAACGTTCAAGTAACCTAATCGACACTTAAGACTGAATAGAAATATCATAACGTTGGACTCCTCCACTTTTTTGACTGACCCCGAATACGCCTATGTCGATGTAACGATAAACTAACTGTCGACAATATTTCCACAGCGTGGAAGAGTAAAAAACAAAACACTACGCATTTAAATTCGATCACTTCGTTTTTTAAAGGATAAAAATGTGCACGAAAATCAATCAAGAAGATTTAACAACCATTCACCATGAAATGGGACACGTGGAATACTTTCTGGCTTATAAAGATCAACCAAACACATTCCGAGCAGGAGCAAATCCTGGTTTTCATGAAGCTATCGGAGATACGATATCCCTTTCAGTCGAAACACCAAAATATTTGAACGAAGTAAACTTGTTGAAATCAGCTTCCCTAAGTAAAGGTAAGTTGACCAGAATACTGAAGAAGTGAAGTGTATTCCAATGACACGCACATTCTACTTCTGCCATTAAAAAATTAACAGAATAAAATTTTCGAAATACGGGGAATTCGGGATAAGAGCTGTTCTAAGGGAACGAAATGCTCAAAAGACCAAGATTTTTGCTCGAGATAACAGATGGTCGAGGTAACTGATGTTCGAGATTTGACTGTATGATTTAAAACTGAAAACTAGTAATTTGAGAAATCACTTGAAACATTTGGTTTATCCAAATTCAAGAAACAATTTAATAGTGTTTCATACACAGTGGCGTTTAAAAATTGTCACTAAAAAATTCCCTGATCTAGAAACCTATTTCCCAATTCTGTTGTTTGGTTGTTGTTCTTACTAAGATTGTTTATTTTGTGTATTCACCTTGATCACATGACAGTGAATAATTACTGTGTATTTGGTTATCATTTGTCATGTGATCCAAGGGTTGCAAACGTCTGGGATCGACGTTGGACAGATTGCATCTTTTTAAAGCTATTACAGTAATGTTTAGATCAAACCTTCAGGTTGAACTTCTTAGGGGACCAATGAAAATTGTTCGAGTTACTGAGAAGGTTCGAGTTATCAGGACTGTGCTGAACATTTAATGAACAACTCATGATCCATATTTGTATGTTCTGAAGGATAGATCAAATATTCCGAATTCTTACCTCATAGACGATACTATTAGCTTCTTGTTGAATCAAGCCCTCCGCCGTGTTGCACCAATACCTTACAATTTACTCGTGGATAAATGGCGTTGGAGAGTTTATGAAGGCAATATAACGGAGAGTGTATACAACAAAGAATGGTGGAAACTGCGCGTCAAGTATCAGGGAGTTGAACCGCCAGTAAGCAGGGCTACAAATGCATTTGATCCGGCATCAAAGTATCATATTAGTGCAAATGTAGCATATATTGCGTAAGTATATTTTTTGTGTAAGTATTATACACCAATGTTAAAGTGTAAAGAAGTTAAAAATTACAAGATAAACAAGATATGAAAATGTAAGTGAATTATGGTGAACCAAGATCTCATTCATAACGAGATTAAGTTACAACGGTTCCTCTGCTCTACAATTCATGCCTTGTTCGTTCAAGCAACAAAGAGAGATTTCCAACTAAACAGTTTTATGATCAGATCTTGTTAGCTAACACTTAGTATCACTTTCTTCAATTTCCATTAAAATTGTTTCCTACTTCAGACATTTCAGACAAACTAATTTTGAACAAGCTGTTGATATTTTCTTTTCTAGATATTTCGTAAGTTATGTTTTGCAGTTCCAGTTTCACAAGGCGTTCTGTAAAGAAGCAGGTCACAAAGGTCCCCTGCACACTTGCTCAATCTATAAATCAAAAGAAGCCGGCAGGAAATTAAGGTAATCTCACATTCAACTCAAAATTTAGCTAAAATATAAGTACTGCAAAACAGCCAGGCTCAACTCCAAATTTATACTGGTTCTGGTAACAAAAGAGTGTTCGTGTTGGAAAATTTCTTGAAAAAAAAAAAGTTCTTTGTTAAAAGGCATTTGTAATAGAACATATGACTCCTCATCCATATTCATGGTATTAAAAAAAACAGAAAGATAAGCATGGATGTTTAAACTGGCCTGTGCAAACTTTCCTTACTCAGCCTTCTATGTACAAGGTATTAGTTAGAATATACACGTGTGACCATTTAATGCTTTGTCCGACCTTTTAGACAAATGTTAGAAGCTGGTAGAAGCAAACCATGGCCGAAAATATTAAAAGCGGCAGTTGGAGATGACGACTTAAAGGCCGATGCTATTTTGGAATATTTTCAGCCACTAAGAGATTGGTTACAGGATTACAGGAAGACCAAGAAATACCCGATCGGTTGGAAAAACGCAATGTCAAAACCAGTAAGGATATACTGCATTCTTAAAATTAGGGTATTATAAATTTCGCACGAGAACTTTCTGTAATTTTTAAAAACACGTATGAAGTATCATAAAGAATTCTCTCTCTCTAACTGTCAAACCATCTAACTCTATGGTGACTTGACTCATTATGGTGGCCATCGTAAATATTCATGCATTACTTCTTACATATAACCTGTACTGATGCTGATAAGGAAAATTTCAGCACGATGTAAACTAGCAATGACATTCATGGTAAACAAAAACTTCTTACCTTTTTCATTCGTTAACAGGTGCTTCAGAAGAAGATCAAAAAGTACGAAGCTGGTCAAGAAAGATCTGGTATTCTTAAAACAAATAGTGGTGACGTGTCGCTGTCCATTAACATTCCATCTTTAACGTTAAACGAGTTACTCAAAAAGTCCAATTCAACCAATAACGATACTGCAACAGAGGCCGGCTTGACTAGTGCAAAAACACCATCTGTGTTAGACCTTGCAAAATTATTAGATTCAGCAAAAGCGTTATCAATCAAATCATCTGAAGTTTCTAGTAAAGACAACAAATCCAAAAGCTCCACTGAAGACATAACTATCAACACAGATAAAGCTCAACAGAATCCTAAAACAATGAAAGATGCAGCTCAACAGAATCCTAAAACAATGAAAAATTCAGACAATCATGTTGATAAAGCGAATGCTCCTCAATTCCAAATTTTCCCGATTGAATCTTTAATTCCGTCTTCCTATGCTCTTAAGTCAAATGGTTCAACAGAAGCTGTGCCACAAAAAGAGAGCTCTTCACTGAAAGGAAGTAATACCAACGAAGCGACTCCACAATCAAATCATGATCATTCCCAGCCTTCAAAATTGCCTCTCGCTGTATCAGAACGTCCACAAGCTGACTTTCCATCAACAGCGGTTTCAGAAAAACAACCAAAACAGAATCCAAAGACAGCTGGAATATCAAAGGAATCATCAAATCCGGCAACAGCAGCTGTTCCTCACGAAACAAAGCCCAATCCAGCGCCAGCCAATCAAATTGCCTTGGTACCGGTTTCTTTACCTTCAAACGTGTTATCTGCATTAAGAAACGCCTTGAATGGAACTCAGAGTATTGATTTAAGCATGCTGAAAAGTGCAGAAAACACAACAACAACAGGGAATGCTGATTTGACAAACAATCTCCAACAACTTAACAATAACGTAACGTCTCCAAGCTCCGTAATAGCAGCAAATAATGCAAGTGAGAAACAAAACGCCAGTTCCAATGAATCGCACCATGATCATCTTTCGCAAAATACGACTGGGTATGATGAAAAAGTATCCGAAATTAACGAACAAATAAGTCCGAGTAAATTAAACACCTCAAAAATACTTTCCGAAGATTCGATTTCATCTAGTCCTGAAGCTGATTCGCAACTTATTGATAGACAAAACCAATCCTCATCAAATAGCGTCTTGAATTCTACGAATCCATTTTCAAATATAACGACGCCCATTACGACCGATAACGGTTTTACGACCACACAAAATGTTATGCCTTGTAAACGGAGTGATGACTCCTGTTTACTAGGCAAGGTAACCACTGTAGGCGATTCTCTGCCATCGTCTTCAGGATTTGGCAATTCAAAACAAACTATTTCTGTCTCACCATCATTGTTAATACAAAAGCTAATTGAACATCATGTTGCTGAGAAAAGTACGCCAGATCCAGTTGTGAATGCACCAGGTAACAGCAGTACAAAGAGCACTGAGGAGGTTGCTCCGCAAAGAGATGAAGAAAGTAAAGGTACAACACCTGTAGATATGGACAAACTCGTCAAATTATTAACTGGTAGTTCTAAAAACGCAAATACTACGGTCAGTCAGACCAATCCTACCATAAGTCAGGAAGCATTAGCTGGTCAGCTTTTGAATACAAGCAATTTTAATGACAAAGACGGTTATGCAAATATAAAGTCTAATGAGAAGGGAAACTACAGTAATGAAGTCTTTCCTGGGAATTGTAGTGACCTCCGGAAACGTGGAATATCACTAACGTTCAACTGTAAGGACATTGAAAAGGCAGAAAAAGCGTCTGACAAAGGTGGAACTTTATCAATATCACCTAACGAGTTGATACAAAGACTATTAGGGAGCAAATCATTAAAGAACGAGGTAAACAGAAAAACAATTCCATCTGCTCATGTGGTGAAAACACGAAATGGATTTCAATTGAATTTCGACTTGAATCCAAAGGACAAAATACCATTGGAGGTAACGAAATTGAAGAAGAAAAACCCCATGGACCGCCAACAACACGTGGATGTATATAACACTCCAAAAGGTATGATTGTCAAACCAAAGTCTTCAGTGCAACTTCTGAAACCACAATTTGTTCCTGTCAAAAGTAAAGACAATTTAGAACTTGGCGGCAAAGAAGGAAGGAAATAATCCTAATGTGAGGAACTTGCTTATTATTCAAAGACGTCGGAACATTTAGCAAAGAGACAATTACAGTCGTTGCACACTACACCAGGGACGTAGCACTATTATTTATAAAGACAAACATCGATGAATGCATACACCATTTTGATCTTTCAACGTAGTTTATAGCATCTAGCTGTAAAATTTTAGGCTTTTTAAATAGGTTTATTTAAATAGCATATACGCAACGCAAAAAAACATGATCAAAGACACAGCACACCAGGCTTGCTGTTTCATTAAGTTTAGTTGTATTTAGTAGTGTCGAAAAAAGTAACGTGAAACAGTGTACTCTAATGTGTACATAGAAAAGGTACAATATATATAAAAGCATATAAGCCATCGCTACTCTTGACGTTGTCATATTCTTATATTGACTTAAACAGGTTCCTGAAATGGTTCCTAATAGAATTAACATTTAATATTTTGTCCATTGTAAAACGCATCTAAAAATTGTAAATATAAAAATTAGAAATTAATCAACGAATTGAATTTTGTGAGCTCTTTCTAGCAGGCACATGAAGTCATATTAACATTGTCTTAAAAACGTTCAAACGTAACACCAGTTAAAACAAGATGGTGTACCTATCTACCTGTCTACCTGGTGTCTATCCCCTCTCTTCGTTTTCTAAGGATACCCTCTCTCACTTTCACGAAATGATTGGCAATTTGGAAAAATAGCAGTAGAAAGATCCAATGTGTTTCGGAGCAACAGATGTGAATCTACAGCGCGAAATTGGAGAATGAAATCAAATGTGCATTGATCGAATTAATTTTACATTTGCCATTACACATGTTTTTCAAATTTAAAACGAATCCACCAGCCTCCACACAACATTATGACACAAGTCCTTTTTTCAATGAAAACGCATATCAACGCTAATTCTCCAACAATGAAAATACATTTTAAAGCCCCCCCCACCCTTAATTGACAAATTACATCCACACCAATAGTGATAGGGGATTTGTTTCATAATTTTTGTAAGATTACATAGAAAGTACTAAAATTCTCTGTGAGTGCAGCATAATTTGGAAAATATTCTAAAATCAAACTCTCACTGGTTTATGAAAGTTTCTTACGTATCATACCTAACATTTCTTCTTAATTACCCCCTTTTTAATTACACATTTAATGTATTGCTATGATGGCCTTTATATTATCATGGTCTTTAAATTATCATCTTTGCGTTTGTTTATTGTTTGTTTACTTGGAAACGAGATTTTGACATACAAAAGTAATTAAGAAAATTACGAAATAATAACATGTGTTCGTTGTTTGATCGTGATCCAATTCCCAGGGAAAATTGAAACAAATTGACGCAATTATAAAAAAACAGAAAAGAAAAGCAACAATAACGAGCTACTTTTTAATATTTTATATATATTAATTTTAATATTTTAATAATCGCATTGTGTAGCTATCTTCCTTCTAAAGAGAATATCTTCCTTATTGAGACTAAAACATAACGCAAAATGATTTTTCGAGAAGTTACAAGTATAGGAAAGGAAAAGGAGAAGCCGTCGTTTTTATCGCAAAGGATCCTGGTTACTCAACAGAGAAATGCGCGGGAAAATGTTCGATTGGAGAGGAATTTATCGATTATCGAGAAAGAGAAGTGGATGAAATACGAGGCGTATTATAAAAGTAAAACCGATTTAAACCAAGTAATTGCCAATATAAAAACTGTGAGAAAAAAGGTACCTGTTAGTCCAGAACGAAAGAGATTTATAGGTCAACAAGGGTTGAAATTGAAACATAAGTACTACGATTCGGAATATTTTTTGGAACTTATGGACGATGCGTTGAAACCAAGAAAATTTAGAAGTGCATCTAAGAAACCAAGAAATCTTAGTGATTTTCTAACGGAAGTGAAAGATAAACAGACACCATTAAGATTTGGTATAGAAATAGAACAAGCAGATAAGAAGGATGCCTGTTGTTTTGATGAAGAAAAGGATGATAAACTGAAAATAAACAAGTCGATAATTATTCGAAAAATTCATCCGCCTCTAAGGGGGAGAGAGGTTTGGAGAGTAAATGAAGAACACGAAGAAGAAAAACGCCGTATGTCACGAATTGAAAGTTTCGAAGGAAAGAGAACTTCGTTCACTCTTTCTCATTTAAAAGGACAAACCAGAAAGTCAAACGCCACATTTAAACCCAGATTATCGGACGAGAATCTGGATTTATCCGATTTGAAATCGGAAACATCGGATTTTGAATATTTATCTGATACCAATCTGCTTGAAGATGGAAACAGGAATAATATACCACTGAAGGATTTGACGACAAATCTCCAATCGTATTCGGCAATGTCAACCGAAAGAAATATTGCAGATTTTGATAAGACTAAGAATTTAGAAATGTCTCTACGAAGGAGAAAACCTCCAATCATATCTCGAAATAATTGGTTAAATGTTCCCGAGCTGGCAAATCAACTACGAGCTATAGAACTGATTACAGCGAAGTCAGGTAGAAACGGCAGAAAAGACAGTGTGGAGGAGGACATTCGATTAGAAGTACCTGTAATACTCCAAAACCATGACAACAATTTAGCGAGTCAAAACATCAGTCATGTGAACGAACGAACTCCGATATCATATAATGCAGATCAACAAAGTGATCAAAAACTTAAAAAAACCCTGAAAAAACGTAAAGGGAAAAAAGTTCAAACACACCCAAGTTCAAGTTCTCCTTCACGGAGTTCCAAAGAAACTAGCAATATTTCTTCAATGGCTTCGCCTAAAATATATTCCCGAATGCAAATGACAATAGGCGGGAAAACAGTCTCTGTTTTTGTGAACAAATTCAAATCTCGTTAGCTTTTTTAGGTGCTTATGTGCAGAGTAGTACGGTAGCGTGTAAAACATTTTATGAAGCAAAACTTTAACATACTATAATTGTCTTTCTATATATTTAATCGTGAGTGTGCATCCCACTTTTTAAGTTGGTAAGTGCTATAAAAAGGACTGGGAACGAAATATTTGTACATTTTAGTTCCTGCGTAACTGGGTTGCGATTATAATTTTTTAGTAATTAGTAATTAGCGATTAGTAATTACTCATATGGAAAAAAGGCTTAAGTCCACAAAATGGACTTTTTTTTATTAAACATTCATTTTATTTTAATGGAGATAAGTGAAAATTTCCATATGTTTTTCTACTGTGACAAACTGAAATTTGGGATTGCGGCCATTACATATTCATGACTTAAGCCCTTCTAAACGTAGAAAAGATGCTGATTGACATGAAACAAGCATCACCTTATTCTTGGATTTATGACTTTTTTATTCTACAGTGACGAAATCAGTTTTTATTACGAAGAATAGATTTTCCATGATTTATGTTCTAATGTTGAATTTATAAGAAATGTTATAGCGGTATTTTATCCAGTTTTGTGAAGAAGACAATTCCAATTTTATTTAAAGCTTCTTCAATTTTGTTTTGTTTCAGCTTTTCAAAAGAATGGAAACAAATTGTAAAAACTGTGTTGTGTTGAGCATATAGTATTTAAGATAGAAAGATGAAAGTCAAGAAAGGAATAAAAAGATTAGAGGTTTGATTAATTTAATTAATTGCTGGGAAGCGAATGGAATTAGTTAATACTGACGGCGATTTTCTAAATGTGGTGATCCTCCTATAACCAAGTTTCTTAAACCTATTTGAGGAATTAATTGCGAAAGAAAACTCAGTTTTGAAGAAAGAAACGTTAGGAGGTATGATTCATTATATATGTTTGTTACTAGGTTAGGTATATAATCTTCTTTCGTATTCTTCCAAAGCTAATTTTGCGGCGGGTAGTAATGTGTGAGTGTTATTTTATTCAGGAGATATTTCACAATTTTGGAATGTTGTTATCTGGCATTTAAATATCGAAAATTCTAAATCCGTCCAGACAAATCTTTTAGTTGACTAAAATTGGAAATTGGAGAGAATTGTTTACAGGATTCACAAGTTAAAACAAAAACAGGCTTTTATCTGATTTTCTTTCTGTAGCAAGATGTTTGAGGGAGCTATGATGTCATTCTCATGACATCAGTCAAATATGTTGGGCTCAATGACATTAAGCGCATAATTACTGCATTAACTGGTACTGCTTGGGGCGCATATTGTCTGGAGTTATGGCATGAAATGACTTCAGTAAATCTTTACATTAAATATCTGTAATAGTTCGACGTAAATATGTAATAACATTTCTGACATACTTCTGTTCGATTTTTTGGAATTTCGTTTCTTGGTGACAAGAAAAGAAACAATATTTTTTACCTTAAAACACTGCGTTTTTATACATATACACAGAGTTATGTTATCAAATTTTATGGGCAAAACTTTAAAAACTTTTCACTCGCTACACTCAGTTGATTATATTTTTCATTGACGTCATTTGATTAGCGTCCTTAATAAAGTAAAGATACACGATAAACTATTCCGTAAACTAATTTATTTTATGTAAGTTTTTGAGTATAGTTTATCTAATAATTTATCTAATAGTTTACCGTTTTACAGGACCTTTACAAAGAAAATATAGTTTTCTTAATGATAATTCCGATTCCAATAAATCTCACTTGTTTACATTATTTTTTTATATAAATAAAACTCCAAAAAATAACAACAAACAAATATTTTAATTATATTTATAATCTATGATGCATTCGATGGAAATTCTACATACTGGTTCGTCTGTCCACTTGTTGTTTCTGTAGACAAACGTCTCTCATGTTTACTACTCAAGTTACAAGTACCACTCAGAGATGATTGCATCACATTTGCTAAATATAACATACTCGGGCTTCTAATTGTATTGAACTGATACGTTGAGAAAATCGTGTCGGGAATCGACATGGTGATAGATGGTTGCCGTAGAATAACGTTTTCGTTTCGAAACTCCAGTTCTCTTATCGAATCAATATCGTTTATTGATTCGCTGTTGAGTTCGAGTGAAAATTCGATTATTTCGCGTTCAATTTCGTGCGTTTGGAGAGATTTGGTCATGGATGGGGACATGGATAAATTTCGATTGATCGGTATGACGACACATTTTTGTTTGGATGGCCTGCCAAAAAAATAAAATAATAATTGTACAAAATAAATAAATAAATAAGGGCTGAATCTTAGAATTTCCACATTTTGGATAAAAACGACAGATAGGTTGTCTCGGCTTGAAACAGGCATCTTATGATATAAACACATGGATAGAAGTTCTGAATAAAAAACGGAGAAAAAAGCAAAACAGATGCAAAAGATCTCAATTGCTTTTTTTCTTCCTTCTTTTTCAATGCACTATTAAGGCAATTTTATCCTGAAATGGTTAGGAAATAGTGAAATGGTTAGGAAATACTGAATTGGTTAGGAAATTCTGGCTTCTTTATTCTCTTGAATCGAGTTCCAAAAGCAATAAGTAGAGCGGAGTTGCTTAGTTCCGACTATTTGTGATGGCGTATTTGTGATGGCGTATTTGTCTAACAACGCCAAATAATGTGTGAGAATTGAACATAATGTAGGATTATAAAAAGCTAGGAAACAATACGGTTTCAGTTAATATACAGTTTACACTTAGAAAACAATTATCCGGAATGATAATACGTTTTCATATTTTAGCTGAAAGCAGTTATATGTATACAGAAAATTTAAAGTTTATATTTACCGATACTTGTGGTTAGTTTTTTATTGTGGATCATGTTTGATGCGCTAAGTTCCTTCTATAAGAAGTGGTTAATGGGAGTTTATTACAAATTTGTTTTAAGATTTGATTGTGTGTTGATGAATGTTTATGTGAGTATGGTCGAACGTGTGTAAGTTAAATCAAAGAAAGAGATAGACAGAACATTAGAAAAGATTTTTGATAAGTTTAACCAAGAACGTCAAAAGTGAAAGGAAAATTAGATGATTTTTAAGATGTTTGTGTAAAACAAGACTTCTTTTCTTGATAAGATTGAATGTTGGGCATTTGCAGCCATTTTAAAAGGAATTTGATATTACTAAATTATCCAAAATGAAACCAATGGAAAACATGGAAATTTCGAATGTCCAAAATTCATGGCAAATATTCCCAACAGGATCTCCTGACTGCGCGAAATTCAAATTTTCGCTGTAGAATGTCACTTGGGACTGAAAAAGCTTTCTTGTTTACCGTTAATTTTTGCCTGTATCTTCCCTGCTGTTGTTTTCATCAATTACATCGATAACTGATTTGCTATCATCTCTGTCAAATTCAGGTTGTAAAGGCTTGCTGTTCTCATTGGAGACCGGATTAAAAATCATATTTCCAACACGCATCAATAATCTGTTATGCCGGATAAGATTGAAAGGAAATAGAAGTTGATAAAAAGACATGAAGGGCGCAATGAAATAAGGCGTAAAAGAACGTATACGAGTGTAATGCATTCCAAGTGCTAAAACAAAAATTACATTTTTAACCTAGTATTGTAAAGAAAACAACAACAACAACAACAACAACAAGAAGCCAAAACTGTTCTTCATGTTGTTTCAAATAATGTCTCGTTTGAACAAATTTAGAAGACATTGTTGCTCCAATAAAAATTGTGCCTGTCTGCAATTGATCATTCTTATGAGAACCTCTGCAATACGCTCATTTATATGGCATGGCTTAGGCCTGTTCTTTTCTTCTCGTGTAATAAACAAAGAGCAAAGAATATTGATAATCAAACCTATTTAGACGCGATATCCATATAACAGCCAGTACAATCAGAAGGATAGCACATGGAACAATTGCATATAAGGCATACAACCAACTATCTAAAAATTTAAAGATGAATTCTTCAGTAAAGATGACATTGATGGCTGATAGGGTCGGGAGGAGATGTGTGCGTCTATGTGTGTGAATCCAGCAGTTGGTGACTTTTTTGGAAAAGGGTAATATAATGAGATGTTTGACGACCAGATAGAGAAAAATGAAAATATAAAGAAAATGAACAGGTCTGGCTTACTCTCTTCTTGATCTGATTGCTGACCTAAAATAGAAATAAATAAATTTATAGATATTCCTTATGGCAAACCCATGTCGGAATTTTTGTCTTTACAGCAGAAAGAACTATGTTTCGAAATGTAATTAGGTAATTTAATTTTTCATCTCAACAAAGAAGAAATGGGTTTATAAAGAAATAGAAATAATTTCCAAAATATTATTTTTAGAGATTCCAAATTATTTGCTGGAAAAGTTTTAGTGAATGCCGGCTAATAATAATCGTGTGTAAATCATAAAAATTATTACCAGTGCAAGCACCATCGCATGAAATCGCTTCCAGTAACTCTTTGGCGTCACATGGTTGTATGTTGCAAGCGCGATTTCGACTTTGAAAACCTTTACCGCATGTGACGTTGCAATCGCCCCAGAGTGACCATACACCAAGTGGAGGTACTAAAAAAACCCGAATTATTATTTTTCTTTGAACTTTGGTTCTTGCTAGAGTGTAGATCTAATACTTCGTTAGGAAAGCCTCTTAATTTTTTTTGGATGGAAGATGGAAGAAATAAGATGGTTAGGTTAGAAGCTTTCAGAGATGTCTTGTTTTTTTAAACTTTCTTTATAGAATTTTGACCAAGGACGTAAAGTGTTAAATTATGGTTTGGTTTATACGACCATTCATGCGTTCTACTTATAAGGAATGTGTGTAATTCCATGGTACTCTTCCTTATAATGGTGAAATAGTCAAGTTCTGAGTCTAAAATGGCGCTTGATATAGATGCATCAATACTTACCGAAGTATGTGATCTGGACAGATGATTGGACAGTTGCTTTTGAGTTTTTCAAATTACAATAATACGTGCCATCATTCGAAGCTGAGATCGTCAGATTTAAAACATTTTCAGTACCAACAGTACTGCTTGTTTGGTATTTGGTCCAAAATATCTCCGGTTTAGGGGTACCTGTTCCTTCACATGTACAAACGAAATAAGATTGGATTGGATTGGATACATTCACTCTGTTACATTGCGCAGGTTTGGTGAACTTCGGTGGTGCTGTAAAAAGAAACAAAAAACTTCTTTGAATTTCAAATCAACCTCTTGACTTGCTGTAGTATGAATCCGTGGAACACGATCGAGAAAACACGTGACGGTAAACAACGAGTTCGATGTGGACGTAATGAACAAAATAATTACTATCAAGTAAACGAAAAAGATACGACCAAAAATTGTGATTGGGAAGTAAATTTTGTTACTATATGCCAAGAAGGAATAATAGTTATAATAATAATCCATTATAAAAAAAATCTCTTTACTTGCTACAACCTAACAGGCACGCGACGTCATCTGAATGTTACATAGACATCTTTACAAAGGTCTGAACGTTATATGGACGTCTTTACAACGTCTGAACGTTATGTTCGAACGTGAAAACGACGTCGTGTGGTTGTTGGGAAAGTTTTAAGCTAACCATGCGTTAAATATCATCTTTCATTCAAATATCCAACCATGCTTTAAATATTATCACAAAGAACTCATTTATTCAAATACCCAACATCAATGTCGATACTATGCAAATGACAGTGGAAACTCGATTAATTTTCGTCAATTTATTGATTTTTTAATTCCAGGTTTTATATACGGAGTATAATAGACCTTTCCCGAATTTCAGTTTAAACGCCAATATTTTGTGTAATTATCCTACCTTGCCTCGTTTTGATGCGGTGTATTGTTTCACGGTAATTACTTGAATATCTATTTTGATTAAATGCAAATCACTGTGGGACAATTTGTGGTAATTTTCATCAAATTACCAAATCAAAACGAGGCGGGGGAGGATAGTTTGGCTAAATTTCGACATTTAAGAAAACTTCGGGAAAGGTCTATTTAACATGAAAATAAAGCTTGAATTCTGAAGAGTGAAACGTTAACCACGTTGACTGGTTAAATTAGCCCGAGATAAATGAGTAAATCCCTTACTACAATGTTCTTTATTTTGAAACCAGAGCTGCATCAAGACTTAATCGAAAACTACCGTTTTTACACTCGCTGTTTGTTTAATAATGGTTAATAAAATTATTATTATTATATTTTATATTTCTATATTTCTATATTGAAAAAAAAAATGTTTAATAAAATTCCAGATTTGCTCTGTTAAGATTAGCAAAATATTTTGTAAATATTTTTCTTACTTCGAATTGTAACACTGTATACAACAGTAGATCCATTCCCCAACTCGTTCGATGGCGTACAAGAATAATTCCCCAAACTGCCTTCCTGAAATCAAAAAAACATACACGAATGTAAATGAATTCTGTTTCTCTTCCTGACAATTGTGGTACATTCAGCGTCAACCAACCAGGGTTATTCTTCTTTCAAGAGAGGGAAGAATCCATGGGGTGGAGGTCGGTCACGTATTTGACGTAACATGTGTCTTAGAGTACAAACATGCTTGATTAAGTTAAGTCAAGGTCTGTCGAAGTTGTCGAAGAAGCAAAGGAAAAGGAAGATTCTTACGTCAACGTTTGTTATAGTAAATTGTTCAGAGTTGGTACTTAGTTTTACGTCGTTTTTCATCCATTCATAATTCGATATTTTAGGATTTGCGTTTGCTCCACAACTCAGAGTTAGTTTTTGAGATAGATCAATCATCAACGCTTCTGAACTGACTTGAAGAATCGGAGAGTCTAAAAAAAAATCGCGATCGGGTTCTACAGAGTTGGCGGATAATACAAATTTCCGAACAAAAGGGCTAGCACTTACAAAGCACATTTATGTATTTCCATTGGTGTGATTGGCCGATCGCATTAGTTGCTGTGCATGTGTAATTCCCTTGATCACCCGGTTGTGCCTGTATGACTGTGAGTGTACTTTGGGTCAAGGAAATCGAAGCATTCGTGGATAAAGTTTCAGTTGAATATTGAATATTTGTAATTAATTTGCCATTCTTATACCAGTCAATTCTGTTGATGGGGTTACTAAGGTAACGGCAAATAAGAGAATGTGATTGGTCCTTATTAACGTCATCAGTGCCGCTTAGTCCAGTCTGTGCGTGCGGTTTCCCTAAATATAATAGAAAAGGTTACAACAGTATTTCAGAAAACTATAAAGTTTAATTTTATGTAATTGGCGTGCATGGGATCAACTAATATGACGAGGCCCTTTCTACACAATGGAGTCATCAGATCAGAATCCCACTTCATTTAATCTGGGTTAGAAAATTGTTTTAGAAAAGGAGCTCAAAAGAATTCAACAAAAAGAGTCACCCGAGAGTCGTTTTCGAAGAAATGGTTCTTATGCCTTGAGATTCCCAGAAAAAATTCCAAAACATCAGAATATCATCAGAACATCATCTTCATATTGTTTCAAGTGGAAAAAAGGACACTGTTAGGAAGTGTCAGATTATAATTGAGTCATGTACTAGACGTACAGCGATCCGAGGTCTCGATGAAACAGGCGCCATTATACAAAACTTACATTGGACGATTAAGTATGTTTTCTTATCAATTTTTCCTAAGAGGTTCGAGATGGTGACTTTATACCATCCCTGGTCATTCCTGTTGATGCCACGTGGGAACAGTAAACGACTTTTATATTTGTTTTCAAAGTCCTCTATGACAGCAATTTGGATGACTTCTATATTGTCAGTAATCTGTTTATACGTGGAGCCATTATCGTGAGATACAAACCATTCCATAGTTGCAACAGGATTTGCGTCAACCACCACTTCCAGTGAAGATATTGAATTTTCAGATACCATGTGAGTGTTGTCTGCAAAATCTGCCGTCGCGCTTGGCTTGTCTGAAGGTAGATAGATAGATAGATAGATAATTTATTTCAATCTCTACAATGCAACTTTACAAAATGCTCAAAAATAAGGGAGACCACTCTAAATAGAAAAAAACAAGTCAAGAGAGTGGCCACCTGAAAATCAGTCTAATAATTAGTTAGCCTCGCCACTTTTACCCACAATATACATATGACGGAAAGAACATAAATCTTAGAAGTCGACAGAAACAAATGATTTAAAGATATGAATTTCTGTACAACTGCAGCAAAAAATAAACAGTTTGCTTCTAGCAGTTTCAATCCAATAAAACTTACATTGCACAATAAGTTTAGAAGTCCTACTGTCTGAAGTGATGGTGTTATTTGTAAGGCACATGTAATTCCCATGATCTCTTTTGCCTGCATTCACAACTGTCAACTTTGCTTCTACAGAGCCAAATTGCGTTACATCTGCTATTGTTGTCGTTGAAAAAGAGAAGCGGTTATCCATTGTGATAGTGCTCGGTAATTTCCACCAAACAAATGGTTTTGGTGACGCTTTTACGCGGCATGTGAAAATAACAGTGTCCGTGATATTTCGACGAAAGTTATTAGGCGAAACAAACTCGAATCGAGGATCATCTATTAAAAGGAGGGAGTGTGCTTTTACAGTAGACTCTCCATCGGAGGGATCGATTATACTTACAGAACATTACAGCATTCAAACATACAAACTACTCGAAGTATTACATTATAAACGGGTGCGTTCATCACAACTATTTTTAATAGTATTCCAAACAGTACTTTTGTTTTCTTTTCAAACATTTTTGAAACTGTGTTGTCCGTACTCATGCATAAAAAGGAAATTTTCACGCGTATTCTTACATCGGAAACTTGTGTATTGTGGAGGTTTATTTACAGAAAAATCATTGATTTAAATTACTTTCAATAAGGAGAATTCAGGTTACAGAGATTCGAATTACAGAAGTTTAAAATTTAAAATGATTTCATACTAAGGCCTATTAAGCAACCTCGTTCTCAGGGCTCCTTGCCTTCTCGATATACTGGAAAAATAAGAAAAAGTTGTGAATTTGTGAAGAAGGTGTATCTTATAAGTTTGAAATGCACCAATGTATAACTGTTCTGGTAAGTTTCTTCAGTGTTAATTTTCCTCACTTAACCAAACTACACAGAAACGGTCCTCAGTATATCGCAGCTGGTTAAAAGAGACTTACAAGTAACAGTCAACTGCGTTGTATTTGAAGTTTCTCGATAAATATCATTGACAATCGTGTTGCTTCCCCGACACGTCCAATTTCCAAAGTTGCCACGTTCAACCACTTTTATTATTAACGTGCTTTTAAGGACGGTAGTAGACGTCGATGCCGTGACAACTTCCTCATCGATAAGGTAGTTCGAGTCAAAGGCATTTCCAATTATTCGCTGACCGTTGGTATACCATCGTATGTCTGGTCTAGGATTTGCTTGGACGACACAACTCATTTTGTAATTGTTTTTATTTTCACTAGTGACAATCGAAGGAGCGGGGAAATTGATTATAGTTGGTCCGACTAAGACAAAAAAAACATTAACTTGAACATTGTCGTTAACGTGGACGGAATGGAATACAAATCGGCCTTGTTATCAAAAATTCATTCCTCGAGAAAATCTTTTTAAGGCTGCGCAACTCGATGTTTACAGTATAGATAACATACAGCTTGCCTAACAACACTAGTTTGCTTTATCATTTCTTCCTTGGGTTAACAAGATCATGGTTTAGGTCATTCCTCGTTGTTTCAAATTCAAAAATACACGGGTGTTTTCGTAAGCATCAACAAATTTGAGTTCAGTCTCAAGCATACAGGTTATCTGTCAATTTGAGACCATCCAAACTTAATGCTGGAAACCATGTTTAATTTTGAATCCGTAATAGATTTGCACAAATGTAAACGGTGCATTAATCTATAATATCTTATTCTTTTGACTTGCAAATTGATATTCTAAGACGCATAAAAGGATATAGAGTAACCAATCAAAAACTTACAATAAACGCTGAAAGTTGTGCTTTTGCTATCTTCTCCTTGACTATTTTTAGCAACACATTTAAACACAGCATTTGCATCTGAACTTTGGACCGGATTGATTGATAGAATACTGGAGACGTGAGGAGGAGAGCTAACTAAATCTTCAATTTCCACGCTCCCATTCCCTGAGAACACTTGGATGTCGTTCTTGTACCACAGAAATCTTGGTTGTTCTATACCACGTGCAACACATGAAAGAGCCAAGCCCGTTCCTAAATTCACATATGAATTGGGCTCCATTTGCGCAACAATTTCTGGTTTGTCTATGAAAAGAACGGAAATTGATATTCTGTAGCCCTCGATAATTCGAACCTCACTGGAACAGATAGCCTAGCCTATATACATACATGCTGATTAAAAAAGCTTTGTTACATATAATTCTTCCCTCTCCCTCTTGTATAGAATTATGAAAAAAAACCCAACCAACCGAACCAAAGAAAACAAACTCGATATAAACCCGATACTATGTCCTACTTTTGACATCCATCATTTTGAATACGTGAATAAAAGCAATACTTACAGTACACATTAAGCATCGAGCTTGCGCTAACTTTTCCTGCTATGTTGCTTGCTTCACAACTGAAATTTCCTGCATCATGTTTGGTTACCAGAGTCAAAATGATGATACTTTTGGTCTCGAAAAAGTTTTCGCCAGTATTTTCAATGCTGTTTATGATCGTATGTTTATTGTTTTGTATTTCCACTGAGTTACGATACCATTTTAGGATTGGTTTAGGGAAACCACGTGCTGAACACGTGATTGTTTTACTGCCAGTTTCATTGATGAAAAATGATGGCTGCTCAATGGTATGAAATATTATCGAAGGTCGATCTGAAAAATAAAACCGCTTCATTAGGGGGGTTTATTAATAAGCGTTAAAATAGAACACATAGTTTATTGGACGATCACTCTCTGAAGCAATTTCTTCTTCGCCTTATTTGCGTTGTGATTCGAATTGTATCTTCTATTAATTCTTGGTGGATCATATACTTCAACAATAACAATAATCGGAAATGAAACTCAGAGATATTGTCATAACTTAAATTTGGGCTAATGCAGTATCATCTACCCACCGAATATTTTTTTCGTTAGGATTATTTAAGATGGAACAGTACTCACAATTGACAATCAGGGAGATATTGTGCGTTACTTCACCAACTGTATTTCCAGCACGACAGGTGTAAACCCCGTGATCTGTCCGATTTACTGTTGTCAATTTCACAAACGATACCATTTGAAACAAAGTAGAGTTTTCATGGAGTGTTGTCGTGTTTATATTCAAATTGTTCGTATTGTCAGCGTTTAATTTATTCCAAGTGATTGTTGGCTTAGGGTCAGCGTTTATCTTGCATACAATATTCACCGCGTCACCTTCTTTTGCTGTTATTTCAGAAGAACCAAAACCAAACAAAGTAGGTTTTACTAGAAAACGGAGATCATGGAAAATAAAAAATCTGTGTTAAATTGTCTATGAAGTAGTACATGTGTTGTAGTAAAGGATAGAATTCTAATTTGGAATCAAAAAAGTTCATTTTTTCTTTGCTCAACAAAGAGCCCTATTTCTGACACTCAAGTTGTTCCTTGACGGTAAGCGAATTTCATGTTGTTATGTATTGGGAAATAGAGATTGGGAAATTGTTCTGTCCAATTAATACCTAATACTTGTGATAAGGATTTTTTTGCTCTTTTGTTTATGAAATCTCGAATTTCTTAACAAACATAATGCTGACCGAAATTTGTGTTACCTTCAACCGTTAGTTTTTCCACAGCTTCCAGACCAACACCTGCCCAGTTTTTAGGAATACATTTGTAGTCTCCTTCATCATAATTGTTAACACGAGTCATGGAATATATGCCAGTAGTTGTGTTTGATACTAACTTGTTACCATGGTAAATTTCAAAATGGATAGGTTGAGGTAAGGCATCTGCTTTACACGTGATCACGTTGCCTTCACCTTCCAGTCGAGCTGCATATTGCAGTATTAACTTCGTATTAATCGGTTTATCTATGTGTGAAATCAAGGTAAAATAAGATTTTTTGCCTTCAATACACGGTTTTTTTTATAAGAATCTAGTTTATAATAATATTTCTTAGTAGCCATATTTGTTTATGTATGCCCCAGACTCCCAGTGATCTTGTCGTGCCTGCTGTTTTTCTGTTCTTGCAGACGTGTATATATTAATTAAAAAAGGTTTAAATAAATATTTGATTTCCCGGAAAATTCACATGTACGCTGAGGTTAGTGCAGAAATAATAATAAGGACACTTTCACTTTCACTTTCAGACAATATGATCAGCCTCAAATGTTGTTTCAAACTTTTGGAATTTTGTTTTGAAAAGTTTTAATGTTGTTTCGTTTTACCTCTTTTGACATAAGGGTTAAAGGACTAAAAAGTTACAGAACGCAATAATTGACAATTTCAACTCCTTCAGAAAAGTAAGCACATATCCAGCCTGGACCAAAATTTAGACTGGTACTGCTACACATAGCTTTCATAGCTCCATGAAACACTGTAACAACAATAACAACAATAAATGCTATACTCACAGTAGACAGACAGAGTGCTCTCTGCTTTGTCGCTTGAAATATCATTTTTAGAAATGCATGTGAATTTCCCCGCATCTTTTCTTTCCACCCCAATGATGGTCAACACACTCTTCACTTTGACTTCTTGATTGATCTCTCCATCAACCATAGTTATGATATGATAATCACTAGTGTTTGTTAATTCTTTCTGGTCTGCGTCACGCCATGTGATATACGGGCGAGGTTTGGCTATGCTGGCGCATTCAATGGTTTCGTTACCATTCTCAACTGCAAACGATTGTGCCGGAACATTTGTTGAATGCGGATTCGCTGTAAAAAAAAGAGCGAAAAGCTTAAAACTTCATTCGTTCATTCTTTCAGTCAATCTAATATCATGTAATTATAAATCAAAAAGTAAAAAAGTGTAGAAGAAAATAAACCAAAACAACAACACGAATCTTACTTCCAATTTCCAAGTATATTTTACTATATAAAGTCTCGCCGTTTGAGAAATCCATGGTACACGCTATCCAACCTTCGTCTGAGAGCTTAAGATTCTGCAGTATTATTCGTGAACTGCCATTATATATAGCACGTGGTTCTTTAAAGAAAAGAGATTTTTACTGTACACACAGACATATACAGCTCATATGTAGACATTATGATGAAATTATTGACAATAATGTATTTTCTTTTGAGCAAATGGGACATTTCAGACAATTCAGACATTTTAACGTACCAAAAAACAGGCATATTGAAATTTTAAGAACTAGTTTCTGGAGCCCAACAAATCTTACCTAATACATTGGGATTTCCATCGCTAGCTGCGTACAACAATAAATTTTCTAGAGGTTCGTTTTGATCATTTGTGCGAAACCATTTCATAAATGTGAAAGATGAATTACTGAAGTAAACCCATGGTAACTGAACGGAACCACCTACAGCTCCAAGCGTCCGATCATCGGGTTTTCGGATGAATACGGACTGTCCTTGAACTAAAATAACATAAAATGACGGAAAAGTTTAATGAATATGTCCTCGTTGAAACTAACACTAACATTCTAAGTCGAGTTGATGGTTGTTCTCAAAGCTATTACACGTTTTGTTTTTATACAAAACCTAGAACTGCCTGTTAAAAAGCTTTAAGCACAATATTGTGAAAATAAAAAAATTAAAGGATATATCCTTTCAAGCGAAAGTAAAGCGTTCATTTGTATATACATTTACGTCTGTTTGGCAAATGGTTTACGAGGTTTCCCGCTTAAGGGTCATTGGTAAAATCTGTATCGCTTCTTCTGCTTCGACTATGGCTGGTAGATATGATTGTCCAAAAAAGTTCAGAAGCCCAACAGGAACATTTAAAACTAACTTGGGATTTCAGTCCCAAAAATTAGAAGAACATTTGAATTATATGAATTTTCGAATTGCAGCAGTCTTCATAACAAGAGCATGAATGGAAGGACCAAAATTTTGTTCAATTTACATTAATTTTTTCGAGAAGTTTTAGCGCTTTTCTTGTAGAAATGTCATTTATCATACGTCAATCAGTAAATTGAATTTAAAAAATTTGTACACAAATTTCCCAAAATAGGCAACATTGAATTGACACAGCAATCTTTTTGAAAACCTTGAATAATTTATAATATTTAAGAATGATGTGTCATTAATTAAAATGAGTCATATTGAATATGTTGGATGTCTTTTTAGTAGGTTGTATGCACTTTTCATTAATATGGAGCATTTCATCTTCATCGCTGTTTCTTTCTTCAAGAATTCATTTGCTATTTTTTCTAAACTTTGACAATTTTGGAAATGCTTTTTATCTTTTCCGCTTTTTTTAGTTAATTTGAAAAAAATTCTTCTCCAAGTGATGTTGAATACTGAGTAGTATCGTGGACGTATAATAATATCTTGTTACACATCCATGGTAGCATAAAATGCTAGATGAGAATTCAGGAAATATCGAGGGTTCATTAAATCATTAAAAAACGAAGAAAACAATCTAGGATTCATTTAGCAACTTTTAAAAATTAAGGAAAACCCTTAAGTTTCCAGCTAGCCATGTTAAATTGACTCTCCACCCTTACATTGTGAGTTTGTTTTTCATTGCATAGACATGGAGATAGAGATTACAAACATTATGCTAATCATTTTTACAGATTGGTCCAAATATGTTTTGCTATGTATTCATTATGGAAACTAATTTCCGTATTAAGATTGCGAATGAAGGTGGTCATGAAATCACTTTCATAATAACGTCGAAATTTATTGAGAATTAAAACAAAAATCATGAAAGTGGCAAACAGGCAAAATGTTTTGTAATGAAACCATTTAGTGTAGTGATTTAAGTGGGAAAACTTGAGCCTGTATTTCAAGTTTGCAACCTATTGCATAAATGATTCCTTCCACAAACATCTTAAAACTATCTATCTATAATGGTTATGAAAAAGTGTTTTAGAAGTTTATTAATTGCTAAAAAAATAATTAGCAGTTAAAGAACTGAAATTAAATGCGATCGTGAAAAGTCATCTTCCTCTTCAAGAGATTATTCATTCACTCTCTCTTTATGAACGCATCTAAAATTATATCCAAAAAAAAAAGGAGCAAATTTCGGGATTTCCATTTTTGAGTCTGAACAACAAAATTAGGAAGTTTTATCTGAGTTCAAACATAGTAAAGAACATTTATTGGAAATCTTACCGGAAGCAATAACAACTGTAAGCAGATACAAGACGGATATCATTTTAGACCATTTGAACTTGAATCCAATTTGAAAAATTCTTAAAAATCTTCTCCACTTGATATTGTGAAAAGTATTAACAAAAAATGCCCGAAGAGATTTGATAGTCAACCACAATCTTCTATGTTTCCATGTTGAATGGAACACAATTTCGCCAAACTCTACTCAGAAATTCAAAAAACCCAATTAATTATTCAACGGAATGATAATCAGGTTTGCGATATTCTAATTCCGTTACCATGACAGTTGATTAAAAATCATCCTTGTTTTTCATCCACGAACAAGCATTTTGATTGGCTTGAATTTAGTCTAGATTATCCAGTAAAGTACATTCAAGTAAAATTTATAGAATCATTTTTATCATTGGTGGATCCAGAGTTAGGCAAAATATAAAATAAAAATATAGATGTATGGAGGAGTACATGTCATGGAAGCTTTGATTAGGTTCTTAATAACCTTAGTCCCCTCCATAAATTTTGCCTTTGCCTAGATAAGCTTATGGTTATCAATTGATCAAAATCACGAACAAGAAACAATAAGATGAAAGGTGAAGTGTACTATCGGGTTGACTGAAAAAAGTCTGGACGAATATTTGGAACAAGCAAGTGCTTTAGCCGAATATTAGATACCACGAGTGCAGTTATTTCTTTTAAATGTAGAAGCAGAATGATCTCGGTGCTGAGGAATCTTCTTGAACGAAGAAGAGAGCCAACATTTATTGCAGCCGATGAGTGATTCATCAATAGATAGCAAGCCAAACCCAAGGTTAGCAGCCAAGGGCGAGCCTTATCAAACAAGTCATTAAATTTACCTAAGCAAAAATACAGAGTAGAATCATTAGCATAGATTGGTAGCTGGCAGATTATTTGATGATGCATTATGTTGATGATAAGAAGAAAGATAATGGGCCTCAAAATAAACCCTTGGGAGACCCAAAATGTATGGGATAACAAGATGAAGATTGGCCATTAAGAACAACTTTAATCCTTCGACTGTTAAGGAAAGAGAAAATGATTTTAATCATGTGACCAGGTTTTCAACTTACTTAGAAGCCCAGCATTCCATATCTTGTCAAATGCCTTGGAGATGTCAAAATCAACTACCCTCGCATCATCCGATACGTTCAGTGTACGAAAGATGGGTTCAAAAGGGAAAGTAAGAAGATGAGCAAAACACCTTCCAAAACAGGAATCTTATTGAAATTAAGGTTTTTTAGCCGGAGAATCGTTTTACCAAAGATTACTTGTTTTATTAATAATTAAATTCTTCAATCTATAATTGCCTATAATTGCCTTATGTGTGTCTAGTCGTGCCTGGCCACATCACCGTTGCAATGGTTCAACGTTGATGTGGCATCTGAATAGGCTAGTCTTTGGAGGAAGGACATCAAGAGTAAAGTGCGAACTAAATATCTGAACAAATAGCTCTGTTTTATCTTAAGACGAAGTTAAGACGTCTTCACCATTAAAGGAGGGGAAAGGGATGGAAGGCGTTTTGTTACCTCTAACACTTTTGATGGCCCGCCAGAAGTCACGTGAGCCAATCTTTGAGAAAGAAAGCGGTCTTGAATTTTCTGCTCATAGTCACTAATGAAGTTTTCATAATGGTTAAAAATTATGAAAGATGTTTTTTGTGGCGTAACCAATAACAGCAGCACAAGCAGGAAAAAAACAGGAGTAAGGTTTGAGATGGAATATTATCTGAATGGTATAAATGTGTTAATAACAGCAGGGGTCCATGAAGTAACTTCCTTAGCACAGTCATCTGCAGGGTTAGAGAAGATATCAAACCAAGGTGTATCATAAAATATCGCCACGAAAAGAGTACGTTGGATTAGGAACTCTTGGGCTCAAGCTATGCATATGACTGCGGTAATATTTACGGCAGAGAGTATGATATCCAAGAACATGGAAATCATTCTCGCCGTTAGGATTGAGATTAGTTCCAAACAGAGGAAGAATGCCAGAAGACTCAATACGGCGAAATTACAGCGAAGAGCGTGGAGGTAAGAAAATGCAAATATATACAGGGAAGGTGATTTATCAGTATTTGGTTTGCGACTGTGTTTACTTGTGAAAGCCATTGTTGAAAATATAAAAGTGATCAGTCACGTGTGTAAACCAAGCTTCTATGCAGGACTGACAAAGGAGGTAAGTTTAGCATAGTGATTTCCCACCGGAATTAAATGCATGGACACTCGCCCATGGCACTACAGATATACTGATATTGGGTTGCCAAAACTAACAGTCGGGAAGTAGCAACAGAAAAACCTCCATCCCGCATTTGGGAAACTATTTGCTGAATGATATATAAGTAGATAAGTCAGGAGAAATTGAACCAGCTTTGAATGCCGTTGCAAGAAATAATTTATCACCATCTATTCAAAGCCATTATTAAGAAAGGAAGGAGTGCAAAGTTGTGCAATTAGCAGATCCATCTGCTGCCACAGGTGTTGTTTAGGAGACGCCAATGCTTTTCTTTCACACATAAATACAGATTACTTCTCAGTTTAGTCAAGGGTTCGTAGATGGCATTTATGGACACATTTTCCCGTGGCTCTTAATTGTAGAAATATGTAACCAAATAAAGTTTCAGATGCACATTCGCATATTTGGTTCTCATAGAGATTTGTAGACTATGGCGATAGCGTTTATAGAAGTTAATTTCACGTTTTTTATTGATTGCTAGGGCCAAATTATATTTTTAGTGAATGTGCATTTACATGAATCTGCATCTGCGAGTGTGCATCCAGGAAGTTACTGTAGTGAATGTGCATTTACATGAATCTGCATCTGCGAGTGTGCATCCAGGAAGATACTGTGCAGCATTGTAGCTAACGACCACTGAGATGGACAAAAAGAACAAAATGTGTTGTATTTTTAAGTTTCTTGACATAAACCTTCAATGGAGGATTCATTTTATATGACATTAGGAAAAATTCCTTCACAATATTATTAGGAAAGATTTGTATTATGACTTTGTATTTGTTCTGCACCGGTTTGTAATAAAATTGCCCCGATTTGTAATAAAAATCCCCTAATTTGTAATACCTGCCCCGATTTGTAATAATTATGTCCCAATTTGTAATAAAACGACTTGCCCTGATTTGCAACAACTTCTGTCCCGATTAGTAATAGCCAAAGCTGCCCCGATTTGTAATAACTGTTTTGCCCCAATTTGTAATAATTTGGTATGTAGAAGACTTTCCCAGATATCTTTTCAGTTAGACCAAATTTGGTACTGGTGACGTCATCATGAGATTTAAAACAGCTTTTTCTGTTTATTTTCCAGGAGATAATTTCTTGGTTCCAGTAAGTAGCAAGAAGGGGGAAGGGGGAAGGGGGAAGGGCATTATTTAGCACAAAACTCTTCCGTATCATGATTATCAAGATAGTTACCGATTGGGAAATTATGAAAATAATGAAATAGCAACTATTAGCTAGTTTTTCACTTACCTTTTCGCCTGCCGCCGGCGAACATTTTTCGCTGAGTGACGTCATTTCAAGTTTTCGCTTGATCACTGCGGCTAAAATTTTGTTCGCCGAAGGAGTTTAACTTTGTTCAACTATCTCTGCGAAATTTTTTGTCTTGGAGATCTTTCCGTTAACCAATTGCTGAAGACTTACCAATTGATGTAGGGCTAATTCTATAACTCATAGCAATTGTTGTTTGAGAGTCTACCTGTAGCCAAATATCACATGTCGCATAGTCTTTCACCGGGGCTAATTGATTCACGTTTGATGCCACTTTTTGTTATTAAAGGTGCAACCCAACCGAGAAGTTCTTCAAACTTTTATTTGGAAATAAGTAAAAACTAGTTCATTTTCAAATAATTTCAATTCTTTAACAAGCATGTGATATTCGCCTCTTGACTTTCGCTCTTCATAAGTCGGACGAACCCAAAACCGCTTTCGATATTTTTTCTGTTCTCTTGTATCTCAAAATTAAGTACGGCAAATGCGTACATACATTTATACATAACAGATTTATAATAATAATAATAATAATAATAATAATAATAATAATAATAATAAACTTAAAAAGTAATACTCAATCGTCAATATTCCTTTTGTAATGAATTTTATAAGAAAATTTATAGAGAAATATGATATCTCTTAAGCTTATGTCCACAAAGTGTACTTTATCTATTTAATAGAAGGAAAACTTTGTCATATTACATGTACTATATATATATAATTTCAAAATGAAATATACATGAAAATAATAATTATAATAATAATAATAATAATAATAATAATAATAATAATAATAATAATAATAATAATAATAATAATAATAACGGATTATATTTCAGTTCCAAAATATTTATAATTGGCTATTCTACTGAATTAGCGTATGATAAGCAGTAATATATGTGTAAGTGGTGAATAAAAAAACCCATGCAATTCGAATACTTAGATGTGAATTATGAAGGCTATGAGTTGAGATAGATAGACATGTGTGCTCCTTCACGGTGTTTAATATAAACTAGAAGCCGGGGGCTTGAAGGTCAGCGCGTTTAGAAGTGTCAAGTTTAAAGAAGACAATTTTCGTATAACTTTTGAGACACTGGGTTCTAGGTTGCTATAAACTTATCGGTACGATCGGTGACCGTATATCGAAAAAGCAAGAGACCCTGGATTCGAGGCTGGTTTCTCAGTGCAGTTTTTTGTAGCGTCAGATGAACTTGAATGTTATTACGGGTACTTTCATTTTTACCTTCAAAAAATAAGAAAGTGCTTCAAATGAAATGCTTTTCAAATTATTATTTCTTTGTAAAAGTCGGCTGAAAGTCAGCTCCACACGCAAATTATGTAATACATATTAACGGATTCATAAAATAGTACTATTAATTATTGATGTACGTAATTGTTGGAATAAAAGATTACTTTTTCCATTTGTTGTTATCGGTCTGTGCAATATAAAACTAGAAACCCGTGTTTGAAATTTTACTTCCTATTTGTTCGCTGCTTGAATTGCTTCATTCTCGAGAGTCAATCGGCGTTTTCTTACATCTGAGAACTCTTTGATCCCTCATTAAAGCAGCGCTACTTATTGAAACATCAAAACTTAGCATCTGATAATACACACTTTCAAGTTGATTCGCGTTCAGCAAATATAGGTTTTTAACGTAATCTTCCGCATGCTTAAACGAATTGAATTTCATCGTCACAGACACACCATTATGATCTGGTAAACCTTTATTTGAATCGCGAGCGTGTGAGTCAAAAATGTAAGTAACTCCGTTAACTGAAAATATAGAAGTAGCGATAAATAAAGCCACTTCCGATAAATATTGTTCCTTTACCGTTTTCATAGTGAAGACAATGGAGGAAGTTCTCGGTACTAGAATTTAATATTCCTGTTAGCTCCCCATACCTAGTTAGTGTCAGGCCTTCACAATTAAATCTTACTCGGTCCGGAAGGTCATCAAAAGACAAGTACCTTGAAAAGCGCAACGTTTCGTATAGTCCATTTCCCAGTGTTAATATGCAGTCAAAATCCCATTGCGAACAAAAACATAAATTCCCAGCAGATTCATCAAAACGAATATTGCCTTGACTAAATGATCCGCAAATGTTTGCAGGAAGAAAAGGGCCAGGATTCAATTCAATATCGCCGGCCATAATCAAAATCATACTGACCAATGAAGTAAAGTATAAAACATTGGAATACCACAAGCCATCCTCGAGTTCCCTGCATAATTACTAAAAAACTTTGTATTAGAAACCTGGCAGATTTTAGTATCATAATAACTACCAATTGCTACGCGATATGCTTCAATGGAGATCATTGCTAGGAGGGAGGAGACAATAAGGAGACTGACCGTTAAAAGCAACTGACCGTTTATCGTTTATTAATATCGTTGATCACACTATTTAAGTTTCGACCTTTGAGCTTTGAGTTAAGAATTTTGAGCTACGTGTAACAAGTCTGAACTAAGCTTTGGTGTTCACCTCAGTGAACGTTAGTTTCCATCAAATAAGGTGGCCCTCCCTCAAAGGAGGTGGCGGTTCTTTGCCAGGTATTTGAGTTCCTAAAAATAAATGCAATAATTAGGTAAAAACAGTGTTATTTCAACACATTGATGTCATCATAAATCTCACTAAAAACAATAAAAAATGCAAGTGGTGAAGTACAATCAGAGCAAATTACATCCAAATTTAAGGTAGTTTTCCAAGATATTGAGAATTTTATTTTTGGGATTAGTGTCTTTGATTGTGTTTATTCTGTGTTATTATTTGTCACGAGCGAGTTTAAGTCTTCTTTTGATATTGATATATCTCAAACTTTTCAAACAGTTGAAATGGAAATTTTTTTTAAGCTTTTACAATCATCATGTAAAAATATTTGGAACTTTCCGAATATTGCGACATTTATTTTTGCAACTTCAGTAAATTTAAGTTATTTTTCAATATTTTTCTACCCGCAAAAGTCCTGAAGTAAATCCAATAATGAATTTGTTGTATTTTCAAAAGAGCGGAAAGTTGATTTTTTCCAGATAAGGTAAGGTATCATTTATTATCAGTTTAGCATCCATCTCGGTCATAAAGTGAGTCAGCTTTGTTGTCATTATGTTGAAACCTTCAGTAATTATCGAGCAAAGAACACCAATTCGTCACATGGAGAGTCACCTACACGCTGTTTTTATAAGAGCACTCAACTCTGATCAATTTTGAAGCCTTAAAATGTTCTTAATGTGTTCTTAATTTATTCACTATTCAATACTCAAAATTCGAAATTCAATGGACTTGGTCGACATTTTAAATTTTGATGGAGTTGAGTTGATGTAACCAACATGATGATAATATTCTTGTTTAACTACGTTATGTTGCTTTCTTGAAAAATGTTAAAATATTTTCTTAAGAACAAACGTTTCTAAGCATGTACTTAACTTTTAGACATTCGAAGTCTTATATTATTATAACCTTTCTTCTTATAAAAAAAAACATGTATATATATATAGGACAAAAATTTTAGTTGAAAAATCTGTTTTTCTCCTCTCCTTTTTTCACCCACTGATTTCTAAAAAACGATAATGAACAATAATGAAGTGAATTGGTTAATTTAATATTCTTTTCAGCTTGACTCGCAATTCTCCGATTTAATGAAATACGATAGAAACTCCAACACAATGTTGTCTTATTTTTTGTGGGTGAAACTTTAAGTTCATACAACATTTACACCAGAACAAATTGTTACGGATTCATGAGGCAAGTTATATACTAAAAAAAAATAGAAATTATTACGGACAGCGCCTATATTAGCCTATATTGGTGAAACACTTTGACGATATTTTTTTTCGTTATGAAATGAAAACAACAAAACGAAAACTGCTATGTCAGGGCTTGCCAAATTGGTGTACGTGCACTCGTACGTACAACTACTTTAAGCAGCGTACATGCATCTTTCACTTTTGTGTACGAGGGCGTACACAAACTTACTTCTATTTGTGTACGTGTGATTGATTGACCTTGGTATACCATATTTAATCGCATTAATTCACTATTGCCGAATTTGATTAAAAATCTTTCATTTCACAATGTGTAACCAGGGTCCTAAAATTCGATCTATGTCTTGATGGAATTTGAATTCGAAAGAAATGTTTTCTAAAATTTAGGTTCAGAATTTTGAAAGGTTTACACTCCTATTTATACTTTGCAGTTTGTTTCATTCTTCTGTTTTTAATAACTCACCCGTGGAAGGTTTTTGAAAGTTTAAAATTAAAAAATGTATATTGTATTTGACAGAATATAATACATCTTTGTTTTGTTGATATAATCTCACTTCCCGTGAAATCTTATTTTCCTAAAATAAAAATGGTAGCACAGTTGTTGAACTTCTAAGACGAGAGCCATTGTGATTTATTTCATTTGCATTGAAAATAGAAGGTATGTTTTTTTTACTGAAAATTACGTAGCCTCACAATTTTACCTGTATGTTGACGTACAGTGACGGGAAATTTTGTACGCCATTGAGTGTTGCCTAAAACCAAATTGGCAAGCCCTGTATGTTTTACCTGCTTAGAGCATATAAACACCAAATAATTTACATGTTTTCAAAATCAGCATTTTAAAATGAATCCATAAACATTATTATTTGATAACTGTCGTTGCTACATCTTATCAATTGGAGGATGATAGATTTTATCAATTTTGGAATGATAGATTTATAGATGGATTTTTTAAAAATTCTTTATAGCTATACGATGAAATTTAAGATATTATATTTTTCTCCTATAATAAAACTTATATTTTTCATCTTCTCTTTGATGTCACGATGGGTAGCAATATAGCATCTTCGGTTAGTACTGTTAGTCAAAGAAAACATCACAGGGTATTTTTTGTACTATCTTATTTTGGGCAAGTATGATTATATCTAACATGAATTTTTTTAAGAAATCATACGATGGACGTTTATCATAAATGCTCTGACACTGCACTGACACTGGGACTGACTGATTTTGAAAATCAGAAAATTTCTGCTCTGATGTTCTCCAGTTCTGTTAAGTATTTGACAGTTAAAATAATTAAAAAATTTGATTAGTTTATAACTACAATATAAACAACTAATGTACTTGCCTGGCCAATTCTTTCTTGGATGCAAGCGTTCGTCAGTCCCTTTATTACCAAAATTCTTTCTTTTATACTTGAATTTAATAACGATTATGAATGTTGGATAGATTATAAATTTCACCAAACGACTGTTAACACATGAAGAAACTAGAAGGTTGATCCCAAAATGCAATGAGTTTAAATTTGGGGTGAAGGGGCGTTGGAAAGAATAAATAAGGTTCTAATGCTAACACTAATCTGATACTAACAAATTAGATATTAAATCTTTAATAGGCAGCAGAAAAGTTGATTTTTAATTATCGAGAAACGTGGTTAAAAGTTTTTTATTTGAATTGGAAACATGAAAGTGTTGAGGGCGTTATCACACGGGCGCAGAGAACTGCGGCATTACAGAATGACCGACAGACAGACGCGGGTAAATGAAAGATCAGCTGCCTCGCGGCGCTGACCAACTAGAAAGACGAATAGGCTATAAAAAATCTCTCCCTGTCTGTGTTGAAATTAAATACGTAAAGTTGTGAATCTTTGGTGGAAAAGAGACTAGGATATCTAGATTGACTTTTACTACGACGCTTCTGGCTAGGATAGTTTGTGTAAAAATCCTTGTTTCTTTTGCAAAAACTGCTACAGTATAGCCCGAAAGAAACTTTCCATTTCTGCGTAAGATAATTATCTTTAGAAGTTAAAATGTTTTTATTGATCTAAAGAGGGATTTCAAAAAACTCGCATTAAAGACATAATGACTTCAAGTGACATTTAAAACTTTACACGAAAATCTTTTGTGTTTTCATATATAAATTCATTCCTTCGCGGACGCGCAAAGTTTCTTTCGGGCTGTATTGTATGCGCCTGCTTAACTTACGTAAGTGCGCAATATAACTTTCACATTCCTCGAAAGATTAAAAAGGGTTAAACAGAACAAAATATATCATAAAGCAACAAGAAAGACAATCAATCAATAAATTTCTGTCCGCTGCGTTCCTTGTCATACGAGGTTTTACAATTTCAATTTTTTTTTCACTTTGGGAAGAATTGATTTTCCACTTCTTCATTGTCCTCTTTCCGTTCAACTTCCCTAAAGTTGTTGTATTACCTTTCTAAAATCCAAGTCTGTGATGATTTTGCAATGTTCAATAATTGGATTTCTTTTGCAAAATGTGCATAAACGTTTGTTACCCTATCCAAAAGAGAGAAGTGTGCTGAATAATTGGCTTTGTCACTTTTGTCACACCGAATAACATCTAGTATATATTCTGAATTCAACATCTTTTCTGATTTTATCTATCCTTTCACGTGACTCGATACAATTATGTTATGGATAACACAATAACGTTCTTCTGAAAACTCTGTTGCTTCATCATTGAATCTCATTAGTTGGCTAGGGTGAAAACTTCAATACTTTCCAGAGAATTGTCTTTTAAAGACACTTTTCAAATATATACGTAAATTTTTCAACATCTCTTAAATTTTCTTTCCCATTATAGCTGGCTTAATGGTTTCCACCCTAATCGATTTTCATGAAAGTATTTCAAACGAATTGAGGAAGTTTTACCCCCGTCTATCTTTATTCTGCAAGTAGTAGTTGTTGATAAAAGTTTCTTCTGTGTTGTGTGGTCTTGTAAAATGTTTCATAGTTTTTTTTGAATGAACTTTTAATTTCTACCCGACTGAGATCTCAAACGGGTTTGAGTTCAGTACAGCTATCATGTAGAGAAATAAGAAATAAATTAAAATCCGAAACTTTGTTCATTTCATCTGCTAATCCTTATTCCACAATGATTAAATTGTCGATCAGGCTATCAAATTTTTCCTTTGTTTCTTGTGCAGTTCATTCAAAGAATCATACAGCAATAAATGTTTTCTATCTTTATCTAATTGTTCAGTTAACTCTTTGGTTAACATTATCATCTAGATATTTTTTAGATATTTCGTTTCCCAGTAGCTACGTTTTCTTTGTTTATTGTATATATTTTCTTTAAACCCTTCTTGCAGCAAATTTTCTATCAAATTAAAATGGCTACTGGCTAAAATAAATGTTGCGGGATAAAAATTGCAGAATGATAAAAACGTGTCTGAAGACCGACCGCGACAGGATTCCATTTTAAGAAATCACTTTCCTTGCGGGCGTGATTTAACAAGCACGTTTTATGGTTATCACTGTGAAAAAGAATTTTTCAGAAAGAAACTGTTTTGGTGTGCAAAATTTTATTTCGTTTCCATATAATAACTTAATTCTAAAAAAAAAAAATCCAATTTTCGTCTCGCCAGTCAAAGCTTTCATGAAAATATTTTTTTACCTCTACGACAGAGAGTTACGGTTACTTGCTCATAAAACGCGAGATATCGGAACGGTTAGCCAATGATATCATCCATATAATATATTTTTTGGTACATATTAAAATTTGTCCATCACACATGCTCTGAATCAAAAATTGTGCACCTTCCATTCTTTTCTGTTGGGAGTTATAAAAAGATCTGCCACTAAACCTTCTGTAAGTTAGTGCAGTGTTCGGCTTGCAAAACAAAGTAATATAGTTTAACCCTCGTCACAGAAACAAACATAGTTTTCAAACTAGATTATAATTGCATACAAACTCTCATTTGCATGGATTCTTTCTAATTTTTGAAAGTTTTCTTCTAAAACAGCTTCAACTATAGAAAAATAATAGTTAAAACTCAATGAACGAGGCATTTTTGTTATTTCAGTGCTGTATAGGAGGTTTGGGTGGATAAGTAATATCCACACGAGACATTTTTTCAAAATGGCTCTTATAAAATATATACTTGCAGTAATAATGTCAGAAAACTCACGAATTGTTTGGATTAACTTTCACGAATTGCAAAATTGAAGATGGTTTACGAGTTTCGCGATTTAAGAGATTCACAACATTTTACGACTTAAATTTTCGCTAATCGCCAATATTAAAAAATCGACTGAATTAAACCTTTGTGAATCAGCACGTTGAAAGATTTTCGTGAGACAAACTTATAAGAGTTATGGAATAATTTTGTGAGTAAAACTTTTTAAAAGATTCTATTGCGAAAGTTTCTCTGATTGAATTATTATGTGAATTTACCATCATTTGTTACAACTATTTCTGCTAAATGTCTAAATTGAAATCATATAAAATTATCTTTTTAGGTGTACGTGATCTTCATAATCCCGTGAAAGTGGACCAAGCTAAATTCAGCAATACAAGCAAGCCATTGGTCTTCAGTTTGGAGAAGCTGCATTATTGCTGAATGTAAATGCACCTGTAACTAATCTTTAGAACTAAAGTCAGTCTCAAATGTAACTAACTAAAATTTCTGTTATTAATGGAATTTAGAGCTTTGAAAATCATTTCTAAAACATTCCTAATCAACTTTTTGCATTATCTATTATATTTCCTTTTAAATATATAAAATACAGAATAAAATGGATCGGATGAAATTCTTTGATTTTTTTATTATTATTTTTTTCGACAAGATTTTGCAAACTAACAATGTAGAGAAATGGACTGTTTGATAGAAACGTCCCTTGTGTCTATGTGCTAAGAAATCTTTTTCAACTCTTTAATGTTGACAAGCTGATCGTGTGGTTTTGTTGGACAGCCAAAAAGGAGATTATTTCCAGGTTTTGTATAACCTCGGCTAAAATACAAAGTTACTAATGAATCAAGTGTTATTGATGATGAAGATTGAAGAACAGGCATATAATTTAGCGTTGTACGTCATTCGTCCTCCATTGCTGCCATGTTTTAAGAAGCGCGCGTTTTTTTGTTTGTTTGTAATTCAATATTCATGATCATGTAACACAGCATAAATTAAGGACCAGTTATAGGTCCTTAAAATGTTTTTGCTACATCTTCTTATACTAATACGCAATCTTGCTTTTTTCTTACCTAACTTTGAAAGAAAGAACGTTAGGGAAATGTTCTCGGGAAGTTCGTCAATGGATGTTTGTTTTTTCCGTATTAGTATAGGGAGAATCTCCCATTAGGAGCATCTCTAGCTCCATCTTACGGGTTTTTATTACTTCATGGAGTGTTGTACCTTAAGGAAGACATCATAAAGCCGCCAGGAGGAGAAGACAATGCAATGTTTTTTGCGTTCGAAAGCTCATCAAATTTTCTCAACGCTCATTTCTTTAAAGAGAAATGAAGACGCTGTGTGTAAAATTTTTTGTTTTTGTTTTTAACATTTTTTTACTCAACACTTTAATTTCAGTAATAAAGAATAACAACATTGATATTTATCAGTAACTATTCTATCCGACGAGATAGACGGCGTAGACCTCTTATGTGTTATCAGTTTATCATTTTCTACCGTGTCTATTTTTTTAATGTGTTTGAACGTAGCTTTTTCGTATCAGTTAGTTTTGACTACTATGCCGAAATGTGTAGCTAGCAGTTTATTTGGTATTTCATTGTAGTGTGTGGATTGTTATTATTAAGGTAAACGAAGGTAGCAAGATCATTATTATATTGTTTTGATAGTATTTGATTTTTTTTTTTTTTTTTTTTAGATTATAAAATTGAATAGTATAAATGATTGTAATGCAAGAAGAGAGTGATTACATACATATTTACATGCTTTTTGTATCATGATGCACAAGTGGAGTTTTGGGTTTTGACATTTCCACGATTCATAGCAGAATAAAGAATTGAAAGATAAAAACGTTTGAGAAGGTATTGTTTTTGTTAGCTTTAGTTAATAGGGAAATTTGAAAGTATTTTCTTATATATCAGAAGTTTTATCGTGGTTAGGTAGGAGTATACATTGGTTAGGTAGGAGTATACGTTGTATTGTCTCTTTTCTAAATCTCTGAACATTGGAATTTTTAGCCTTTAGTTTAACTGTACAACTTTAGAAATCTCTAAATAGGCCAAATAGCACTGAAAAATAGGAATAGTAGCATTCTTTGAATGATTGATCCAAAATATTTGTGTTAAATATGATATAATTCCAACATGGAGAAACACAACAATTTTTGTATATACACAGACTTTCATTGCATGTGAAAACAATTTATGGAGAAAAACTGTAAAATGTTTTTACATGCTACACTAGTATTTTTATATTGCGCAACTTAAATTATCATTAACAGTTTTAGATGTTTATTCAACGTTCGCTCTTGTTGACATTGTAAGAAAATATGAGCTTTTAATCATCATTATCGTAAGTAAAACACTTGATTATCTCAGTAAAATACTTGATTATCTCAGTATAATACTCTTGTTAGAAGATTAAAATGTAAAACATTTCAATCAATTATTTTTATTTGGTAAAATTGTTTCAAATATTCATTTCTATAGATTGTAACTTTCATCTGACTCGTCATTAATAAACAGGGCGTATTCATCTCAGTTTGCGTTGCTGATAACCCCGTCTTAATCTGTGATGTTATTTACTTATAGATCAAGTCTTTGGCTCTGCAATAAATAAATAAATAAATAATTAAAAATCGAAAAATGGAGAGTTTATCAAGCAGGAAATCTATAATAGATTACAGAATGATCAATTGCAAATTGCAATATTTCTTCGCATTTTTAATGTTTGGAAGTGTCATGCCTTATTTCAATGTATTTTTTACGTCTATTGGCTTGACTGCAACTCAAGCTGGATTCATCTCTGGTTTACGAACACTGGCATCGTTTTTTGCCGGACCAATTTGGGGTATCATAATTGATCATACTGGCGAAAGGAAAACCATATGGCTATTGTTATGTCTGGGATCGATGTCACTAATGTTTCCAGTACCATGGATAGCCCGAAGTTTTGCTGGAGAATTGTTGGCGTCAAGAATTAACAAAAATGTAACCTTCAGTGGAAATTGCTCGATGAACTCCACAAATAGCAGTAAGAATGAGATAGACTTTAACAATGAAACCCAAGAATCGCTGCGATTAAAGCTTTTGTATGTAATGTTGGCAATGTTCATTGGGTCTGCATCTTTCGATTTGCCTTTGTTTGGATATCAAGATTCAATCATCATGAATGTTGTAACCAGTAACAAGCGAAAGGCAACGTTTGGTTCACAAAGAGTATTTGGTTCAATTGGTTTTGGTGTTGGTAATTTTGCTGCTGGATTAGTTGCTGACTATTATAAGGAAGCGCTTCTTTCTAATTACGCCGGAATATTTTTAGTTTTTCTCCCTTCGGCAATCATTTTAATGCCACTTGGAATTATATCAATAAGTCGTGGAAAAAAGATAATTGGTAAAGATAAACAATCGGGGAGTGATGAAAATTTATTGATATTAACTTTAAGAACCTGTACGAAATTGCCAAACCTCGTATTTCTAATCAGCATTTTCTTTGCTGGTTTGGCAAGTTCTTTGAATTATGGATTCACTTTTCTATTCCTGCAGGATGAATTGAATGCATCGAAAACGATAATGGGCCTCTCGATTGTTGTGTCAAGCTTGGCCGAAGTATTCATCTTCCCTTTTTCAAGCAAGCTTATTAAATTCATTGGTGGAACAATACCTTGTATTATTCTTGGTGTATTCTCATATTTTGTTCGTTTTCTGCTAATGTCATTCATCAAAAACGCCTGGTTAATTTTGGCAATACAATCATTGCATTCGGTAGGATTTGCATTATTTTGGGCGGCTGCGATACAGCATATCTACATCATAAGTCCAAAGGAGATTGCTGCTACAATGTTTACGTGGTTAACCGGTTTACATTTTGGTTTGTCGACAGTTGTAGGAAATATGATGGGTGGATATTTTTATCAAAAATACGGTGGCCGAATATTTTTTCGAGTGTCCTGTTTTATATTTCTTACTTGGTCGATATTGATGGTCGTTTACTATTATCACATCGATAAAGTTTGTTTAAAAAAGAGAAAAACTACTAATGGAACGACCAGCGAGGATTTGAATGCAAATGACATCTTATTATCTGCTGATGTAACGAATGCATCTAAAGTTCAGTGTGATTTAATTGAAGAAAACAACAGGTCGTAATAACAAAGTAAAAGAGGTTTTTGTTGTTGTCAAGGTTACGTATAACGTCTCTAATTTCTTTATTTCGACCAATTTCAAAATAGAATATCCTGAAATCTTATTGCCGTCCATTCACGGAAATCGCACAATATTCGAAAAACCTAATATTTGACCTAATACCTACACCATATAACTACAATCGACCAAAACCACCAGAATTTTATCACATACGTTAGGACTTGATATTTTGAAGCGATTTTAGAACATTCTTAAATCATGTAGCTATTTTGTTTAATATCAATAAGTACCTGCGAAATGCAATTTTTGTTTTTGTCTCTAAACATTTTTGCCGTGGGTGATTGTTGTAAATAAAGAAGTTCGTTGTCAATTTGCAATGTAGCAGGGGAAAGTTTTTTTGTGGAAAATTGATAAAAGAAACTTAATGCAATTTTCACTAACATGCCCGTTTGTTCAAACTGGGAACACCACGTTGCAACAACGTTGGATATTAGTGTTATTTCGTCGCCGCGTCGGTAACTTAAGTACAAGGTTGTGCCTAGGTAATTTTTCAAACGTTATTTTAACTGACATGAGCACAATGCAAAAGCAACGTAAAACCTATAAGGCTGGAACAACTATAACGTTTATATAACATCTCATTTCATTTCATTTCCCAATTTATTTAATGTTGGTTTTACGTAGTTTACAAGATACATGATTAATATAAAATGAACTAATCAATACCAACTCGTCAAGCTAAAATTTATCACAAAACCCTACAAAGTTTGCAATTGCATTGCTTGATTAAGTTTATGGATTTAAGACAGAGTTTAAAAGCATCTAATGAAGGTTTAGACTTGACACTATCTGGCAAGGCGTTCCACGAAAGACTTCCTCTAAATAAAAAAGACTGATTGCCAAAGCGACTTGAACTTGATGGAGGAAGAGAGAGAAGATTTGAGTTTCGGAGACCGTAACGGATGTTTTTGACCATGAATAGTGTCTTCATAAAAGAGGGATTCAGCCCATGGAGCGTTTTGTATATCTCGCATAAAAGGTAGCGTAAATGGATCTCATGTATACGCTTAAACCCAGACAATTGTAACAGTCCTTCATAGCTTTTAGAGAAATCTTGATAAACCGCTCTAAGTGCGCGTTTATGGATACTGTCAAGTTTACTGCATGAAGATCTGCCACAAAACATCCATATAATAGGTGAATAATTAAATATAGACAAAATAAAGGAGTTAAATAAAAGTTTTAACTGGTCCTCTTGAAGAAAAGATCTAATCCTGTTGAGAGTTTTGATTCTATAACTAGCTTTATGACAGAGTGAGGAAATATGACTAGAAAAAGTTAGTTTGCTATCGATAGAAATACCAAGAAGCTCAACAGTTTCAACAGAGGTAATTAAAACATTATCTGCATATAGACTAACTGGTAAATTGTACTTAGGCTCCCCTAAGACTAACATCTGGAATTTTGACGGATTCGCGGCTAGCTGATTTGCTTTAAACGAGGACAGAACAGCTGATAGGTCGTATTTTAGATTTGATATAACCTCCGCTAGAGAGTTGGCACAAGAATAGACGGTATTATCATCCGCAAAATTGCAAATGCCAGTATTAGTTACCAAAGATAATAGATCATTAATAAAAATATTGAATAATAAGGGCCCGAGTATGGATCCTTGAGGTACCCCTTTCAATATTAGCAGCCAAGAACTGAAAGATGAACCAACTTTGGTTCGTTGAAAACGATTACTCAGGTAGCATTTAGAAAGTTTGAGACTTTGGTGATCAAGTCCATACGCAGCAAGTTTAGCAATCAAAAGCTCATGGTCAATACAATCAAATGCTTTGGACAAATCCATTAAAATTGCTCCAACTTTACCAGACCTGTCCAAACATTTATGCCATTGACCAATCATTTGGAGTAAAGCGTGTTGAGTGTTATGCTTAGATCTGAAACCGCAGAGCTGCGAATGTAAGATGCCATCAAAGTATTCAGCTAGCTGATTAAAAATAATTCTTTCAAAAATTTTAGAAAAAGATGACAAAATACTAATAGGTCTATAATTTTCCTTGAGAAACCTGTCCCCTTTTTTGAAAATTGGAGTAACATCAGCAAGTTTCATGGTTTGAGGAAACTTACCCAAATTTAGAGAGGCATTTAGACATAGAGCAATTTGCTCAGAGATGATATCAGCAACCATACGAAGGACTTTTGAAGGAAAAGGTCCACTTACACTTTTCCTAGGATTAAGATCCCGAATTACCCGATTGACTTGATCTGAGGTCACATTTGAGAAAGAAAAAGATTTCCCTCTATTTGAGCTAACGATGGATTTAATGCTCGGGTGGTTGCGATATTTTCTCACAATCGAATCAATCGAATCAATGCTTGAATCGGTGTCTTGAACTTTATCTGGACAAGGTTCCCAAGGAGTTATATTCAGACTGTCCACTATATTTACAAAAAAAGAATTGAAGATTTTAGAGATATGCTCTTCATCTTTAATAATATCACCGTCGTCACGCAAAAGAATGCTTTCATGAACATGAGAACCTTTGGTGAAGAGGAGTTTAGTCGATTTCCAAAAGTCTTCAGAGGTTCCAAGATTCAGAAATTTGGATTTTTTTGCTTGATGGTTCAAGTGTACAACATAATTACGTTGTTTTTTATATAGATTAGAAAAATAAACATCACCAGTCTTATTCGCTTTGTTCTTCAAAGAAGAGCGCAACATAATGGCCTTACGTAGGGATTTAGTCAAATGAGGCTTATGGTTTCCCCTGACTGTGCGTTTCTTCTTTGGAGCATGAGCGTCTAAGGCAGATTCAAAGATTAAGCTGAAAGAGTCAAAATCCCCAGGTGCACTGTTAGTAAGAGCATTTACAAGGTCATTGCGAAACTTGTCAAGAGAGAAGTTTCGGAAGGTTCGATAATGCACAATCTGTGGAGGTGACTTTTCATACGTCAGCCTAAACATAGTATAAATCAGATGATCATAAACAACATATCGAAAAAAAAGTTGTTACCTGAAGTTGCTGCAATGCTGAGCGTTCGACGTTAATCTGACGTGGAAACGGCGTTAAAACAACAAACCATTATTGAAACAACCTTTTTGCAACATTGGGTTTAATACTTTAATACAACGTTGCGAGGTAGCAAGGTTGAAACAACTAACTTTAATACAACGTTTATATAACGTCAGATAAAAACGTCAAAATAATAATATCTAATAGAAAAGTTACGATAACGTAGTTTTAATAATGTTGCAGCAAAGTGTAGTATATAACGTAAATATGACGTTATTGCGATGACGTTAAAACAATCAATTATCAATTTCTAAAACCTAAAATAGAGAAGTTTAATCGCAGAGTCTATCAGTGTGTAGTGGACGTCTCGTCACTAAAAGATAATCTCGTGGAGTCAGGATAATCACAAAGAGTCAAGATTATCCTGAATTAAACCTAACATATCAATGGAATTTAGATTTACATAGTCTTGAGTTACAATTCCAACTTAAAAAATATTAATTTGTTTTGCACGCAAGTTTCGGATCTAAGGTTCTATCGTATAGATGTGAAAGGTGTATGAAGTATTTTAGCTTATTATACAATGTCAAGATAATGTCAATTAATGGTTATGTTCATAAAGTTCACAAAATCAACGATGAAACAATTTCAATCGGTAGTAGCGACGGGCGGTGTGTACAAAGGGCACGGACGTAATCAACGCGAGCTGACGGAGAAAATGATAAATCTGTGTATATACAAAAATTGTTGTGTTTCTCCATGTTGAAATTATATCATATTTAACACAAATATTTTGGATCGATCATTCAAAGAATGCTATTCTCCCTATTTTTTAGTGCTATTTGGCCTATTTAGAGATTTCTAAAGTTGTACAGTTAATCTAAAAGCTAAAATTCCAATGTTCAGAGATTTAGAAAAGAGACAATACGACGTATACTCCTACCTAACCAATGTATACTCCTACCTTACCACGGTTAAACTTCTGACATATAAGAAAATACTTTCAAATTTCCCTATTATCTAATAAAAACAATACCTTCTGAGACGTTTTAATCTTTCAAATCTTTATTCTGCTATGAATTGTGGAAAGTCAAAACCCAAAACTCCACTTGTGCATCATGATACAAAAACCATGTAAATATGTATATAACCATGATTTACACATTCCTTCTTGTATAACATTCATCTATACTATTCAATTTTCTAATCTAAAACAAAAAGATATCAATCAAACACTATCAAAACAATATGATGATCTTGATACCTTCGTTTCCCTAAAGGCGAACCTTAATAATACCAAATAAACTGCTACCTACACATTTCGGCATAGTAGCCAAAACTAACTGATACGAAAAGGCTACATTCAAACACATTAAAAAATACACATAGGTAGAAAATGATGAACTGATAATACGAACACATAACAGGTCTACATCGATTATCTCTCGGATAGAATAGTTACTGACACCGATCAATGTTGTTATTCTTTATTACTAAACTTAAAGCGTTGGATAAAAAAATAAAAACAAAAACAAATACTTTTACACACATCGTCTTCATTTTTCGTTTAAAGAAATGAACGTTTAAAAAATTTGTTGAACTTTCGAACGCAAAAACCATTGCATTGCCTTCTCCTCCGTGCGGCTTTATGATGTCTTCCTTAAGGTACCAAAACTCAACGAAGTAATAAAACCCCGTAAGATGGAGCTAGAGATTCTCCTAATGGGAGATTCTCCCTATACTAATACGGAAAAAATAAACATCCATTGACGAACTTCCCGAGATATTTTTCCTTAAGTTCTTTCTTTCAAAGTTAGGTAAGAAAAAAGCAAGATTTAGTATTAGTATAAGAAGATTATACAATAATTATTGGAAACTGAGAGAAATTTGTAAAAAGTGAATTTAAATGATAAATTAAATATTTTATTTCCATGCTACTTGAAATTCCACATAGTTTAAAGGACAGGTCATTGCTAAAATCTTAACAGATACGAAGAAAATATTCAAGCCTTGCTTTTTGCGAGTTAGGGCTACATCCCGTATCAGAGCTTCAGTTAGTAATCACCTCCAAAATTTGTTGTTAATTCGTTTTAAATAATTTGTTTCACATGATCTTCCAATGATTTTAATAGGTAACAACAGCCAGATGGCGCAAAAGCAGGTAGCAGCAGACGTACTTCATGTCACGTAAAATTGTAATTATACCATATACACCAGTCATTCTGTAACAACACTGTCTTAGAAAATTTACCCAAAGTCAGCGATCATAACAAAAATTTCATCAGGGCGTCAAAACGTTTTAAAGCCATATCAAACTATTATCTTCCAAAGTCTAAGTTACACTGACAGGACAAGTGTATTTAAAAGAGATTATTAAGTGTGAACAAGGTTTAGTTCAGAAACACCAGAAACGTATTGTTTAAAACAAAAGAAATATGCATGAGCTGTAACTATAGAACATATTTTAAATCAATTTTTTTAAATCGAAAAAAAAAAAAAAAATAAGGGGAAAAAACATGCGCCTTCTTCGAAAAAAATAGTGATTTCATAAACGAAAAATTCATCCGAAATACTGCTTTTTAAACTTTTTAAGATCTTTGCAATTACAAGTAAACGAAACGTGTAAATAACAAATGGGAAAGGGGTAATAAGAAGGTTTGAGAGTGTTAAGTTGAGAACTGATGAAACTTCTTACTAACTGTTGTTGATAGGCTTCGAAGCACGAGGCAATACTAACAGCAAAATCATGGCTTTATTTCAAATGTTCATGTGATATTTTCAGTTAGAAGTAACTGAAAATGCTCCTTTTTATATATATTTCATATGAATGTTTTGATTTTGATGTAAAGCCATTTAAAATTTCTAGGTTGGATTTGTTCATTATAATTTATATAGTTTCGTGAAGGGAGTTTCGCAGACTCTAAAGCACAGGCTAAAAACTGCCATTTCGGCTGGAGGAGGAGTAGTAGTAGTCCAAGGGTGTTTAAATACGGTATTCGCTTTCGCTGTTACCGTAATAAAACGATTTATAGTTAAATTTGTTCTGTTGTAATTCGTTGTAAATCGTTTCGAAATCGTTTTTTTTTTAATTATTCACACTTCGTTTCAAATCGTTTCAATTTTTCTGAAAATCCGTTTCATACTTTATTTTAAGTCGTTTTAATAAATCTTGAAATTCATTTAAAAAACTGTTCTTTATTCAAGTTTTTGAGTTAAGAAAAATTTAAATATCATGAAAGAAACTGTCTTGACTGACAGACTGACAGACCGACATAAAAATCAACCCAGGAGTACGATAGAATTACGTTATTCGTAGAAATTTGTGTGTGCAGTAAAAAGTGCAAGGATAAATAAAATGAATAAATAAATAAATAAATAAATAAATAAATAAATAAATAAATAAATAAATAAATAAATAAATAAATAAATAAATAAATAAATAAATAAATAAATAAATAAATAAATGAATAAATAAATAAATAAATAAATAAATAAATAAATAAAGGCTTAGAAATATGGAATTCATTAGTGCGATTTCAGTTTGTTTATTTCTTCTTTTAAGTTTGCAGATTTATTTTTTACATTTCCTAATGTTTTTTATTTCTTGCAAGTAAAAATCCTGAAACCTCGAATACTGTTTTAACGTCTCAATGTTCAGCTTTTCTATAATAAAAATACTTAGACTTTAAAACCTGTGGGAAATCCGATTTTCGGAGGATCATACCAATCGAGACGTGACTATTTATAAGATCATAAAATTTGTGCTTATTTTCAGATTATGCACATTAGTATACTTATATAGATGTCAATAGAAAATGTTGGATGACTCAAGCAGTGTGAAAAGGCAGCTACGTGAAGTTTTTATTGTATGTAGTGTTATGATTAGTTAAAGAGAAACCTATATGGTCTATCATGCTGTACCCAAAGTGGATTTTTTTATGTTGGGGCTATACTAATACAATCAACTAACTGTATCTAAATATTAGAGAAACAAATTCACACGATTTTGTTAACCTTATTTCTGATTTTGAGTTTTATGTTTAGTCAATTGTTCAAAATCTACTTGTTTCCAGTTGTTTGTTTTTGCCTGTTTTATTTCTTTTTTCCTCTTTTTTTTACCTGGTTTCTATATCCTGGATATAAAATTCATGAATAAGAATAAGAAGCAGATCAGGTTGCAGAAATGAGTTTTTATACCATTCACATTTTCATCAAAGGATCAAAGGATCAACAATGTATTATTTATATTTGACAATATATTTCGATGTATTAATTGACATCATCATCAGGTCTAAATAAAAAGTAAAAAGTACAACACAGCAACACGTTTTTATAACAGTAAAACTGTTGGCTAAAAACATCTATATACACATCAACTTCTCTGTACACAGTTAAAAATAAATAAATTTTAAATGAAATTTAAATTTTTATAACCAGTGTGCGACTTTTATAATCATCTTTAGTGTTAATGGTAGATTTAATGGCATTCAAATTGAAATTTCTCGTGGTTTTATATATTAATGAAGGCAGGCATGAAAAACTTTGGACCTATGATTAATTTGTTTTTATTGTTTTTATTTTTTAGAATATATTTTGATTAATCCTAAACTCAGTGTTTTGTTCATAACTCATCTTAGAAAGTAAACACCTGTAAGGCCACATTCGTCAAGGTTCAACAAAACTAGGAAAAACATTGTATAACTCTGGCTCTGAGCTAGCCAGCCCCGGGATATAAGATCAGTTAATTTTGTTAGGATATGCAGAGTCAACAATAATTAAATAGCTAGTTAGGATTGGTTCATAATTTGGAATAATTAAGATCAAGTCGCATTGATAATTTTCGAACTATTGAGGTCTAATAGAAATCCTAGTTTCCCTCGCCCGGGAAAATTAAAAATTTTATAGATAGATTTGTAGATAGGAAAACTAGTCTCAATTGGTGTGGGAAACCGTTATGTCTATCAACGATCCAATTACTTGCGGCTTTCTGAAAGTCGGTGCCTACACTGCACTTACAGAAAAGAATGACCTTCATCAATACAACGAAACAAGGTATTCACGGGACCCTAAATTTGTGTGCGATCGTACAATAGGAAGCTGCGTGGAGGAAATCTTTTGCGTCTTCCGACTACCTCTGAATGTACGAGAAATTAATTAATTTTCCGTGCTATACTCCTCTGGAAGCTTCTACCTGCGACATTAAAGGAAATACATACCATACATAAATTCAGACACGACCTGTCTTTTTAATCGTATAATCATTTGGAAACTAAATTAATAAAAAATACTCTTGATACAGGAAAAGACCAACAGCAATGTTGGAGAAATATAAAATATCAGTTTTACGACACAGTTTAAATCGCTTTACATAAAGAACGAAAAAAGAAAATTGGCTGAAAATATAAATAAAGATACCGAAAAACAATGGGAAGAAACAGCGAAAGGTATAATAAACATTTTTTATTCAGCATACGCTGCATAAGTTTTGGTAACCTAACTACGAAGTTAAAGAACTACGTCGAATTAGAAAGACTCTCATTATGATTATTTATTTTATATAAGTTTCTAGTTTTCAGTTGAATTTATTCTTTTAGAACAAATTTTAGAATAAAATTCTCGCTGAAGAGTATGGTCATTTTTTAATGACTTCATTTACGCAATCTACAATTGAGTCAACTCTCATGTTTGGGATCGAAAACGATTTCTGTGTATATCAACCCTCACTTCTAGCCAAATAATAAGCTTTTTGGAACGTTTACAACAAAACTGCTTTTTAACAAACTTTCTTGAACAAATTTAACGTATTTCAAACACATTTCATAAGAATTAGCAACGCCCAAACCTTGTTAGAAAAGGAAGAAAATTTCAACTTATCTTGCTTCTTCTGCAAAACACGAGCTTCAGCAGCTTTTGAGAATCGCTGGCCAGATCATCCGACATGTAATCATCAACGATATTCCATCCTGCAAGAGATCTGTCAACAATTTTAATTAATTTATTTCTCTTAGAAATACTTGTAATACACCTTTCCCGAATTTCTGTTTAAACACCGCGTTTTGGGCTAGCCAGTACATCCAACCTCGTTTTTATGAAATTTATTGTTTCAATAATGTTTTAACTTTATTACTTAGTAATCATCTCTATTACTAAAACTCCCTGTAGAATGATTAGAGGCAATTTTGATATCTGAAACGAGGTTGGATGTACTAACTACGCCAATACGTTTATTAACCGGCGTTTCGAGTCTTTGTTTATCAATTCACCTAAAGCTTCAAGGTCATGTAAAATGGACTCGTTGAACTCAAATTGTTTTTGATTCCCTTTGAATTTAAAGGAATGCGCTGGTTCATTCTTAAACCTCTTTGCCATCTCATAGCTGTCCATTTCAAATGCAAGTTATATTATTTCAAATGTAAGACTGCTCTATTGAAGAGCCTCAATTACTTCGAAAATAAGTTCTACAAATAATAACTTATTAAAGATATTTAAAGAAATATCTGAATGAAAACTTTTAAAATTAAGAATGTATTGGTTAAAACTTTTTTGTGAAAGATTTGCTTCTCTTATAGAAAAAAATCGTTAGAAAATGGATGAGCTGTGTGCGTTCGACAGATTTAATCTCACTTTAAAACATATGAATTTATAATATAACAATAACTTTTACAGTGTAAAACATTGTTCCCCACAGAACCAGTATTTAGTATAGTTGGTATAGCCTAATAATTCTTATAATTATAAGTCTTATTTTTTTCAAAGCAATGATTTCATGAACTGGCAAAACGAAGCTTTACCAAAACTTAAAAACTTATTGAAATCTGTCGGACACACACTTTGATTTTTCAAATCCAGAGCCATCATAAAGCCTGCAATTGATTTAAGTTATGATTGTCCGAAATAACCTTGATTGAATGCGATGGTTTAAAGTATTCATTGCTAGAAGTTCTTATTTGAAGATCTTTGTGTCTATTTTTAAACATCGTTACAATCTGTCCGATGCACAGTGAAACAATGTAAAGTTGGAAAAATGACTGTAATTAATCTATGGTCCTGAATTTTGTAATTGGTATTTAGGACATTTCCTTAAATGTCAAAGGAAAGAAAGTTTTTCTTTGCTTTAAACTGATAAAGAAAGACTTATAAAGGAATGGTTCGTGTGCGTCCGACAGATTAAAATTTGTCCTTCGAAATGAATTCGTTACTTCATAACTTTTTGTAATGCAGTCGAATTTGATTTCGTTTGCTTCGTATATGGCTATCTTCGTATATGGCCATCTTGCTCTTTTGACGTCTGATTTCGATTTTTGTTTTAAATCATATAACATCTTTTTTTCTTTGTATATATATATTTTTTGTGACATTTTAGGCACATCATAAATCATGTTTCTTGAATTTCGTACCCTGTTAGAAATATGCTGATGACAAGAAAATTCACTAGTAACCGTAGCAACAAATATAAGTGGAATTAATGCAGAATGGGTTGAACTACAGATTTTATAGGGGGCGGGCCTACTCGGTTCCACCGTTAAGAGGTGTCCCTTTTATTGAGACTTGGACGGTGAAACGTATTTATAACGTAAAGGGACGTTATTTTATATCGTTGTAACCACGTTCGAAAATTTAAGATACTGTTACGTATCTGTAACGTTTGAAAGTTAGTAACGTTACAATAACAATAAACTTCTACAATCCTTCACAAAATTATTAAGACGCGAAATCAGGTTAATCCACATGGCGAAAATTCACTAGTAATCGTAGTAACATGGCGAAAATTCCATCAGCAATGAAGAGTTTTGGTGGTTCATGAATTAGCCGCAGTTACTACTTCTCAATGAGAATGTTGGCAAAATCGCCAGTTTTATTACAGCATGTTCAAGTATTTTTCAAGTCAGTTTATTCATTCCTCTGGCTCATATTCTAAATAACAATTTATTTCGGAAAAGCCATTAGCTAAAGCACATGGGTTAACGAGGTATTTATTTAAGATGTGGACATTAAAAGGAAATATGGGCAATTCATTGATACTTCGAAAATAAGTTATGATAAAAGAATAATCATGGACGCGTAAAGAGATATACGTCCATGGAATATACAAGAACTACAATAAGTTCGATGACCCTGAAGGCTCAGCTGTACTCACAAAACAAATTGTGCTACGATGTGATATTTTTTGGTATAAGGAGATATTTTTGTGCTCGTTTCTGGATTTTAGGTCTCTCTGGTCAGTATATTATGGATGATTTCATTCATTTTCATGAGGTAGCGATGCCTTTACAGCTTCCATCTTCGCAAAACAAATACTTTTTTAAATAATTTCTCTTTCTTTAAACAATTCTTTCGTAAAAGTATGGCATTATTGACTAAAATTGTGTACATGTGTGTCAGTTGTTCCAGTTTACGTGCGTTTTAATGTTACTTTAATAAGATAAATTAGGGGGAAATTATGAAATTTAGTTTACATTACGTGGACACAGTTTCCTCTGTCGACGTTTTACAATGTTGACTTCGCTTTTCGGTGATCAATGAAGAGGTAAGGAAATGCTGCATTTCCTGAAAAAGTTTATAACCATGCTGTGGTTTGAACCAACCTCCATCCATGCACTGCCAATCCATTTCGTTATGTCCTTCTTTCTGAAGCGGTAACTTTTCTCTTACTGTAAATATCTCTGTAGGTTTTAAGCAAATGCTCCTCAAATTATTTCCTCACAGCGCCTTTAAAAGGCCTATTGAAAGAAACTTCTGAAGGTTGAAGTTTAAGTTGGACCACTGTGAGCAGGGTTTATAACAGATCTCAGGTAATGCTCAAATGGGTAAAACCTTTTCAGATATGAGTTCATTCTGGTAAAAAAAATCGTAATTGGTGGTAATTGGTGGTTTTTGATTTTGGAAATGCATGCTGAATTAACAAAAAACTTAGTTTGGACAAAGGTTTATTCATGATCATATGCACGGAACACCTCATGTAAACAGATTTGCATGTGATTTCTGTCGTGTGTTGTAACATCTCCTCAGCTTTTACCTTGCTTTCTCAAGAGTCCTGAAGTCATTGAAAACAATAAAACAGAGCAATGTACAAACAATGTACAATGTACAAACCGATTTATTATCGGTATAAATCACCAATTTCAAACAACAGAAAAATAGTTCAAGATTGGTATATTTTTTTCCAATTATCAATCATATGTTTACATATTTCGTCATATTAACCAGGTTATAAATAACTATAAAATCTGGAATAAAACTCACCAAATATTTACAAAACTCAATGAGAGTGAAATTACTAAAACGTATAGTATACTTGCTTTTTAAATTTATGAACAAAAATAAATAAAATACTGGGCAATAAAAAGCATTGAATGCGAACTGGAAACAGAGTAATTATAGCCCGTACGCCGGAAAATTTCCATCGGTTCCAATTAGTCTACATAAGTCTATGTATGTATGTATGTTTGTATGTCGCTAATAAAAGATTTCATAGCGGAAGAATGTTTGGAGGAAAATATTTACAGAAATTTAGTTGCTTGCATTTCAAATACATTTGGTTCAAACCGTTTGTCAGAATTTCTAAGTCCACTAAATTATTTAGTTAGGTTTATTTCCACTTGTTGTTGTTTTTTCTGTTGTTGTTGTTGTTGCTGTTGTTGTAGTTGTAGTTGGATCTGGGGTAGTGGTGGTGGTTGTTGGCTCAGGTGTAGTGGTTGTTGTAGTTGGTTCTGGGGTAGTGGTTGTTGTTGTTGGTTCTGGGGTAGTGGTTGTTGTTGTTGGCTCAGGCGTAGTAGTGGTGGTTGTTGGCTCAGGTGTAGTGGTTGTTGTTGTTGGTTCTGGAGTAGTGGTTGTTGTAATTGGTTCTGGGGTAGTGGTTGTTGTTGTTGGCTCAGGCGTAGTAGTGGTGGTTGTTGGCTCAGGTGTAGTGGTTGTTGTTGTAGGTTCTGGAGTAGTGGTTGTTGTAGTTGGTTCTGGGGTAGTGGTTGTTGTTGTTGGCTCAGGCGTAGTAGTGGTGGTTGTTGGCTCAGGTGTAGTGGTTGTTGTTGTTGGTTCTGGAGTAGTGGTTGTTGTAGTTGGTTCTGGGGTAGTGGTTGTTGTTGTTGGCTCAGGCGTAGTAGTGGTGGTTGTTGGCTCAGGTGTAGTGGTTGTTGTTGTAGGTTCTGGAGTAGTGGTTGTTGTAGTTGGTTCTGGGGTAGTGGTTGTTGTTGTTGGTTCTGGAGTAGTGGTTGTTGTAGTTGGTTCTGGAGTAGTGGTTGTTGTAGTTGGTTCTGGGGTAGTGGTTGTTGTTGTTGGTTCTGGAGTAGTGGTTGTTGTAGTTGGTTCTGGAGTAGTGGTTGTTGTAGTTGGTTCTGGGGTAGTGGTTGTTGTAGGTTCTGGAGTAGTGGTTGTTGTAGTTGGTTCTGGGGTAGTGGTTGTTGTTGTTGGTTCTGGGGTAGTGGTTGTTGTTGTTGGCTCAGGCGTAGTAGTGGTGGTTGTTGGCTCAGGTGTAGTGGTTGTTGTTGTAGGTTCTGAGGTAGTGGTTGTTGTTGTTGGTTCTGGAGTAGTGGTTGTTGTAGTTGGTTCTGGGGTAGTGGTTGTTGTTGTTGGTTCTGGAGTAGTGGTTGTTGTAGTTGGTTCTGGGGTAGTGGTTGTTGTTGTTGGCTCAGGTGTAGTGGTTGTTGTAGTTGGTTCTGGAGTAGTGGTGGTTGTTGTTGGTTCTGGGGTAGTGGTGGTGGTTGTTGGTTCTGGAGTAGTGGTTGTTGTTGTTGGTTCTGGAGTAGTGGTCGTTGTTGTTGGCTCTGGGGTAGTGGTGATGGTTGTTGGCTCAGCCGTAGTGGTTGTTGTAGTTGGTTCAGGCGTAGTGGTGGTGGGTTCAGGTGTTATGGATAAATCATCAATAATGCATCGGGGATTCCTATAGTCATGCGTGAAATGGCATGTGGTGATGCAATAATCAGCCAAAATACGGTTGTTTAATTCCCCTCCATCAATATAAATACCATTTGGTCCAGTCCATCCCCACCAACACAAACATCTTCCGTCAGTTTGACATTCGCCTCCTTTGTGCCAGAATAAGTAGCCACATTTATGGTGGCATTTGCTTTTATTCTGTATATCGCTTGGAACAGGTAACGAATTAACTATGTTGTATAGGCTGATTATATAACATGTAGCAGCATAAATCTTCATAATTTGTAAATAGTGCGTTTATAATTTTCTTTGCACTAAAGTGTCGTGCGTGTTTTGTTTTCATCAAATGCTTCTATGCATCGATATTCTGGTGAATTTATACTACCAGAGACGATTGTCATCAAAAAGAATGTTAATGTTTGGTGAGCTATCGGTAATTAAGAAGAATTTCGAAAGTCATTTCTCCCACATACTTGCTTTTTAATGTGTTTCAACATTCTCTTTATATCCATACAGATGTACAATTTAGGCTCAAAGAAGGAGTGAGACGAAACAGAATCTTCAAATATGTTTCATTGAGGGGGAAGTTCGACCACAAAATAAAAATAACGAACTTTGAAACTGTTTGATGGCCTTCTATGGTAATTGAAGTTACTATTACGTCAGATAAATTAATTTTGGAGTTATGAAATGCAGTTATATCGAGAAAAAAATGCCAAACCTTATTTTCTAGTGTTCATGGTTATAATTGCATTAATTATAAACGGGTTTTTTGTGCGAATCTGAAAACACCAACGTTCATGATTTTCAAAACTTCTTGATTGCTCTGCATTTATCAATCAGTTTTATCAGCCACGTTCTCTAGTCAATGGACGAATTTCATGTTTCAGCAGAAAATGACACCGTCACATTCCATTTCACGACGTCACTACTTTTAAAAGACGTCATATTATCTCGCCTCTTCAGATTTTCAAACTTGATAGCATTCTTAAACTTTAGTGAAAATCAAAGTTTAAATTACAACAAGAACAATTATAAACAATTATAACGTTTGACAATTAAACTTTAAAGAATAAACAATTTTCATGTGACGTAAAGATACTTCATCAAATCTGTTCATTAATTTACGTGTGCGAATAACAGTTGCGAATTTACGTTAAATCATATAATTACACTTTTGCCACGTGAATCTGATTATTAACTGGCCCATTAGGAAAACGTGATTTCTTTTTAACTTTAATTAATTTTGTCGTTTTAAAATTCTTATGTCCCTCTTACAATTCTATTTTCTTTGAAATGTAAGGAATGGTAACTTGGGGAAATGAAATAGGAACTGACCAGTCATTTTTGTCCAGACATCAGGTAAGCAATATTAAGTGTTCAATCCCCGACTGAATCTTGCCAGCGACTATAACATTGTGAATGCTTCCTCTCTGCTTAACACTAAGTAAAACGAAGAAAGTGATGTCTAGGGTGGCTGGTTATCAGTACAGCTTTGGTAGCATAATTGGGAGCTGCAAATGTTATAGGACCACCTTTCGAAGAACCCCATTTGCTAATTCTGTATGGAACAATTAATATATCATTTTCAGACGGATTATCACATTTTTTTTTCATAGTCAGCACAAATGAAGCATTCTGATTGATGTTTTTGTGCCCCTGTTTTCGCTTGGTTTGAGCTAAAGCGTATTTTTTTCCGCCCACCTCTTCGGTTTTTGTGGGATGGGAAACAGACGTTATGGTAATATGGTAAGAGAAGAAGCAGGATCCTCTGTGAGTGAACTTTAAACCACAAAAAGGGATGTGCACTATTTACCCACAGTTCCTCATACCAGACCTCAGACACTCCCAAAAAGCAAGTCCTTGTAGCGACAAAAGGTGGTGGTGGTTTAAACTTCACTAAAACAAAATGCAAAGAAGATGGTAGTACATGGTACATAGTGGAAAACACTTACAGAGAAACGCTACAAACGTCCACAAAAATTATGAGACAAATCCCCCTTCCCCCTATTATCCATGTTGTTATGAATGCTCTGCTATGCATGTAACCACTATAGAATGTGAAAGAGTCAGAGTGTCGTGATCGTTATAAGTCATATGTGTGTAGAATTCTGCAACCACTGGACTGAAGTCTGGGACCGAGACATCATTTTGCTTTGTTTTCGGAAACATGTGTTATTAACTTATTATACAGTTAATTCTCATATGCAAAAAGAAGTTCAAATATATATCATGTCCTTTTATTTTTGAATATCCTTTTTGAATATCTTTCACCGGTCTAAATGCCACGAGAACTGAGTGGTATCTTAGTATGCTTTCAGCTGGAATTCTAATGTTTGGTTGCTTTTTGTGCTTTATCTATTACCATAAACGGTGTTAGTAGCGGCAAACAACTGAATTAATAGATTGAAACCAAGCGTAGAGAGAAAAAGCCCTCGTGAAAATGCACACACCAAAACTTAGGAATAACATTTTTCTTCGGACAAAACCTTTCGCCCGCTCGGAAAAATTTGATCCATTTTGTCTAAGCAGGTTATGTTTTGTTCGTTAATATAGCAGAATATAAAGTTTTGCGTTTTGATTTCGCATTATCAAGTTAACAAAAAAAACGTATAAATTAGACCAATCGTGGGTACAGTCTTAACTTCGTCGTTCAGTTTTTGAAGGTTTTTTGTCTAAATTGCAGATCAAGATTCTAGGACATATTTCATGAACGAAGAATTGGTAAGGGCTGAAACTTGTCAGGTGTGATCAATGTCGATTGCCTTTTGTCTTCAACATAAAACTTTTGACCACGCCCATCTATGAAGACAAAGTTAAATTATAAAAGTAAATTATAGATTATATTGGCAAAAGCGTAATTTGGTCCAAATTTTGAAATTGCTCAGATTTCCATGAAAATTTGCACTGATTTCGAATTTTGTAGGTAATTTTTCATATTTTGTCCATAAAAAGTCATTTTAGACAAAATTTTGACAAAACTTTGAAAGTTATTCATTATCTATTAATATTTGTATATTGAAAGATCTCGTTATTTTTCACAAAATTTTCGAATTCATGAGACATTTTTAGTTCTTTGGCTAGAAAAGGGCATTCCGGCGAATATGTTGTTGAATTATGCAGCAAAAAGCATTCCAAGTTAACTGATTGCTTTATTATCAAAACGGTATGTTAACATTTTAACCAAAAGTAACTTTGAAAATTTTCTGCTACAGAGGTCCTATCGGAAATCTTTCTGACCCTCCAACGCTTTAATTTTACTCTGCATATACATCATATACATAGCTAGGGAAACTGTCTATCTGTGATTAGATAGAGAAATGTTCAGAGAGAAATCGCCAGAGTCAACCCCCCGGTAAGATAATGGCCGCAACGGTTAATTGGAAGAAACAGATCATGTGACAGCTTATAATAATATTTAAAGGGAGCGCCGTATTTAGAAAAGAAGAAAAGAAGAGCATTGGTTTTGAAGTAAATTACTCAGGTTTGTAGTTCAACGTATTTTGATCATGTTTTTACAGAAAATTACTGTTTTGGGCAGAACTGGCAGCTAAATGCAAATTCAAAATACCAAGAGATTTGAGTAAAATCACAAAAAAAATTAACAGAAAAGATTAATACGATCTCTCCATACCTTAAAATATTTTTTGCTTTTGGAAAGGTGTAAAATGGAATGTGTGGAAACAATGTTCATAATGTTGAGTTACAAAGACGAGCTCTCTGCAAAACTATTGTTATTAATTTCTTCATCCACGTTTTTCGACTAATTCAGTGTCAAGTTAAGCAATATTCACTATAATCTTTGAATAATTATCCTCTGATTTCTCTCTTTGGTTTTGTGTACATATACATAGGCTAATGCCTACTAGTATGTTATTTACACTTTACTTCATGTCGGCCAACGTCGTCCCAAGGGCTTCTTGCCTTTTCGATATATTGGATGGCGGTGAAGAAGGCCCTGGTGCAGGCCGATCAATTCTGACTTCTGATTGGATGTTGAGAATGACATAACATTACCTGCGCCGTCGAGTAAATTTAAAAAAAAATTAAAAAAAAATTCATGATGGCAACTGGAAAAGAAATGCTGAAAGAAGTTTTTATAAAACATTTCAACTCGTCCAAAAGATAGAAATGGGAAACATTTCACCACACTCCGAAGACAGGAGTTAAAGAGGAGTTAAAGAATAAATATTAAATAACATTATTATTGTTTATGACCGATATTTGAGCTGGATAATTTGTTTACTGATTTCACTGTCAGGAGAAGAGGTACTACAATATACAAAACATATACCAAAAATGGTAGGTACGAGGCTTGAATAATGATGACACAGCAATAATGAAAGGTAAATATCTTTCTTGTTTCCCCATGGTTTATCGTTCCAAATTATCTCCTTTCTAGCAGGTCTAACGGCAGCTTATGAGTAGCATCTCAAATCTCTATTGTAAGTACAGAACTGACCTGGTTTACAAGTTATTTATTCCAACGTATTCACCTTGTAGAAATCGAAGGTAACCGATCAACTGAGAAACCGATATTCAATGGTGTCCCTCAAGGATCGATTTTTGGTCCATTACTATTCATTTTTGTTTTTCAATGACATTGGCGATTCACTCCTACACTCACGTATCGTCATGTATGCAGATGATGCAGTAATCTACTATGCTGACAAAAACGTTTAAGAAATCGAAAGGTGCCTGAACGAAGACCTTGAAAAGACTGGAGGCAAATGAACTTGCTATAAACCTCAAAAAAGGGAAAACCGAGTCCCTTCTTTTTGGTACAGCGAAACAGTTGAGCAAGGTCGACAAATTCGAAGTAATGTATCGATCGTCTATTATCAATAACGTCACCGAGTATAAATACCTTAGAAATATTGTAGACGGACGCATCGTTGATACTTGGTGATGATTTCGACAAAAAATAGAGTGCATCTTCTACAGAAACTTTGTCCCTATCACACGAAAGCAGCGTCACTTAGCATTTACAATTCCATGCATAGGCGTATTCAGGGTCAGTCAAAAACAGTGGAGGAGCCCAACGTTATGATCTTTCTTTTCAGTCTTAAGTGTCGCTTAGGTTACTTGCATGTTTTCCTTTTCTACTTTAAATGACTTAACTCTCCTCCACAAATTTTGATTGAGCTCTGGCTACGCCTCTGCCATGATTACACCACTCCTGACATACTGCGGAATCGTCAATCTCAACTTGACCAGAACCCAACAGGAAAAATTACAATCTATCGAACGCAGATCTGCGCGATCATTGGAATTCAACGTTTCTGCTCCATCAAAAACCAAATTCACAAACGATCTGCTACTGGTTTTAGAAGCTCACTTGACGGGAAAATGTGCGAAAGCCTTAATGAGTACTTTTAATTGAATGCACATCGCAAAATCGACACGAAATAATAAATTTCGTCAAACTTCCTTCGGTCAAGTTAGAATTCGCTAGGAATTCTTTTCATTATTTTGGAGACAATCTATAGAATGGTCTTCCTTTAGAAATTAGGAAAGAGCCTTCATTCTCACTTTTTAAAAACAAGTTGTGCGAATTCTACGAAGGCTGATAGGTTTATCACTATGTTTTTCTTTTTTTGGTATTTACCTTTAAACCAGGCTAGATTAGAATCTGCACAACTTGTCTATTTTAATTTTTTTATACGTTTTTAAATGAGTTATTTGATATATTTGTTATTTTAATTTTTTGAACACACATGACACATGTTAATAACAGTATAACTTTGTACTTAAATGTATATATCCCGTTAAAATATTCATGAATAATAATAATACGCTTCCGTAGTATTTCATAAAAAGAGAAATTTTGTTTAATTCACTGTGCCGTCATATTTGTATATCGACATCAAAGTCCTGAGTATGTTCAACTTATCGAAAAAATTCAAATTTGGTGTCTTCTATGGTTATAATATCTGACGAAACTTTCTTTGAATTGAAGTCCCACGAAAATGTTTTCCGACAAATTTTGGTCCAATTAACTAAATATAATTCAAAACGGCAAGCATCACTAGCATCAAAACAAAAACTAACAACCATAGTTGACAAATCTTTCAACCTTCCCGGTTTCATAAAGAGGGCACATTAGCGCACAGTTCATTCCTGATGATGTCAACGAGCAGGCAAACTGATGATAAACAGTTCCTATAACCAAATCAGTCACGATTTTAACAGCTTTTATAATTTTATCAGAAGGAGGAAATTCCAAATCATTGACTAATTCAAACATAAATGGAGTATTCACGGCATAGCTATTTCCTTAGATTTTCTAAAGACGAGATTAACTAACGGTATGAAAACGACAAAGATTTAAATTGACATGACTAATACTTCCTGTCGGAAAACGAAGAATACCACGGGTTGGAGAAAGTAAGAAAGTATTATCGAAACATGATCTAGATATGTTGATGATGTTAGTATAGAAATATGACATTCTGACTGTGTTGTCGTGCAACCAAGGTTATGTTGTCGTGCAACCAAGGTTATGTTGTTATGTTTGTTCTCTTAGAGTTCAGATTAAATTAAGGCGTAGCAAAATCAATCGAAGAAAATTAACAACATCTCATCATACGGTGTGTCAACTTAGGGGTGTTCATTTTTGAAACCTTTAAATTTCTACTAATCGTTAAATTACTACGTTAGAACAAACTCTTATCTATTAACATACATTCTCGGCCCCTATTTACAATGTTCTTTATTGGCGTTATTTTTGAAAAGTCCACGGTCGAACTCTTATAGAGAAACACCTAACGCCCTTTTAACGACGCGTCATTAAAATTAACGCCATTAAGAGCTGGCGGAAAATGCGTCCATAAGGAAACTGAACATAACTCAACTGGATGTTTTGTATTGAGGTGGGCGTGGGAAGGTGGGGTTGACCATCAGTTCTCCCCTTGCAAAATTATTTCTTCTTGAATTTATTACATTCAGCACGTGACGGATGGCAAAATGGTGCGTCATTTTATAGTTGCTAAATGTTTGTCGTTATCAATTGTGTCTTGGGCTTAACACATTTTGATGATGCATGATTACAATGACATGGAAAAGGAACAACAGCTTTTATTAAAGAGTTCCTGAATTCTCTAAAGCAAACTGCAAAAAAATAAACTAAACTAACTCTTAAAAACACAAGCTAGTAGATACAGCAATCTCTAAAGTTTCATAATAACTTATAAATAGACTCTAAGGAAAACCCTTTATCTCCTGCATAAATGACCCATTGTGTTGTTAAACGTCGACGTGAGTTATATGTTACAGCAGCGGCGTGTTGAATAGATTACGAAATGTGAGTCTGTCAGTTGGAATTATGTTATCGGGTATGAGGAATGCAACAACGTTGTTACTGCCAATATCCAGCATGATCTGCTATCAGGAGATACATTGCGATACATTACAAAACATCTATATATAAATAGAATAAATAATAGAATAAATAATAGAATAAATATTTTTTTTCAACTACAGTCAACTACATTTTAAACCAAAGCTTTAATTTCACAAACGAATTTATTAGGATCAAAGAATATAGGAATATATAAGCTCGCCTTCTTTGAGGAGTGCTTCTATAATACACACAACCGGTTTCACTCAATCTCCGTGTCTATCTGTTAAGAAGTAATGTATGAATTACAGAAGAAAAGAAAAGACGAACTGAGACTTTTGATCTAAAGCGCACATTTTTGAATTCTACTGTTTCTCGTTTATTCAATAGCAGCAAAATAATAACTTCTCTCCTCTTGTGCCAAACCCCTGAGTGGCAGAAAACCTAAAAGGTCGTGGTCACCATTCTAATGAAAATCCTAGAATCCGGAGATTTTTATATTTGTATACCACGCTTGTAATTATTCCCGAAAATTGATGGATTTATCCATATTGTGGATCATTCCAACAGGTGTTAACTACGAAACACGGCGAAACACGGTGAATATTCTGATATTGTCAGTCTGAAAACACTAGATTTGGATTTTCTCTCAACATATATTTTAATGATGGCATTTTATATCCTTATATGATATAATGCATTTAAAAACCAGTGACGAGACAAGAGGAAATTACGAGAAAGCAATTCCAATTTTTTGTGAATTATAAAGCCTTTTTCTGAAATTCAAATGCTTATTTGACAATAAATATCTAAGTTGAATGATAATTAAAGCATTTAATTTAGCAATATTTTACGAACACGCGGCGTAATGATAATTTCAAAAATGTCAAAAGTAGATTTGGTAGAAATCAGAGGCATATGTTCAGACATTTGGTTTACCTGTTACTGCAACAAATTTTTGTTGGCATGTTTAGGAGTATTGAGAACACGTTTCCAGATATTTCCAAAGTATACTGTAAGGTATAGTTATGTTAAATTAACCCTAGGCAATTGTCTTCGCCTTATGCTGGATCCGCCCCTGATACATTTGAAAATGTGGCATATCATGTTCTCCATCAGGGGTTTCCAGCGTTTTGCTTTCAAAACCTTTTTAAATGGTGGACATCATGCATCATTTAGGTTAACAAATGTTGTGTGCGATATTGGACTATTTTTTTGTCTCTTTCTCAAAAATAATCAATCAAGTAAAACCCATTGAATGTTTACATGTTATAATCATTTTCACGAAATGCATCGGTAAAGTGTTTAACCTACAAGTTGCTGGAATCATTTTCCCTGGCCTTCACATGTATATGTCATTGCACTAATAATCAGGGATTATCCTTTTTTAGATCGTATGATGAAAACGGTTTGTGCATTATCGTCAGATGAAAATGTAGGCTTGAACAGGGTTGCTAAAAGAAATATAAGATGAAAAATAGTAAACATAAACATTAAAAAGAAAATCGAAAAAAAAACAGTTCTCCTTTCTTGTTTATAATTGGGATGGAATTAAAAGAATGCAAAACATTTTTTGAAAAACAGCCTTTATAAACAATATTAACAGCCTAAAATGCGTGTTGGCCATCAATTTAATTGAAACATGTATATATAAATAACCGAGTCATTATAGAAAAACAATTAAGACATAACGAACACAATTTTGTACAATTTTGTTTGTTATGTGATACTGAAATCATAATAACTTAGAGGATTAGCTGTTTTTATGCTGACACTGCTTTATGATTACTTGAAACAACAGTGGTGCATAAAGTAGTCACCATAACAACTGCCCGAACTCTACTTTAAATTGAATATTTTTAAACGACGCCCCGATAAACGACGCCCCGATAAACGACGCCCCGATAAACCGTTTACTTTAGTATGCTCACTTTTGGTACAAATAAAAATAAAGTTGACGCCTGTTTTTATGCTTACTTTACGATTTTGATAAATTAGATGGGTCCATTTAAGTGGTCTCAATATAAAAACGAGAGTCAGTTCCAATTTAGATGAAAGACGATTTTCAGTCATCAGTGTAAATTAGAAAAACCCCAAAGGATATACTTCTTTGATTTCGCAATGATTATTGTGATTTTAGAGCTTTGAAGGATTATAAAGGAGGCTTTTTGAATGTTTTGAAAACTGCCTTTATCTCTTAAGTTCGGGCAACTCTATATTTCTATACCACTTTCCGTATTCATAAAATTCTTAGACAAAGATTCCTTAGTTGTCATAGTTACATGTAAAAGTCATGAACTTGCCGTTAAAATCACAATCAGTTTCCGGATATCTTTTTTAAGTCATTACACGTTCTTCTGTTATGAAATGCTACCAGGATAACCAGTGAGACATATTTGCTCACCTTCACGACCATTATCCTTGTAGTTAGTTTCTGATAAAAATCGCTTTAATTGGGTGCAAAGGCGTCTTCTGAATCATTACAAAAATAATTGTAATTTTAATATTATCGGCCCCGAAGTCCTCGATATAATTGCTTTCCGAAATGCTGATCATTGACTTTTGAAGAGCAAAATTAATTCTAAATTAGCTTTTTTTTCCACTTAAAGAGAACGAAGCCACTAAATAAATTATTTTTAATTCTATATAACAAGCCGGATGTTTACGAGAAGTTCATCAAACGTTGTGTAATCCATCACGTTTCAGCTGATTTAGCAAAAATAAGAAGCAAATTAGATGAGGTAGGCAGTGGTTGCAATGGTTTTATGTACAGCGAAAGCAAACCTCCTACATACAAGTTTCTTTCGATTCGTGATTTTAGACAAAAAACACAATCATCTTTTCTCAATTGAAATTGAAATTGTATATAAAAAGAACAAAGCAATATTATAATAATGCCTTGAATGAGAACAAAACAAATAAAGCTCGAGCAATTAAACAGGAATGATAGGTAATAATTCATACGTAATGAGTCGAGATAAAGTAATGTTACATAACACCTTAATTGTCGATTCCTTTCCAGCAATCATCTGAACATCAAATAACAATATTCACAGTAAGAATAGCTAATTCCACTCGAATATTCATGAAAACCAAACATGATTTCTAAACAGATGCCTGCAGGAATTCCGTATTCACCAAATTCCGTTCCTATCATGCAATTTGATCTAATGTCGATTTATGGGTAAATAGTTGATCAGTCCCATCAAAAATGAAAATGAAAAAATACGGCAAATTATTCAATGAGGCTTTCTAATTAAACATTTTAAATCATAACTACAAATTTCAAAAAAAAATGTTGTTCAATAAACCTCTTACAATCAAACCGTTTCATAACATTTTTCTTATCAGCTATGATTAACGACGTGACATTGCTATTTTTAATTGATACTGTTGCTAATGAAATCGAGCATGTTTAAGGACAATTTGAAATTGCTTGCATAATACAATAGTTAACCCTGAAAATTAACGTTAATAATATATGCAGGTATTAGTTAATAGTTAATCCATCAAGAACTTCGTTGTGAAGGTTTAACACAAATCAAACCAGAAAAAAAATTGAATTCATAACCACGGAAATGAAGATTTTGTAACGACGACCGGATTATAATTAAAGAGATTACAGTTTCTTTCGTAATTGTTCAACATCATATATAACAATCACATAGATGTCAATGGTATTCACGTCGACACATTCCTAACAGGATGAAGATTATATAGTTCGTATTTAACTTTTCATTTTATCAGACATTTGTTAAAACACATACCAAATTCAGAAGAGAAACACAAAAGACAGAAATCAATTGCGTTTTAGGAAAGTCAAGCTAAGATCAATAGATGAAGAACATAATTCTGTTGTTATTTATTTTTACTTTGGGAGGAATCTGGTGTCGGCCATTAAAGAGTAAAAATGAATGTCACCCAAAATGTGGATATTTATTTTGGCATAGTGCCGGAAAGTGTCAAACAAGTGGCAGATGCTTATGTTGGTGGGGATGGACGGGACCAAATGGAAAATATATAGACGGAGGTCCTTTAAATAACAGAATACTGGCTGATTACTGCATGAAACCATGTCATTTTACACATGACTACCGAAATCCAGATTGTATATATACAGAAAAACTCCCAACTAAAACAGTAAAACCAACAACGACTACAACGCCAGAAGCAACAACAACAACTACAACAACTACAACTACTACAACGCCTTACCCAACAACAACTACTCCAGAGCCTACTACGACTACTACAACTCCTGAGCTCACAACTACTACTACAACTCCTGAACCAACAACCACTACTACCACTCCTGAGCCAACTACCACCACTACAACGCCGGAGCCAACTACAACCGCTACAACAACCACAACAACTACAACGCCTTACCCAACAACAACTACTTCAGAGCCTACTACGACTACTACCACTCCAGAGCCAACAACGACTACTACAACTCCTGAACCAACAACCACTACTACAACTCCTGAGCCAACTACCACCACAACAACGCTGGAGCCAACTACCACCACTACAACGCTGGAGCCAACTACAACTACTACAACAACCATAACTACTACAACGCCTTACCCAACAACAACTACTCCAGAGCCTACTACGACTACTACCACTCCAGAGCCAACTACTACCACGACAACGCCGGAGCCAACTACAACCACTACAACAACCACAACTACTACAACGCCTTACCCAACAACAACTACTCCAGAGCCCACTACCACTACTACCACTCCAGAGCCAACTACAACTACAACAACTCCGGAGCCAACAACAACAACTACAACGCCGGAGCCAACTACAACCACTACCACAACTACTACAACGCCTTATCCAACAACAACTACTCCAGATCCTACTACGACTACTACCACTCCAGAGCCAACTACCACTACTACAACTCCTGAACCAACAACAACTACTACAACACCGGAGCCAACTACAACCACTACAACCCCTTACCCAACAACAACTACTCCAGAGCCTACTACGACTACTACAACTCCTGAACCAACAACTACTACTACCACTCCTGAACCAACAACCACAACTACAACAACCACAACTACTACAACGCCTTACCCAACAACAACTACTCCAGAGCCTACTACGACTACTACAACTCCTGAACCAACAACTACTACTACAACACCGGAGCCAACTACAACCACTACAACCCCTTACCCAACAACAACTACTCCAGAGCCTACTACGACTACAACCACTCCAGAGCCAACTACGACTACTACAACTCCTGAACCAACAACTACTACTACCACTCCTGAACCAACGACCACCACTACAACTCCTGAGCCAACTACCACCACTACAACAGCGGAGCCAACTACAACCACTACAACAACCACAACTACTACAACGCCTTACCCAACAACAACTACTCCAGAGCCTACTACGACTACTACCACTCCCGAGCCAACTACGACTACTACAACTCCTGAACCAACTACTACCACGACAACGCCGGAGCCAACTACAACCACTACCACAACCACAACTACTACAACGCCTTACCCAACAACAACTACTCCAGAGCCTACTACGACTACTACAACTCCTGAACCAACAACCACTACTACAACTCCTGAACCAACAACCACTACTACAACTCCTGAACCAACAACCACTACTACAACTCCTGAGCCAACTACCACAACTACAACGCCGGAGCCAACTACAACCACTACAACAACCACAACTACTACAACGCCTTATCCAACAACAACTACTCCAGAGCCTACTACGACTACTACCACTCCAGAGCCAACTACTACCACGACAACGCCGGAGCCAACTACAACCACTACCGCAACCACAACTACTACAACGCCTTACCCAACAACAACTACTCCAGAGCCTACTACGACTACTACAACTCCTGAACCAACAACGACTACTACAACTCCTGAACCAACAACCACTACTACAACTCCTGAGCCAACTACCACAACTACAACGCCGGAGCCAACTACAACCACTACAACAACCACAACTACTACAACACCTTATCCAACAACAACTACTCCAGAGCCTACTACGACTACTACCACTCCAGAGCCAACTACTACCACGACAACGCCGGAGCCAACTACAACCACTACCACAACCACAACTACTACAACGCCTTACCCAACAACAACTACTCCAGAGCCTACTACGACTACTACAACTCCTGAACCAACAACGACTACTACAACTCCTGAACCAACAACCACTACTACCACTCCTGAACCAACAACCACTACTACAACTCCTGAACCAACAACCACCACTACAACTCCTGAGCCAACTACCACCACTACAACACCGGAGCCAACTACAACCACTACAACAACCACAACTACGACAACGCCTTACCCAACAACAACTACTCCAGAGCCTACTACGACTACTACCACTCCAGAGCCAACTACGACTACTACAACTCCTGAACCAACTACTACCACGACAACGCCTGAGCCAACTACAACCACTACAACAACCACAACTACTACAACGCCTTACCCAACAACAACAACTACGGATGGAAATATACCAAACTAAACTTTTATGAATGGAAATCAGTTCTATTGATATGAATTAATTAACGTTCATCGTCTTTTTAATTAATGTTGTAGCTGGTCTAAAATTAAAAAGAAATTTACTACGTTTTTTGAATTTTTTCGTTAATTTTTAATATTTTTACATTGACAAGTTAACATTTGATGTTAACAAAATCGACGCCAGGAATTTTTTCATTTATCTTTACCTTTGAAAATGATTTTGAGTCATTTGTAAGACTTCAAATGACATCCATCTTTATTTATTTTTTTTCTACATTACTTTTGATATATGTTTATAAAAATAACTTATTTGTATATTTAGAATCTTGCATTTAAAAAGCAAAAATATTTTGTAGTAGCTACTGAAATGAATGTGTGTTCAAAATCGGAAGGGCTCTGAATAACGTGAACGAAAAGAAATTGTAGTTGAAGAATGTGTTTCACATAAATGTATAACAATATCAATTGTTGCAAATATGTTTCCTTGTTATAACGTCAATATAAATTCTGGTGATAAATTAAAAGCGCTCTTCTTTCTTGAAAACGAAAGTGATTTGGAAAGACGAAAGATAATTAGGCATCTTTTTTTCTTGAAAATATAAAAATGGACCAAAGTGAAGTTTTGGAATTTAGAATCAAGAAGCTAGAATCCTATCGAGAATCTGAAAAAATAAACTCGAGAATTCGAGAATATGCATTGAAAATGCCATCTCCGTCCAAAACATTTTCCAGGGTTGCCTTTTTTCATTATACATAATTTATGTCTGGGTATCGTGTATAGATGAAGAGAATCTCGTGAACATGAACATGAGCAGGCGGATATTGCATCCAGTTGCATAACAGATATACGTGAAGACAACAACAAAATTTAATTTCTCTTAATAGCCAATAAAATGTTGTTGAAACAAAGGAGACAATGCTATACCAGGAGATGGGGCAGGATCTAGATGAGTTTTATTATTATTATTCAATTATTAAATATTGTTATAGCCGGACTGTCATCAAGACATAGATACGAACTTTTAATGAAGCGGAAAAACTTTACTCGATCGTTAATAGATTATTGCCTAATATGAACAAGAAAAGATAGAGCATGTTGAAAAAAGTAAGAAAATTCATCAGATAAAATGAATATACAGTCATTATAGAAAAATCGTTTTCTTCTGATTTCACCCAATGTAAGCCTAGTGAGGTTTTGTTTTAATCTCAATAATTCATGAAGTCAGCTGTAATTTTATTCGTATTAACGCTGTGCTGCGTCATTGTGATTTTTTATTGCTGATTATAGCGATGATCACTTTTCACGGTCCGAGAAATATATATCAGCTCGGTATGACATGATAGAAATCATTGCAAATGAGATGGAAAAGGCAGCAGCAAATTAGATGTGTTTTTCATGTTACTACAAAATTTCATCTCGACTACAGGGCTAGCGCTCTTGAATTAATATTACATGGATACTTTTCAGCTCGGCACCCGAGATATCTGGATTTACTAAGGGGGTGATTACATGATCATTTTTCATCCCGGGTACCGTGATATCTCGGTTAACGGACCAGCTCACGTAATCCGAATCCTTAGGAAACAAAAAAGTTATTTAAATTATGGGAGTTTTCAAATTACATGTTTTCATGTAAGAGTTTATGAATGGAACGACCGGAGACTTCGCCGGATTTCATGATTTTTCGAATTACAGGAGTTCATACTACATGACTTCTACTGTATCATACCGGGCAGAAACATATTTCTTGAAACGGGATGTACTTTTATAGCCCGGTACCCGGAATGAAAAGCGAGGTACAAAAAATGTTCATGTAATCTGAAAAACATAAAGAAGAACTGAGCTTGCCCAGCCCCTGAGAGATCGCGGCACCCAGGATGAAAAATGATCATATGTTCAGTCCCATAATGCTACATTATGCATTTTTCGCGTCCCCTTGAATAGATTCTTGCATTTTCTACTTAACTGCGAATGATACTCATTAAATTATCCAATCAAACGATAGGAGTAGTGAGCGCAAAATCCCACGGGAAAGCCATAAAATCACATAGAAAGGTTTAATGAAGGGTATTATTCTATTAGCACTACAATTATTATTTGGTAAATTGTTCCTGTTGTTTAAGAGAAAATACATTTTATCTCATGTTATATGAAAAAGAAATTTCTCGGATATGATAGTAATCTTTTAAGTTGTTTAATTGGATCAAAATGTCATTTTTCTTATCATTATAAGATACTAACACACGCACGTTCTATCTGATGCATAACAATCGCCTCTCGAATTGTGAATTTTTAAATGTTTTTCAAAGGTTTATGTAAGTCAGAGAATTAGTGGTTTTGTCATGAAAAGTTGTTTGTTTGTCAAAAATCCGAAACCAGTTTTGTGATCATAATATAGTATTTCCACAACTTATATTTGTATTTTCTGCAGAAGTCGGTGTCCTGTCTTTGTAAACAGTAAACCATTTAGATTTCTTTCTCAGTAGGTATCTGATAATGTCGCCTTTATTATAGCTTTAAAGGTTTTGGTCAACTTTCACCAATTGTAATATCGGTGTTAATTTTTATATCATGTGCTAGCACCATTAAACAATAACATTCTTAACCATATGATTTCAAACCAAAACATATTTTTCACATTCCGATCTTGAGTTTTAGCTGTATGACCTCTTGGTTCAATAATTTTAACATGATATAGCATTTGTTTTCACGGTTAATGATAGGTCCCAGAGGCGAAGCTAGAGCTCAGTTAAAATTTGTGGAGGAGAGTTTAGTCATTTAAAGTAGAAAAAGAAAGCGTGCAAGTAACTTAATCGACACTTAAGACTGAAAAGAAATATGATAACGTTGGACTCCTTCACTTACCCAACAGTTTTGACTGACCCTGAATACGCCTACGGGTCAGTAGACAAGAAAGTCGTCCTGTTCAAGTGCTTCTAATTACACGTGATGATTGTGCCTAAAACCTATTTAAAGTTAAAGACTTTTATTTTGATACAGTGCTTCTTCGATTATCCGGACTACTTGGGACAAAGATATTAGAAATTAGTCCGGATAATTGAAAATCTCGGATAATTGAAATTACGTAAGTACAAGAAAAATGAATCAAGCAAATAAAAAACTTTTTTTCCATATACAAGTTTAGACAGTCTTTAAAAAGTGTCTATTGTTGCTTGGATCTGTGCTGCCTCTCGCTTCAAGGCCGCCATTTCACGCAATTGAACGAGGGTAGCAGTGTTGTTGAGAAAAGTGGTTTTCATATAACCGTCCACAAAAGATAATTGATCACAATTTGGGCAGACCAGATAATCGAATTCCGGATAATCGGAGGTCCAGATAATCGAAGAAACACTGTATTTATCCATTTTTATCCCACTCACTCTGGTGGCAAAAAACCTTTAAAATCCAGATTTATTTGTAAAAAAGTTGCTCATGCAACTAGTTCAAGAAATGAAATGAGCCTTTCATGGACATCATAACATAACGATGATCGATAAATTTGCTTCACAAGTGAGAATTTCTATCTTCCACTATATAAGAAAAGATAAGAGAATTTAAGCCAGAGAAGGTTCTACGCGGAGGCGGATTTTTTTTAACCAGTAGAGTAACCCTTTTGTTGTAGCTGTACTCTAGTAAAACATCATTAAGTTAAGTTTCCTGTGGAGGAGGGAGAAGTAAATAAAACAGAACGCAAGGTTGCTGTGAAGGAAAACAATTTTCTTTATCACTCAATATTCAATAAAATCTTTGAAATAAATATATAAAAGTATATATTTTTGGAAAGCTTTTTTCTTACTTTAAATAATGGAATAAATACTTTTTTATCTAAAAGTAACATTCTTTGGAAAATTGAGATTAGGCTACCGTTTCACTTAACGAGTTCCTGTCACTCAACCACTAATGTTTTCACTTTAAAAATTACTGTTTTCAGAAGTCGGCGCTGTAGACTAAAGTCGCGTGTCGCCGTTTTTTAAATAATTCCGTCGTTCAAAAGATATATTCATTTTTCTTTACTCGCATAAATTTCTTCAAACATTGTGCTTTATGTACCGTGGCCCGTAGGTGACAATTTTTATTCGCGCCAGAAATAACTGGCGGTAAAATTTACGCGCCATTTATAAGTGGCGGGAAGTCTAACTCGCCAGTTGTTTTTGGAACAGCACGTGAACATCAACAACTTCATTTAAGTTGTGTCGACGTCCAACAGGGCATTCGCTATTTCTGTTATATCTTATTCTGTGATTATTCCACAATGCTACGTACTCGTCCAGTTCTGCCTGTATCATTTCCATGTAACAAAATCTTATTGGTTCCAGTTGGTAATTTAACGATACATCGAAAATGCCATCGTCGCGGTCTTTAAAATAGTTGATCCACCAGTTCATCCTTGATCTCCTGCACTGAGACCACCAGCTTTCTATTCTTTGATTACTCGTAGAAGTACCATTACGTAAACTGTCCCAACCTGGTAGCGAATCTGTATGGTTCCGTCCAACCTCGTACCCAGGGCCTCTTGCCTTTTCGATATACGGATGGCGGCAAAGAAGACCCTGGCGAACGCTGGGTCACGTGACATGAAAATTACACGAAATCTGTGCAATTTTTAAAAAAGTGGCCCGACGAAATTTTGTCTCTTTGACACAGTTTTTCGTAGAGTAGCCTTCAACTAACCAAGAGACTAAAATAGATTAAAATTCGGCGCTGAATTTGTGGCGAGTTGTTATTATAACAGTGCAGAACATCAAATCGACTCCAGAATTTTATAGCTAATATGGAACGAATTGTTTACCTATTTCAAAGACTTAAAGACTTAAACTTTTCTAAAACCAAAACAAATTATATGTCTTGAACATTTACTGGAAGGGAATGATGTTCTTGCTGTTCTGCTCACTGGATTTGACAAATCATTAATCTTCCAGCTGCTACCAAGTTTACTACCTACCTGCAGTGGTTCCCACATCATTATAGTTGTATGTCCATTTAACTCCATTATAGAAGACCAAGTAAACATTCTGAATAAGAGGGAGTTAATGTTGGGATTCTATGTTGTGGTGGTGGACAGGATGTTAATGTTTGGAAGTTGTTTACTACTAATGAATTCACCAGCTGTGAGAAAAGTGCAAAACTTCCACTTAAAGTTAAAAGTGGACTAGTGGAAATACTATTTGCACACCCAGAATCGCTGTTGTGCGAGGAAGGGAGGAAATTGTTGAAATCGAAAACCTACCAACAAAATGTAGTTGCTGTGGTGGTGGATGAAGGATGAAACTTTTGTAAAATGACAGCTCTTAATGACTATAACCAAGAAATCTAGCAAAATATATACTTTATAATACATCTAAGATCTCTATTACCCTGCCACATATAATCAAACCAACATGCAAGGTATTATATATAATAAAAAATATATATAGGTTTATGAATATATACTGTTTATAAATACATACTTCAACCAGCAGAATATGTTTTGTTTTATAAAATTATATATATGTACACATAAAAAAACATGGCATGGGCGACACATTGTCTTTTTTTAGCTAAAGCTTTGTTGTTGCATGTTGTTTTTTGTTGTACATAATAATACTACATACGTAAAAAATAGATGTTACAAGTGAACTGTTGATTAATTTTTCTTTTTAGGGGAGAAGAATTTCGGACAGACTTCAAAGATTTGGTTGTCTTGCGAACTATCTTTCCAGATTAACTGCTACAGCATCCAAACTCATGGTAAAAAACATCAAGACGAATCTATGCTTTCACGAGAACACACTTAGAATAGTGTAAGTTTCTCCAAACAGAAAGAATGTATATCTTCTGGTAAAAAGAAGACAGTCAAACAATTATGGCATTACCAGCTTTGATGAAATTTCAAGACCGTTAACAATAAATATAAACGAGGAAAGGGAAAAATTCCCTATGACTGTGGTTTATTAAAAATTAAAGTACTGTGCGTATGCATTTAACCTGTTTAAAACAATGATAAAAAACAATTATGTTGGTGATTGTGTTGACCCTAGTTCCTGTTTATCTGTAAAATTCTTTATTTAGCCCGTATATCCATCTTAAGAGACCTTGCGGGAAAAAAATGATACAATTTGAAACTTTTCTTTTTATTAAAAGACGCTAGATATACTTGCAGTTTACTCCCGAAAACTAGCTTACCATTAATTTATCAATTTTGATGTAACGTGTAATATACTGACCGCGGGTCCAAGCGGAAAAACCCGTATCGGGACTAAAGTGCAACTAAGCCCTGTTTATTTGCTGAATTTCATGCAGAATCAACAAAACGAGTGAAACAAACAATACTGATTGAACTCAAGACAGATTCTTCACGAATACGAATCTTATTTGCTACCACCGCTTTGGGTATGGGGGTTGATGTACCCAATATAATAAATATTATACACATTTCATAACCTGCAGATTTAGAAAGTTATATGCAAGAAATGGGCCGTGCTGGAAGAAAAGGCAAGAGCTACTGCAACTTTGTTTTTAATAACTCTGATATTAACCTACAAGAGAGTGGATGTTTGAGGTTATACCTTTTAAAGTATTTTGGGTTTCCAAATAATGAACAAGAAAATTGTTGTGGAAATTGCGACAATAGGCCACGTGACCTAGAAATCAAAGAAGATTCGTATACCAAAGTGAGATATTCAATTAACAAAGATGAAAAAGAAAGATTGAAAACTGACTTAATTGACTTGGCAGTAAGTTTGCCTACATCTGATAATATGCTCATACCTAGTTGAGGGATTCAAACATTGAAAACATTGTAAATAACTATGAATACATTAACTCAGAAAAGGATATTCTAATGATATATAATGTTTGGGATGAGACAGTGTGCACTAGAATTTTTAAAGTGATAGAAGATATTGCTCCAAAAATAAAAAAATATTAGTAGATTTCAGGGGCGGTTTAAAAGTTTAAGGCAAAATATCTTGAGAGTTCAAGTAATTTCAAGTCGAAATGAAAAATGTGCAATGCTGCTGAAGGCAATTGTTGTATAATAAATTGTATATTATATTACTTTTGGTGAGACAGAGGCTTTTGATTGTTATCAAGTTTAAGTGAAAGTCAATTTTCCTGTTTTTCCGCTCCCTTATTAGCACAGCAACTCACCAGCAGATGAATGTTATAATAACAACATAACTTTTTATTCAAAGATGTCTGAAAAAAGTCATTTCATCTACTACCAGTGCTTTTTGAAGATTATGAAATTCGAATTCGAATCTTTCTCTGTTTTCGTTTTCATCTTACTAATTTCTTTTATCTTTCGTCATCTTTCATCCTTCTGCTGCTCGTCTCATTATCAGCTCTGCTCTGCAGAAATTTACCAAGCTGAATTTTTCACTCGAACAATTTTTTACTCGTTGTAATATTTTTAGCCAATGAAATTCCTTATTTAAGTAGCGTTCGCCAGGGTCTTCTTTGCGCCATCTGTATATCGAAAAGGCAAGAGACCCTAGGTACGAGGTTGTGATTCTGTCGAATAATCCTTTGCATACTGCCAATGATTATGATTTCAGAACCTCTATCTGCTCTGACAAGTCTTGGAAAAGTACTTAGCGAAGTAATTGTGCTAAAAAAATATGTACCAATCACTTTAGGATCATTATTTCCAGGTCCAACATTTAACCATAAAATCATTCGGCTGTACCCATCTATGCAACCGTTAATTGCAAAGCCATATGGCTTCAGTTTGTCTAACCCATCAACCTACCATGTCCAGTTTGGTCCACGACAGCGGTAAATTCTTCTTGAGAGCCGCCTGCTTCTTATATTTTCAACTCCATCAGGATCTAGACCTTTGAGTATAAGACGTGCAATTTCTCTGTCTGTAACGTAGCCTTTTCTATGTAAATGTTGAGGCATGGAACGGTAACCAAAACATGATGACGAAGTTCTTAACTCGACATCGACTGCTGTAATTATCGTGTTCAGAGGTGTTTTGTTATGCCTTCAAAATAAACCATACCCCTTCGATAGGCGATGGAGCTGTCGCAATGTTAAATTTACAGAGTAATAAGTGGATAGAAAGCATAAAATTTCGGAATATTGGTAGCCACAATGAAAGTAATATCTGATGAGTTCTTCTCTTGTTTGTCCATTTAACATTGGCACATTCTTAGTGAACAAATATTATAAAAATATTATAGATAAAAATTATGAAGGAAAATTAAAAATTCTGCTGTGCCTATATATTGCCTTAGCAATTAGCTGAAACCTGAGAAACTTTGATTATTTTTTTTCAAAAGAAAGGATTTTTGCTTTTGTTGTAGCTATCCATGAATTTATTTTATTTTTTAAGCTTTTCGGGGAAGGCTTCCCGCCAGTTATAACTGGCGAGTACGACTTCCCGTCAGTTATAACTGGTGCTAATAAAAAATGTCACCTATGGGCCACGGTATTTATGGCATACTAATTCTTGAACGGAATAATTATTTAAAAAACGCTCACACGCGATTGTAAAGCTATGTTAGATGATCACGTGGGTATGTCTCTTTGTTCGTTTCCATGGTTTGTTGTTGTTTTTATAAAGGTGTTTTATTTACCGGTACTCTTGAAATATGTTTTTGTGTTTGAAAAGGTGTAAGACGGAATGTGTGTCACAATGTTCATTTAGTTGAGTTATAAAGATGAGCTCTCCGTAAAACTGTTATTATGTATTTCTTTATCTACTATTTTTCCGCTAACGGAGACTTCCAAATTAAGAAATTATTGCATGTTAAAAACGTTACAGGAAGTTGCAAAACGTTTAAAACCCAGAAATTTTGTTGTTGTTTTTTTTTTCATTTTTTCCTTTACAGTAAGGTTAAACATAACAGCTGCAAATTTTAAAAGTGGATTATAGCTCAAAGAAAAATTAGAATGGGATATCAATTTTTCTTTCAATTTTCGACTACGCTTCGCAAACCTTTTTAAATGAAAATTTGTTTTTATCGTGTACATGACGTGCAAAGAAAATCACAAAGAAGCCTTCAGTTTGAATGCCAACTGCCAAATCAAACAAATAAAACATTTCTGAGAAAACGAAACAATAATGTTGACATAATGACATAATGAATGGTGCAATGTCTGTCATCTGTCATTTGTTGTCTTTTTCATCAAAAGATACCGCTTTGTTGATAAAAATGAAACCTCGTCCCCAGGGCTTTCTTTCACCCTCGTTTCCCATATCCAAAGGTGATGAAACAAAGATTGGATACAAAGGATATAAAAAATTGTTGATATAGCCGATTACGATTAGCTTAATGTATTTTTTTTAAATTTGGGAATAATCTTGAAGCAAACAAAACCAAGCAAAACCAAACAAAACCAAACGTAAATGTTGACGTAAGTCTTTATTCAAAACTTTTGCAAAAAGAAACTCATTTTATTGCCCCTTTTACACTACACAGTTCTAGAGTTTTTAATTCATATTTCTAAGGTTCATTACTTGAAAAAGCCGAATGAGTGTAGTGTAGAAAGGACTTTATTTTGATTGAAATCGGAGGGAAATCCCCAACGTACCACTTTTGATTCACATATAAACAGTCTTACATCATCGGAGTAAGGAAAGATTTTGAAGTATATCAACAATGGCAGCAACATTCATCAAACGTTTTGTGATCTTCAATGGATTGCTCACTTTAATAGTAAGGACGGTTTTCGATTTTAAACGCTTCTACTGTTATTAAGACTTCCATGTTGTACAGGTTATCCCCCAAAGAATTATAAACGATATAGAACACGTTACCTGCGTGGCAAAAATAAGTAATGCTTTTTATAAAAGAAGGCAAGGAACCCTAGGTACGAGGTTTCACATGACTTTTCTCGAGAATGTTTGCAACTTTTCAACTTTCAAAAACGTTCCCTTTAGACTGTGGTTCGGGTGAATCATTTTTGGGTGAATAAACTGAAAAATGTTTTTGGACACATGCATAAGAACAAACGAGAATATTGTTTTTATTTTATTGAGGTAATATATTTTTCACATTTTTTTTTTCATAGATATCAGCAGATAATGTGATAAGAAAAGATGGGTATTGCGTCATGTATGGCCAACACCGTCCGTACAATGGTCCAGCAAAGAACATGTCCGATGAACAATACAATTTGTTGAAAAGTATCTGTCCATATCTCACAGTAAACGGTAAGACTGACACCAGAAGCTGTTGTGATTTGAGTCAACTAAAAAGTTTGCGGCATAACTTGGATACCACTTCGGCTTTACTATCTTCGTGTCCAGCTTGTTATCGTAATTTCGTTGGTGTCTGGTGCGAGCTTACGTGCTCATCAAATCAATCCATGTCTGCAGATTTCGAAAATATGGCCTTCAAATATTATGTCACAAATCAATTTTCTGGTGGGTTATTCAATTCCTGTCGAGATGTTGAGATGAGAGGGGGAAGAAAAGTCATGGATCTAATGTGTGGTACATCAGCGCAATTGTGTACAGCAGAAAAATTCTTGAATTTTATTGGAAATCCAGCTTCTGGTGCGCCGTTCCCGATCGATTTCAAAATTAATCAAACTGTTGACAACATAACATCAAATGATTTCCAAATGAAACGCTGTAACCAAACGTTTGTCGAGGAAGGCACTGGAAAGATTCGTCCAGCATGTTCCTGTCAAAGTTGCCGTGACACTATCTGTTCACCAACGTCACCACCACCTCCAGAAAAGCCGTCAAACAAATATGTCATCACCATAAATGCTACCACAGACTTTCCGATTGATATGTATAAAGTTTACCAAGCCGTAGGTCCACCAAGAAACTTCAGTGGCTTGATTCACAAATTCATACTAAAGGAGGTTTGTTCCCAGCGGCCATATGACGTTACTACAACGTTATAATAACGTCATGACGTGACGAAATCACGTCATATTAACGTCATTAAATGACTAAATCCTGATAACGTCAGGAAAGATGTTATACTGACGTTATAATCACGTTGTAATCACGTTATGTTTTTGCATAGGACATCTGTAGCACGGTATATCATATAAGAGATATATGGTAATATATGATACGGTCATAAAATATGACCGTGTAAGAGCGGCTTTATCACTACGCTTCACACACTCTTCACTCTTCGTGTTTTTAACAGCAAAATATTTGATCTCTATACCAACAACAGTGAAATGTGAAAGTTTTCACAATCTTTGAAACATGAGATTATTTGTCAAAATTTCAATAGGTTGAATACGAATAATAAAAAAAATAATTTCGCATGTTCTAAACTTGCTTCGCAGAAACATGATGTAAATAGTCGTAGTGTAATAGATATAAATTGACAAAATACTACTAAGGTGTAAAATGAGGTGAAATACACGTTACATTCAGTTAGCTATTTGGAGTTAATCAAAGTTACCTTAAAATACTTCCGAAAACGTCGGTTACTCGAGTTTTACGAAAGTTCTGTAAAACGCCTAAATCCGTAAAGCTTACTTTTTTCGCTGTGGGTATCCACGCTCTTTTAAGAACGTCTATATAGGATATCAAAAAGTGAATTTATGATTCTGGAAAAAAATGAAGTCTTCATGACATCTGTTTGACGTAATCATATGACGTAAGAATAAGGCGTCTATATCCTATATATTAATACCCGATTCTCTGTTTGTTTGTCTGTCTGTTTGTTTGTCTGTCACGCAAAATGGTAGACGCGAGTAGTGAGAGAGATCGGGGAGTCAGCAACGTAAGATCACACATAAATTATTTTTTCTTTTGCTACGTCAATATGAAACCGATGCATTGCGACCCAAATCGAACGCGAGATTTAGGAAAAATTATATTGAGAACCAATAGGAATAACTGACGTTTTTTTGGATCCGCGACATTGGCGATGGGGTGACAAAAAGATTTGGGCAAAATTTAGGGACGGGACCCTGTGACGTCATTAAAATCTTTGATCGAGCATATGTCTGTAACGGTTTGTCATAGACATACGATCCTATACATTTTCTTGATGAGGATTTCGAGTTCTATAAGCTGGTAGCACTTTCGAATAGCTTTCCGAAATTTTTTTTTTTTTCTTATCTGGGAGAACGCACACTGAAAGTTTTCATGTGCGGCGAGCGACGCAAAAAATCTTTTCCTGAAGTATCGTTTATATTTGTAAACGACACAAATGTCATAATCATTCATCTTAAGAACGAAGGCACGGCTGTCTGGTGACGTAATTCATGGGATGTTCTATTCCTGTACCTTGAATATGATTGACATGAACTGAAAATCATGTTTATTTACGACTTCCGGGCGATTGTCGTTGCTGGAGGTGAAATAGGCTTAGAATTCCTTCACAAACAAGATTGTAATTTATTTATTTATCGGATTATTAATCTGTTAGGGGCATCTATTATGAATCCATGCAATCAAGATATTTTATTTGTTCATTCTAAATAGCTGAGAATTCACGAACAATTAAATCAACGAATTAGTAACGAAAAGTATTACCATCTTGTAGAGCTCAAAATTCTGATCAAGAAAATGTATAGGATCATGTCGAACCGTTACAGAGATATCCTTGATCAAAGGTTTTAATGACGTCACAGGGTCCCATCCCTAAGCAATGATTTCCCTTAACTGATTCACTTATTATTTGTCCAAGCACAACACCTAACAGTTTTTTAACTCGACAATTGCTTGCTTTCTTTTCACTTTTCGTTTATTTGTTTACTTTTTTTTAACTACCATTTTATAACCTATGACACAAACCAGTCAGTACGGCTCTTTATTACCCGCCTAGCAGGGCTGCATTCGATAAAAACAATTCACGCGATCCTATTGGTCAATTATGTTTAAATGTGACGTCACTCCGGTCACCGGTACAGCCCGCTGAAGTGTCATGGCCATATTATTTTTTATAAAATAAGAGGCATGAATGTAAACAAACACGGAAAAAACATATATAGATAGATAGAAAAAACATTGTGGGGACAAAATAATAAGTGAAACAGTTAAGTGAACTCATTGCATTTTTTCTTTTTTTAATAACAAATCGAATGTCACACAAAAATGAGAAAAAAAGTTTATATACGAAGCAAAGTAATTTTGAAGTATCAAACTGAAACGGTCTTGACTCTCTTTGTCATTTTTACCAAGTAATAAGCTCGACCTGTACATTGGGACCTCGGGCTTTGTATTTCTCTGAACAGATGCGCAAACAGTCTGTATCCCGTTAGTACTGACACATAATATTGATAACATCAATTGATTGTCATATCCATGACGTGATCATCTGGTTATATGGATGTCATGACCAAAATATGACCAAATATGACGTTACTGTAACGTCATTAGCCCGCTTGGTTGTTTTGTATTCTTTTCAAATGAGATTACTCAACACCATTCCATTATTTTGAACACTTATCACTGTTCTGTAATAACAATGTCATTAATGAAATTTAGATAAGAACCATGAGCAAATTGGTTACTACATCCATCATCAGATCTTTTTCCAAAATGTATTAATTCCCTTTTGATTTTTATTCCAGATACTAAACTTGCATCAAGACATTTCCAAAATTCAAGGCGAGCTTAATGGCAACCCTATTGATTTACAAGATGTTTGCATGAAACCTGGTGCTCCAAATAACACAAATTGCAAAGTGGAAAGTTTGCTGCAGTATTTTCAGATGAGCGAAACAAATCTTGATAAATGCTTCACTAACATGGATGAAAATTGTAACGATCCCGGTAAAATTGGTATGGACGCAGAAGATTGGCACGACCAAATATTAGGCTGCACCAGGTAAACTTTAATAGTGAAAGTGGAAGTACTTTTAGTTAATATTATTTATCCATGTATCAATGCTAGAACTGTTGCACAGACCACACTTGCCGTCTTTATAGCGTGAAAATTGGACTTTCGAATAGAACCAATGTTAGAAATACACTATAAAATAAATGCACCTATGAAGACTTGATTCCGAACGGTTTCCGCTCTGCGATTTTGATTTGTACAGTCCAACTTCCACGAAAAAGTGTCCGTTATATGTCCGTTATATGGGATGTCCGCCATAGGCAGGTTTTACTGTATTTATTTTACTTGAACGCCATGTAAAGTTAGCCAATAAACGATAACACAACTTCTGTGTACTGGACAACTTAGTGATTTTAGAAGCGAATTGGCTTTTTGTACTTCAGATAACGGACACATACTCTATGTACGGATGGATGGATGGATTTAGCGTCAAATTCTCTATAAATCGGACATCAGTCTCTTATTGTATAGTTTCAATTTCTTTTATTCTTCTATTTTGTATAGACTGGTCATTCCCATACCATCATCATTGCTAGTGTTAATTTTAAACGTTTCATATTTAGAGTTCCTTCTGCTGTTTCGAATGGGAAATTTTTGAAGTTGTCATGTCTGAGTACGTATCACGCGCCAATACTTCCAAATCGAGTTCTTGGCAATTATGAGAAAGGAAGTTATATTTCAGCTAAATCTTTGATCCTGACCTACTTCTTAAACGATGATTTAAACGAAACACAGCAGCTAAAGAAGAAAGCCTGGGGTGAAGCTTTTGTTAAGTTTTTGAACATGTGGCAGCTTAATCATGCACCTGTTTTGAATTTGACTTTATCATTCAAGCATGTATTACCGAACAATGGTACAGTCAATCCTACGAGTGGCCCAAGCTCAACTACAGGAAACACAACTACTCTTGCATCAACCACGAAGAAGACCTCAGCTTCTTGTTTGACACTTTCTCGCGTGACTTACAAAGGTGTTATGGCCTACATCTTCGTCTATATGATGTTCATTTCCCATCTTTATCCATGAGTTATAAGTTTCTCCATAACAGTAAAGCTGATAAACAGACAAGTGATACCTTTACCACCCAAATAAGGGCGCAACACCCTTAACTGAGTTTCATATGATTTTTGACTTTTTAACTTGATGATGACTGGTTCTTTAAAGCGCCCTTTTTAACTGTGCCTTTTTAACTGTAAAGATAAGGGTTTGAAAAGTAGACATGTTCTGACAACTTTTATTTGATTCAAAGGATCGTATTTTATATTTATCGACTACTGTTTGGATTTTGATTGAAGAATATCTTACATCAATAGATGAAAAAATATTAAGTTATTTTTTCTCCTTCCTAATGAAGTTTTGATGATGTTACTTTTATATAAAGTTAAGTTACACTGTACCATTGTGGGGAGGTGTCCTTTGGCGGGGAAATTGGATTGTGACATCTATGCATCTTAATATTTTTTTATTGAGCTTTTCTGAATGACATCTGGATGAATTAACTCTGGTTTCACATATGGGTACAAGTTCTAAAACTCCCCCCTATAACGAAACAACTATCACAATCTGCTCGTGGAGACAAATTGAATATTTCAGAAATGCCAAACAGACAAAACAGACATATATATAATAGAAACTTAGAGTTCATATTCAAAAATGTTCTCTTATATATTCTGTTTTTACTCTTCAACAAGAAATCATTATTGACAAGAAACAAATGAGATTTCATTTTATTTGCTTATTGAGAAACATCCGTACTTTGTCGGGTATACACCTTTTTTCTGCACATCAGGATTCAATGCTTCTAACAATGCATCCGGTTTATCATTCTTTTCACCACGCGTGTTTTTATTCGCAGGACTGTTTATTATGACCGGCTTTCCAGAAGAAGAGGCTGCAGCCTCTTGTTGGTGTTGCAAAGGGTTGCTATTGTATTTTTGGTTGTTACCGTTACTGTTGCTAGCACACCCACTTTTGTTGCTAAGTTGTCGCATTTCTAATATAAAAAAAAATCGATGAAATTAAAATAAAAAGATAACATTGGTGTTCGTGTCACATCACGTATGAACACCATCTCCTCACAGAAAGGGTCGACAGAGTTTTGCTATAAGTCTTCTCAAAATGGTGGATATGTGAATTTGGAAGCAGGTAACTTGAATTTGCGTACCTGAATCTCCACCATCATCCGGGATAAAACGTTGAAAAAGTTCCAGAAAGGAAGTATCAGGGAAATACTTATTCATAACTAATCATAACAGGGGGTTCGTCTAAAGAAGATGTGAATCCTGAAAGATACGAAATTCAACAACAACATCAACAACTCGACACACAACAACTGATAATTTCTTTTCCAATAGCTTTACCAAACGTAACTCAACAAACCTTCAAAGACAAAAAGTGTCAACAACTGTCTTCAAGGAACTAAATGAAGCTTAAAGCGAAACTGAACAAACTTTTGCTATTTTTCCCTGTAAGGTTTTTTAACTAAGTTTAAAAGAAAATAATTGTTTTTATTTTTATTATTATTAATTATTAAACATTTATTCGACACCCACAATTTACATAGTGGTTCTTCCCCTCTAAATTCATAATATAAATCTAAAATATATCATTTATTTTTTTAACATAGATATTGATCTAGCTATAAAGCTTTGTCTTTATAGTAAGCTTTAGCGCCATTCACGAAAGATATTATACTTTTCAAATGATTTAACTTCGAAAGGAAGTTCGTTAAATTGCAGTACTTCGTCTGGGGCATTCTTTTGTCATTGTATATAATTGGTGTTATATAGGGCGTGATGCACGAGTTTTACAATGTTAAATTCCATACTTTATGTAACAGGCAGCAAGTAGAATAAATTGAACTGGGGCGTAACAGGTACTGATGATTTACAATCGTCACCGAGTACATACTGCATTCTATTTGCCAGGTAACTGCGCCCTTTAAAAAACGAAACAGCGATAGTGTTAGTGGATAGTACATTGACGCCCTTGTTCAGAATAGTGCAGTCGTATTTGAGACATCGGATAATATTTTCTACTTGTGTTTGATTCGAAAATCAGGATCGGTTGCCTAGTATAAGGATAAGAAAACCTTAAATTGGAAGCTTTTCCATCCCCGTTCGCCATCAGGTTGTGACGGAATTTCTTAAAAACAAAAGCCGACAATATAAAAACCGCCTTTAATGATAACGATGTTTGCGTCGTTCAGAAAAATCGCAGTTCTTCAGGGAAAAATATTCTTCTTTCTGCTTTTATTGTGGTTAACGATATTGTTATAATAACTTAGATTAGAAACGAGTCAAATACTGTGTGACCAACCCTTCGAAACAGTTTATTGCACAACTAGCGTAAATATATTCGAATGATGAGACTATATTTCTCATTGAAATGAACTCACCTTTTGTTAATTTTTTGAAAGTGTGAGAGCTTAATCTTGCCCTGCTTTGCATTTGTCTTTATCATTCAAGCAGGTATTACCGAAAAAGCAACTTGCTCGTGCAGTGTTTCACTTTCCTCGAAACACGTTTGTAGCGATCGTATGGAAAAATGGCAACCTCGTCCCACCTCTCAAACTAACTTACCAAAATAAAAAGTGGATGCACACCTCGCTATAATCTATCATCTATGCATTTCGTTGTGAGTGGCAATGATACTAGGATCACCCACAGGACGCTTGGACGGGTCAGTTTAATGGTACATACTGATTGATACAGAAAAGTGTTAAGGACATCTACTTGATAATCAGGATCATCAAAACTGTATATAACACTGGCAATTGACTGAAATCTTCTGTATAACCATTAAGGTTGAAATATCTTATGTACTTGTATCGTGCTGCGAACTTTTCTTTTTTTGACGTTTGAGGATGACGAGTCGTGGCCACTAACATTATCGGTGCTTACGACATCTTCAGTTTCCATGGAATATTACTGCATACGTGATCAATTAGTATTTTACCATTACGTGAGGGTTTAGCGATGTGTTGGTATAATGAAAATGACTGAAGAATACTCTTGTATCTACAAACAGGTTCACTGTCGCTTAATAGACGAATGTTGAATGACCAGTGTTGAACTTGACAGGAGTCAAGACAATGACACCATCTCACTTTGTATATTTCCGTTAGAATATGATGTCCTGAACTTGGTTGGTATAATACTCCTATGACATAGGAGCAGTTTTTGTTCCTTCCTTTCACATCTAGCTAGCCACTGATGCTCTATAGTTTGGTCTATACGGAACATATCTTTCCTAATTTTATAATCTATTCCCTCTCTGACATAACAGCCAACTCCGCCATCATGTTTGAGAAAGACGGTTTTGATTCTCTAACACATACCCAGGTAGATGAACATAATATAGATATCTTTTAACCATGTTTCAGATAAACTTATCACATCAAAGTTATTTTGGTTTAGAAAGTGGTTAAATTCATCCAAGGTTGACAAACATTTTCGATCATTTAAAAGGGCGATGCCCGTTCTTTGGCCGTTGTTTTTAATGCAATCTGCAAAAAAACCTTGTATTGAGGTGGTTTCACACTCATGATAGTTCTGGGGTGGATAAGCACCATCGAAGATTTGCAGGAGTGAAAAATCGTCGTTATATAGAAAGGTAGATCTATCATTATAGAAAAGGAGCTTTCCCATGAACTCGGGATCCTTGATTGGATATTACTTGATTGGATTTACTGGACAATAGGTTGGCACATTTGGCATGTGTTACAACCAACACACACTACACACAACACACACTACACACACTACATACAACACACACAACACATACACAACACACAACACATATTATAATCTCCTTTAATTACAACGTACAGTAGTTGAACACTTTTTACATTTTAGAACAGCCCTACTTTTTGAGCATTTACGCATTTCAATGAACAAACGATTTATGAGTGCTCTGGATCCCAACGTTATCACAGTTGGTATCCTACCATAAACAACGTGCTATAACAAATAGCATCGCGTAGTGGCGGATACTGCAATCATGTTGTTATCGTCAACATCTTTGGTAAGCAAACGCAGGCAAGGCCCAACTATCTCTATCTCACCTTTGTTCGCCTAACCGTATGTTTAGTACTGCCAGGAAGAAACAAAATGTTTATACTTTCTTTTAAGCTTTTGTTTAATTTATCCCTGGACGTCAGCAAAAAAGTCCGTCAGTTACCTCATAATTATCTTGACTGCAGTTTATTGCGGTAGAAAAATTTTTGTCACTTGCAAAAATATTAATCACTTCCCTCCGATTTTTCCCCGATAAGGTAATCTTATGGAAGGTACCTTCACATAGAGCAGTTAAACAGTTGAACGTAATGACTTCGGTCTTTTTGTATTGAAAATAATTTTTATTTTACTACCTTAAGGAGGTTATAAAATGTTTGCGGGGGATTAAAGATTGCCAATCCGAACTTGAAAATGGTAAGACCAGGGGGTTGGACTGATAAGTAACTATTTCTAAATGAGAAAGTCATGAAACATTATAACGAAAAAAAGGGGCGAAATTGCAAAATACCGTCAGAATGCGGGTGTTTAAAACAGAAATTCGGAAAAGGTCTACCTTGTTGGCCCTTACTACGCCGGTCCTTAAGAAGGGCGTTAATTTTGATGAGGCGTTAGATGCTTGCTTGTGAAGGTGGACACATAACCGTCGACTTTTTTTCCCTCCAAGTCTATCTTATTGTTCAACGTTTTAATCAGTGCGGAATACCAGCAAGGTCCTTAAATTGTGATACGTTATCATTAACCACACAATGTACTTTCCATCCAATCAACGCAAAGGCAACGAAAAGAGTGGAACTCACGACCTCATTCTCGCCGTGCGATTGTTAAAAGATATATACAATGTATCACATTGGTTTCAATACAAGTAATTTGTGAATGATCTTTAACAAAAGATCGTTAAAGAAAGATCGTTAAAGAACGTTAATTCCGCATTTTTCAGGCAGGGGCATGACAATCTTTTATATCCTTAAGGTACACCTAAATTATATGAGATTTTCCCCAATGTCACAGTTTTTGGGGAATGTGGAAGTACTTAATAATCGTATCCTTTTGAGATCTGTTAAACTGAACTTAGTCAAAGTTAGGAAACACACACTTGCTTCAAGGCAAAAGTAATCTTCGGTTAAGTCAGAAATAATCAATTTACACAATAAGAAATTGACGAACATCATCCAGTACATGCACAGTTGGCCGTTCATAACCTTTCATTCGATATTTCAAACTTCTTGATTTGGTCTAACAACATCATGAAAGATGCATCTCCAAATGTTGAAATATCCTCATCTAATGATGCTTAGTATGTTTTCAATGTTTTCACTAGTCCAATATAGATCTGTAACGCTAAAGCACCAATTCCACACGTGTAAACAGCTTTAAATAGCAACAAACTCCATGCTGAGATTCCAAACATGTAAGAAACAACTCTAAAGAATGAACAAACCGTCCTACATACAAATATCTCGCTTAACCTTTTTAGTCCGACGACACACGTAGAACGGTCGGTCGGAAGTTACTTTTCTAAACAGGATCTAACTGAAGAGTTAAGAATACAGTTGAATCTCTGTTATCCGAACTCTCACTGGACCGAGCTTATTAGTTCCAATAACTGGGGTTTCAAATAAATCAGGGTAAAACATGAGAGTTACTTAAGCGAAGTTGAATGGAACGAGTTCGAATAACCAGGAAGTTCGGATAAACCGGTGTCCGAATAACTGAGGTTCAACTGTATTTAAGAAACAACTTTTTAGGAATAAGTAGCCCACATTCACTTGTTACACCAAAGCTTATTAACAACAAAGCCTAAGAAGTTAAAAGAACATCAAGTACTGACATCCGCAGGAAAATGAGTCTAATCAGATACAAGTTTTTTTCCTCCAGAATCTTGAGTTTCTTAAGGTTTGGTTGGAACACTTCAAAGGGGTTGCAGTACCCATGAAAATATCAAAAGCCCAAGGAAAAAATGATAACATGAAAATTCTGAAGCTATACTTACTCCAAAACTAAAGGTCTGTATGAACATAAACCAAGAAGAATGGCTACAACAGGAAAGTAAACTTTCTGCAGATCTGTTCGCGACCATAACCATATCAATGCTGCCGTTGTCAAGTACAATACCTAAAACAAAAACTGTTGTCAACTAGAATTCCTAAAACAAAAAACTGTCAACATTATTCACACATTTCCAATTGATCATAATTTAGGATATGTGTAAGATCTCGTATCTCCTACCCTATGTTAGATTTTCGTATTTGAACTTTATTTACAAATATACATTCGTTTAGTCATTTTTATAAATAGCAAGTTTTCAGATGATTAAGATGTATTTGAGCAGGGATTTTCGAAATTGAAGACATTCGGAGAACAGGGACATGTCGATGAAATACAAAATGTCAATAAAAAACATAAAATACAACAATAAAACATAAAATGTTGATAGACAGAAGAAGAATATGAATCATCGTTCACAGTTTTGAGCAGCAGAAGAAGTAAACATTTCAATTGAAAATCTATCATCAATAATCCATAAAAGACACGCAATAAGCCTAACACACTTGCTATCGATAACAAAGTATACGGTGTTGCTTTACAAAGGATATTACCAAATTGATGTTTGTATCAAAGCTTTGTTGAGTATGCAACCAATTAAATTCAATAGCTCTTGCACCAACCCATAAAGGCAGCAACTTTGTTGTTAGAAATTCAGAAGAAGCCCAGCCTGTAAAGGAATAATAATAATTTATTGGATTATCAAGATTAAAAATTTAATGAGGCTCACTATAAAAGTACCCTATTACCATGTTTAAAGGTGCAATGAGCACTTATCCGGACAAGGGTGCAAACGCCTTTAACAGTTAATAAGATGAATTAACAATAACAAGGAAGGAAGAAGGAGGAGATCGCTGCTTAAACAGGTACACATGGCTTTGAAAAGATACTGTCCACCACCTTCTATAGGTGCTTAGTGAATAATATCAGTGCAACAAGAAAAAAGATATAAAAACAAAGATTTCAATATCCTAAAACTAAAAAGTATGCACGTCATCAAAAGCACTTGTGAAAGCTCATTTAACATTATGTTTGCAGATTTTAATGGTGTTCCACAAAATTTCAAATAATTATCATCTGTGAAAGTTTCACCTCGAGAAATAGAAACAACAGTACAGTAGGGAGGTAATCTGATCCTGCGAAAAATCTTAAAATAGGCTATTTGCGAAAGTAAATTCCCTCGTAAAAGTGGGATCGAAAAAATTCTCCACTATCTACTCATTTGTTCAATAGGTTTTCAATCGGAAAAGACAAAATACCTTATTGGGAAAAAATAAATTGGGGGAAAACAGTCAGGGGGAAAACAGTCAGGGGAAAATTAAGTCTGGTAAATTTTAGTCACTTTTCCAACCACATTAGTCCCTAAATTTCATGGTTTTTTAGACTCGTGAAAAATTTGCCTACAACATTTTCTCCCTTTAAAGTAATTGGCTTACCTAGACCTGCAACTAAAACCTTCAGTTCACCTCGACCAGGGATACGTAGCATTAAAAGATGCAAACCTAATAAATCACTTAGATCCATTGTTGATTTTAAAAATTCACCAAGAATGTCAATATGCTGATTGGCTCCAGTTTCTGTCATTGGGAAAAAAGTTGCTAGAACTAACATCTTGCAGAGCTGAGTAAGAAAGTAGGCCAAGCCAGCTTTTCCAAGTTTCCATATAGTCTGATACTCAGATCTAAATATAATTATATGTAAACAAGTTTAAGGTAAAGATTGCTTCTTCACATAACTGTATAACTATGTTAAGTTGGTGTGGTGCTATATAGCTATTTGTATAATTTCTTTCAAGAATGGACATTGTCAGTAAATTTTCATATATTTTTATTCATATATATATTTTTATATATTTAAATTTATTTAAAATTCATTAAAATTAATCATTTAAAATTCCGGTTAGCAACGGAAAAAATCATGCAGGAAAATCGGTTGGTTGGATGACTCTAACACCACATATAGCAATATATCCCCATCATTTCTTAGAACAAATCAAACTAAAGCTGAAAGTCATTTTTCAGTTTACTTTTTCATTTTTTTTTTTAACTTTTAAATCTCATTAAAGGGGCAGAGTTGCTCAAATGTTTTGATGTTTTTTTTAAATGTAATATTCCTAAGTCAATCAGGGCAAAAAAAGTATTTTTGAAACTTTTTAATGGTGCGGCATATAAAGACAGTTGAGTTGAGTTTTTTTGTTTGTGGGAATTATTAAAGTGCATGGTATTAAAGAACATAACACACATTTAAAGAATTTCAATCAATGTTTGTTTCGGAGTAATATGTAAAAATACATGGTGACTTTTTTCCCCTGAAAAACACCCTTGGAGAAAAAAGGACACACCTTCCTAAATGAAGTTGCAACAAATTTCTGACTGATTTGGTGGTTGTTTGTATATACCTATAATTAACTCTTTTTATCAAACAGAAGATAACAAAATAACCTTTAAAGAAATAAAGGGCTCAAAACCCAAAATTATCCATTAACAATCAAAATTGCAGTCTAGAATATCAACCTATTTTATGAAGTTCTAGCTAGATTACAAGAACAAATGACTATTATGACTATAGAACTCAATAAGAACAGTATTATTATGTATTTTATCTGAACTTGCAAAAGTTTCAAAGAATCCCCTTGTTAACCGCCTCAACTGCAGCTGATACTAAACCATCAGTGTACAACTTCACTTTTCTATTGTATCTATCTCTTTTTATAATACTTAACTACTGAAGATTTAGAAAGAAATCCTGTGTCAAGGTAGGTATACATCTATTATAAACCCTCTCATTCATCTACTTGAATAGTGTCAGCTGCTACTGATGCTTCAGTGTAATTTTTCTAAACTTAATTGCTCACTCTGATATATACTTCTTAACATTTAGAAATTATATAATTACACATAATGTCAGTAATAGTATCAGACGATGAAGGGTTCAAAGGGGTAATAAAAGTCACAGCTTGGGGCAAAAAAGACACCTAAAAAAATTGAAAACAAGTGAAAAAACGGGGGTAAAAAAACCCATATATAAATCGATTACTATCCCAGTTACTAACCAATTGGAGCAGAGCAAATCCTTAGTTGATAAAACAGTAAAGGAATAGCATATAAATCTATTATGAAAAAAATCTGTTATCATTTTTTTTAAACCAACTAAATGTATGGAATCTATTCGGCAAATGAAAAAATGAGCGAGTCAGCCCCTTTAATAGGGAAAATAGGGAACATTACATTTTGCCCCAAAAAATCAGTTCGGAAGTATGTACCTTCTTTTCGACCTAAACAGTTTCTCCATTGGGAAACTTGTCAGGTTTTTGAAATGGGAAGTAGTTTTCTTATATTCTTATATAAGAATTTTAATTCTCCAATTTGCTATGACAAAATTCATTAGAATCTCCATCACAGTAATAATTTTTGTGGGTGAGAGAGTATAGGAACAAATTCAAAGTTAAGTTAATAACCGCTGTTGCCAATTTTTTTTTCAATAGGAGAGCGACACAAAGGCAATTTAGGAAAGATGGATTTGATAGATGGATTTCTAAAATTCTATATAATGAAAGTTTAGATAAAAAAAACTTTTTTTTCAATTTTCCAATGAAACTCCTTATATTCTTCACCTACTTTGATGTCGCAAATAATGATGGAAAGCAATTAAGCAAATCTGTCCCAAATTGGAGATTCTTAACAATGAAAGGAGTCAGGGAGTCTTCTAAACCAGTTTGTCTTATTTGCAAATATTTTGGATGGTCGAGTTCATTAATAAGTTAATGTAGGTTTATATTTGCTCGTCATGCATCTATTCTCAACACACGTTAATATTAAAGCGATTAAGCAACAGGAAAAAAAAGAAAAACATTTAAAATGGAAGCTTATAGTAAGTACTTTTGACCCAATGGTTTAAATTTGAAATATCGCTTAACAATTGGGGGCAGATTCAAGATGAGTGGAGGGGGGCTTCCCCAGTGCGATATTATATTCTTGCCATGCTTAATAACCAGCTGATTACCTGAGTTTGTTTACATCGTGATGCAATAGTTATGAAAATGTTACAAGTTGGTTTAAGGGTAATTAGTACGGTGGCCCATTGGTGACACAGGTCTCGCCACTTTTTAAAAAGGCGCGTCGCCACTTTTACGCCCTCGCCACTCTTTAAAAAAGTCGCGTCGCCACTTTTATGCTCTCGCCACTTTTAAAAAGTCGCGCCGCCACTTTTTAAAGGACATGGCGCCACATTTTTGAAGTCGCGCGCCCAGTTGTGCAAATTTGCGAGTTTATGTTTCTGTCGCCACTTCGAAAAGTTTCCGCCACTTGTTTTTTAAATAACAAGGCGCGACGCGACTTTTGAAAGTGGCTAGGGCGTAAAAAAGTGGCGACGCGACTTTTAAAAAAGTGAGAGATCATTTTCGCAAAATTCGATGAAGCTGTCTTTTCCCAATAGAAATATCGTGACAAGATTTTAAAACCAGTAAGATTTCATCATAACTGTAACCATTTTTGAAATATTTTTGCACAAGATCATCTCTCGTCGACATGTTGATTGTTTATGAACATAGACATTATGAAAATCCCTGGTCCTAAAAAGTGTCTTCTTCTAAAAAGGCGCGGCGCGACATTTTTAATTGACATAAGTGGCTGGAACTTTTAAAAGTCGCGCCAGTTAACTGATGTGTTGTTCAAAGTGAAAAGTGGCGGCGCGACCTTTTGAAAGTAGCGGCGCGACTTTTTAAAAGTGGCGAGGGCATAAAAGTGGCGACGCGACTTTTTTGAAAAGTGGCGAGGGCGTAAAAGTGGCGACGCGCCTTTTTAAAAAGTGGCGAGACTTGTGTCACCAATGGGCCACCGTAAATTAGTGGTAAAGAAAAGAAATATTGTCTCCAGTGTTTCCTTTCGGACTATTTCGGCACGCGGTTTTTACGGTATCTTCTTTGTTATTCTACTGTTCCGTGTTTTATCGTAAATTAGGTTTACTTTTTCATTTATTGGATACTAAAGTTGTTGGGATGGGCATATAGATAGGTGGTGAACCTACATACACTTTTTATTTTGAAAATTGTCACACTGTTGGCTTTGAAATGTTAATAAATACAGCTAGAAAAAGAACAAGAAGCCTAGCTTAGCTAGTAGATATTGTGATTAACTGCTTAGAAGCAGAAACCCAGAAACCCATAATAACAATATTTTTGTTGATGATGTTGTTTTTTCTCTCAAACAAAGTGTGAATTTTGATATCATTTGACACGTGAACAGACATTATTTAAATGAAACAAGGTTAAACTTACAATCCAGAACATTTATACAATATGAAATATGGTCCGATGCTCAACGCTAAGCAATTTCCAAAGTGGAAAAGTGTCATCTTCTTTTCTCTTGATTTTTTGACACTCCAGACCAATTCACTCCACTGCCCAGCTGCAATCTTTAATGTTACCTGAAACATGAAGGCGAGATTTAACTCGCTGACCGCTTTCGAAAATATTTTTTACTTTTTTTCGTAGCGCAAATCAATTAGAGAGGGTGTTGTGCAGCCATACTTGACACTTTTGGCCATTTTTAGCCTGACTATTATATACTTAGTTCCTTTTTATTTTATTTTTTTATTTTCACAATCTCCAATTATTTCTTCATCGTCTTCGTTTCCGTCATAACCCTCTCTTCTTCACCATCATTCTTTTCATCGCCATCACTGACCACGCCCGTCATTTCATTTTGTGTGGCTACTGGCTGTAACTGATCGGTTGTTATTGCTAATTCATCTTATAATAGGGTAAAAGATTCTGCTGACGTCATGATGTCCCATTTTGGTAAATTGAGTTAATACGTCACAACAATATGTTGTGTCCGGAGTTTGTTACGTATATTCAGAATTGTTACCAAACACCAGCTCGTCTATTTATAACAGGAGGCAAAGAAATTCAGTGGATGGAAGGCACCACTCAAGATGATCCTGTTGCGATGGACATGCATGCGATCGGGATATTACCATTGCTTCAGTTAAATGAAATGCCACAGGAAGTTAATCTACCTAAACGCGTATGTTATGCTGACGACTTTACAGGCATAGGAAAACTACTAGAATTACATGCCTGGTGGCAGAGTATAGTTGAACATGGTCCACACATTGGCTATTACCCGAAAGCGTCTGAAAGCTTGTTGATAGTGAAAGGAAAATATCTTGATAAAGCAATAAAGCTATTTGTTGGTTTAAATAACAACAGAAGGTAACCAACATCTTGGAGCCATAGTAGGTAATGAAAACCTCAAGTAGCAATATGTAATTATGATAGTAAAGGAATGGGCGAAAGAAATTGACTTACTATCAAAGATAGCTGAAGCTTATCCCCATTCTGCATATGCATATCTTATGTGAACTGTTCTTGACATCTCAGATGATCTCCAAATTTTAGAAAATACAATCAGACAAACCTTTTTGAAATCGCTCCTCAATGGCTACATATAAGGACGAAGAAAGGAAATTATTCGCTCTCCCTGTAAAATATGGTGGCTTAAGTATTTTCAACCCCAGTGAACGAAGTCAGCAAGATTATACCAACTCCAGTGAATGAGTCAATGGTAAAGAAAGTGAAAGAGCAACAACAGAGTTATGATGAGTTATAAGTCAAGCAAAATAAACGGAAAAAGGATTTAAAAATCGAGAAAATGAAATGGCACGAGGAAAAACAAAAATAAAATAAAATACCATCTGCAGTTACAGATAAAGTCACATTACGAACAATGGAAACAAGCATTGAACAAGGAGCATCAAGCTGGCTCACCACTCTGCCAATGAAAAAATACGGTTTTCTTCTTGACAAACGAGCATTTTGGGACAGCCTCTATATTCGTTATAATACTTTAAAGGCAGAAACTTTCGCAAGCAGAAACTTTCGCGATTTTCGGGAATTTTGCCCATTTTCGCGAAAGTTTATGCCTTTGAAAAAAGTAAAACGAAAAATCGCGAAAGTTTTTCTTCCGATAAAAATTTTTCTCCATAAAAAAGCGAAAGTTTTTTTTTAACAATAAAAAAACGAAATAAAAGATTTACAGGGCAACCCAATACATTTTAGAGAGCACAACTTCTTTTTCACCATGAATTAATTTCTTTCACATATTAATTTCATTCATATATCAATCTAAAACAATTATATCATTATATCAGACGACGAAACTGACTCTGAATGGGAGGAAGCGGACTTTTGTAATTACTTGGGTTACTTATTTGACTTAGTTGCTCTTTGTTAATATTTTTAGTATTTGTCTGCTTAATAAAATAAGATAAAGAAGAAAAAAAAGAGAGAATTGTTGCAGTTCGCGAATTTTTTTCCTTGCAAACGAAGTGATTTTTGATTTTCGCGAAAGTTTTTTTACGCGAAATTTGTCCCAAATTTAAAATTCGCGAAAGTTTTTGTCGCAAAATTTCGAGATATTTTGACCTCGCGAAACTTTCTGCCCGCGAAACTTTCTGCTTTTAAAGTATACCGCTGAAGCGTCTTCCCTCATTATGCGTATATGGAGCTCCATTCAAGCTTCATCATGCTCTTTCCTGTCCAAAAGGTGGATTTATCTCCATTCCCCACAATAAGGTCAGAGATTTCACAGCTGACATGCTTTTTGAATGCTGCAAAGATGTTGCAACAGAACCAATCATGCAAGAGTTGACATATGAAAATCTGCCATTATCTACAATTCGATCTAATGAGACTCGAGTAGATGGAGCAGCACGAGTTTTTTTGGTACGTGGACAAGTAGCGTACCTTGACGGTGTTTAACCTAACGGCTAAAGTCCATTTATCCTAATCACTTAGTGCTGCACACAAAAAGAAAAAGAAACGATAAAACGTCAAAAAACTGACTCAAGGTGTTCCCAAGAGATGATAGACACATTTTGTTTCGCCAGCGATTCGGAGATTTTACGCGTTACTGCCTAATGAGCTCCTCTACCCTCCGGGCGCTGCGCCAAAAATTGCAATGAGCTTGAAATTGCAATCTATCACTATATAAAGTTTGGTCCCCGTTCCTCCCCGAATTATTTCCCACATATGCTTCATGGACCTCAAGTTACGTCAGTTTATCGCCCTTGTTGGTTATAGTGAGGAAAAGTAAAATTATTGAATAGCGAATTGAAATTGATACTTTGTATAGATAGTATCTGGACCCCAATCTGTTGCCACAAAATGTGTGATTATTACGAAGTGTGGCATAACAAGGTGTTGTCAAAATATCCGTATATTTTTGATTTTTTTTTCGCGTATCTCTTAAATGGCCGCCGTTCCTACATCACACTGAGGCTGGCAGGGAATTCAATTTAGTTGTTAGAATGGCGGATAGTGTAAACGAGCCATTAAAAATAGAACTTTCGGAGTTGAGGTAGTAGGATAAATTTATCGGGCAGTTGAGGATGGTTGGATAACATTTTTGGTTGGGGCTATTTGCAGGGTGTACTACTTATTACTGAAAAAAAACATTCGTCTAACAATAAAATGTAAAATATTGGTTCGGCTGGGAGAAATTACCATTTTATATTAACGATTAAAAGAAAAACGCCAGTTTCTAATGTTTGACAAGTGCAAAAACGTAAAAAGAAATAATAAAGAAACGGGCTGAAAACGTTTTTAAACTCGCGTAAGTATAAATACGTGCTAAAATTATAGTTGTTTTCCTTCTTTCATTCGTCTGAAAGTGTTAATTGCGTAGATTTGTCGAAAGGAATCCTCCAACAATTTTTTGAGTAAGCTCAATATGAAAATACTTAATAAAGTATAAAAGAATAACATTTCAGGTAAAAACATTTATTTTTCCCACTCGCTCGAGCACCAGAATCATCATCGCCGTATTATTTTTCAAAACATATTATTTATCCGGTTGCCGAAAGTGATTGCTTGTGACATAACAAGTTGCGGCCCTGACAAGAAAAGCCAGACGAGTTTAGTGAACGTGGGCATAAAAATATAGACCTGGAGAAAATGAATAAATATAAAAAGCAAATTCCCCCTGAAAATATTGCAATTCTTTAACTTGAAATAAAAACACGTCAATCATCAACATCAAAATAAATAATCACGTCTGCTTTTGTGCTTTCGACGCTTACTGAATAATATAATTAAAGCACAAACAACCTGGATCAGAAGCGAATTTTTTTTTAAATCTGATAAATCTTAAATAAAGATGAAATGTATACTCTTCTAAATTTTAACCCAAAGAAAAAAGGAATTCTCATGTAATGATATCTCCCACTCGTTATGACGAACAACGAAAGGGCTCCCGGCGTTTCATGAAAGCATATATACATCATATCCGTTTCCTTCACAAATGTATTATTTCTTGCTTAAAAAGTAGATGATTTTTGCGAAAGTCTCATCCTTTTCGGTCTTGTTTGTTGTCCGTTACATGATAGACATTTGCATACGTGATATTCTACAGTGCTCAGCTGATTCATCTGAACCATATTCACACAAAATATACGGCATTTTTAGGTTTTTAAAGACCCAGTTTTGAGAGTTTATGGGAGTGTTGGTGAGAGGTCTTGGAGAGTACATTTGCGGACTTTCAGGGTGGCGTACTGGAAATCAAAACGTTTGCCTGGAGCGGAAATTCAAACCTCGTAACGGGAGTTATTTCAAGAACCCTGCATATCCCCCGGAATCATGTTGGATGACTTCGTATCTAGAGTCATTTGTCTCTTTGATATAAAGACAACGAGACACAATTAATTCCTGCGAATGTTTTTCAAACCTTAAAAAGGGGTGTATTTATTAATAGATTTTAAATTATCTTTTCTATGTCAGAGAAGAAAGGACTGATTCTGGCCTGGCGCACAAACTTGAAAAAAGACCGTAATGAACAAATCAGCACTTTTAAAAACACCCTTTCCCAAATTCACGTTTATATGTCGCTTCTCAGCAAGTCAGTTGTCCATACGGGCCTTGTTTTGTTGCTTAACATTGTTTCACGGTAATAATTTAGCGATACATTTTGCTCATTAGCAAATCGCAGTGGGACAATTTTCGTTACTTTCCTACACAGAATCGAGGCCCGGAATGGACAACCGACTCATATGCGGCATATAAACATATAAACATGAGTTCGGATACGATTTTTGAGAGAGCATGCAGAAAGGCCGCCAAAGTCAAGTCCGTGGAGAATAGGCTTAAGTTTCCAAAAATGTTGATTGTTATTGTATTTTGCAAGCATTTTACTGGCAATCAAAATTGTTTACAAAAGAAAAAAAAAGGAAATGATTTGAAAGTGGATGGTCTGAAGGTATATTATAGCCGTTTGAATTTTAAAATGTTAGTTAACACAATTGCTACCGCCCCTTCAAAAAATATATCCAAATTTAGTTACAGTTGCAATAGTATGAAGATATGTTTCTTCTCAAGTCCACAGTGCGCTGTTTAAACGATGTGTGGGCTGACAGAGTAGATTCGCTCTGCAACTTGTGACGTAACACTCTACCATTTTTAATTTTAATGTTTTAAAAGCGAAAGTCGCCAGGGCGGTGGAAATGGTGAACCTCTGATATTTATTCTTTAATTTGTCTCATGAAGAGGCATTGTTGTTGAAAAAGAAGTATTTTTTTGTAAATACTGTATGGTTTGGAATGTCCATAGGGAGATTTGTATTTTTAGTGGAGGATCTCTTTAATCAAAACGCTTAAAGCTGTGAATGTAACAGGAATGAAGCGCTTTGACAACGAACGACCAATAACGCAGAAATATTGTTCTAAAAAAACACAAGAGAAAAGAAGAAGATGGACAAAGAAGGAAATAGAAAAATTTTGCGAAAACGGGGATAGTGATCCAACATGTCGTTGAAAAGTTAATTTCGTTGAAAAGCTGATATGCAGTAGAAATGGAAACCCTGACACAGTGGCGAAGGAGCAGCTAGTTGCAATGCAATAAATTGTTAATCCAAACTTTCTGGGTAAGTAAGATTTGGTTTCAACTTTGTTGGTGACAGAACAATTTCCTTTTGGACGGCATGATCGACCAAGTCAAATGTTGCACGATTCATACGCACTAATACCTTGTTCGAGTCTCGGTCGGATTTCGATACTTTACTCCGTGCGCTTTAAAAGCAGCAATATCAGCCCATTTGGAGCCATCGGCTGACTGCACACTGGCCTTTGTGCAAGTCAGAGCAATGGTATACGTATCTCTGGCAGTTTGTAGCTTTTGGCGGTAAGTCAACTTCCCAGTTGCAAGTCGGCGGGCGGAATAACCAACCCGTATGGATGGATTTTTTAAGCATCATCTTAAAGAATAAATGTATGTTAATAAGGAAATGGGTTTGTAGCTTTTGATATGTCCCAACTACTCGAATTTAATTTTTGACTGTGATTGTGTGTCACGAGAGAGTTTGTTGACTGTGAATGTGTCACGAGAGAGAGAGAGTGATTGTGTGTCACGAGAAAGTTTAAGTCGCAATTATTTCAATATTTTTAATAAAATATATCGAACTTTTAATGAAAGTGTCAGGTCTAAAAATCTTCTTTTTTCCCTTTTTTTCAAGCTTATGCAACCTCCGAAAATTGCAACATTTCGTGTTTCCAGCGTTTTTGCGACATTTATTTTTGCGATTTGATGTCCTTAAAGTAAGCGAACAAATGATGCTTAAAGAAGGTGTCCGCTTTATACAGACTTTAGCTATGATCATTTGACATGGAATGTGTCCGTTATACAGTGATGTCCGCTCTATTGGGTTTAAGCTTTATAAAGACTTCACTGTAGGGAACACCTCTCTATGTGAGACTTCTTTTTTCAATCCCGATGGTGTCCGCATTGGAGAGGTTTCACTATAATTTTAACAACTTCAAGAACTTCTCGGTATCTCTGTTCTAAGCTCCGGGGATTTTCTTTCCTTTTCATGTCGTGATAGTTGACAATATGCCAATGGGAGCGGACATATTTTGATGTTCTATCTTCTTTCTTTTGATTTTTAACATGAAGAAGCTGTGGCCATTATGTTTGTATAATCATTATGTTTGTACAATCCGTCCTACATTTTGAAGAAAATATAGAGTGGGAAGAATTTTAGGGCGCTTACTAAAACATGAACCGAGCAGAACCCAGAACCCACTAGAACCGACCTTTAGTTACCGAAAATCAAGAAGTAAATTATAATAAGGCTTCCTTTCCTTGACGGACGCAGACCGACATGGACTCGACTCGGACCTGTCCGTGGGACCCTTGAAAACGAAGATCCGTATTAGTAAGCGCGTATTCTCGGGCAACTGTTTTAGTGCGTGATAAAATCAAGATCAACCCGTAACATTAGGCTGGTTTTCACTAACAATAATTTTGATGTCCATTTTGCATAATTTTTGCAGTCGAATGAAAATTGATTCTCGCATTTCTTGTCAAGTATACGGTTGTCGCTTAAACAAATAGCGTTTAATCTGGCCAAAATGATTACAGTGGAACCTCTAATAGCGACCACTTCTAGGGACCAAACCTCAGTGGCCGTTGTGTGGAGGTGGCCGCTGAATAGAGGTTTGGTGAAAAAAAATTGATTTTAACCTAAAAACCTGTTTTACATTGTCACGACAGGGTTTTTTTAATCCTGATATGGTGTCAAACTCACCATTTGTTATTTTGTGTATCAACTGGAAGGTGGCCTCTAATTACTTATCCTCTGGCAACAATGCAGATTTTATTCGAGGGATTACAGGATTTATTGGGAAACACGTACGCCTAAGAACTCTACGGCGCGGGTATGATCTCGACATTGGACAGTAGAAGGTAGGTTAACATCAAGTCCGTTGAGAAAGGACTAGCATTTTTAAACAAACGGATTAAAGCATCTATAGCTACATACAACCTTGACACAAACGGTAATAATACTAATTCATCAGTTCTGTTTGGAGTATTTTACCAGGACAACTTTAATAACAGCTCTAAAACCAACCCCGAGTACAATACTTGATAAATTACATTAAAATAAACATTAGGGATGACGTGTAAGATGTCTCAAATATCGTTAGTTTGAGTCGTGTTAAATGTCATGTACCAGCGCTTACCAACGCAACTGAAACACAATGAAATGATGTAATAGAATGACGTAGTATGGATATACTCAAGTACAAAATCAGTAATAATATTGGTAATAATATTGGTTACAGAAATTATGAGAAAAAACGCATATAGTTTTAACTTCTATAATTCCAACTCTCCCCAATCAGAACTGACTTAAAAGATCTGAAGGGATTGTGATTTCTGCAATTCCTATTTTGGTTATTTGAGAAACAGGTGTTAAAAGATAAATTGATAATACGATAATCTCTTATAAGTCTCACAATAATTTCTTGATGGACACTTTGTGCGGAGCTCCGAAAGAAAAACAATCATGCGTAAATATAAATCTACTAGCCGCCAAGGCGGTGTCGCTCGCAGCCCATCAGTATTAGGTTGCACAAGAAATTTTGGGCATCTCTGAGTTTATTCCTAAAAATTTATTCAGCTAAAATATCAAGTATTAGTTTATTGTATTCCTATTTTTGATTTCATTCACACATAAGAAAAAAAACAAAAAAAAACAAAGCTAACCAGGTAAATTTTTTTTACTGGTTCCACGTATATAAGTGATCTAAAATTTAAAAACACAACCTAATAATTTTTATGCCATTCTGACTAGTGAAACTGTAAAATTGTTTTTAACCGTGATCCAATTAAAAAGCTTAATTCCCTTAAATAAAATTAATCGTAAAAAGAGACCTTACCTACTCAGGACATAATAGAAATTCCACTGATCTGTCAATTATATAACGTACCCACTACTCAGGTTATAAATAGAAGTTCATTCTGTTCATAATTCTCCAATTTCGTATACCATGAAATAAAACCATGATTAACACATTCCTTTTCATCGTTATTTTGTTATTTACTAAATCCAATTTTCTTATCTAAACAAAGGAAAGATATCATATAGAAAAGAAACACGACAACAGCAAAACTGTTCCTGAAATGTAAAATAAAATAATGTCTTTTGCCCTGATTTTTACATCGATCATTAACAAAGTTAATTTGGATGTCAAGCAGCACCATGCTATGGCTGACTGAAATACTGACAACTCTCTTAAAAGTTGTTAAAAACACACAGCACAGAATGCAAAACAGTGCAATGTGCTGGTGGTGGGTTCTTCTCCACCTTTCCTGGGTTGATTTTTTAGATAATGTTTTAGCGTATTAGACCACCGTACTACTGTATCCACCATTATGCATGACAGACAAACAAACAGACAGACAGTTGGATATTAATATATAGGATTAAAATATAGATTGTGGTGAGATGTTAATAACAAACATTCAGGTGTTCTCAAACATTCAAAGTTCTTTTATTTAATGAAGATGAATGAATAACTCATTTTTACCACCATTTCAAAAATGTTTGATTTGAATTCTTTTTTTGAAGCATCTTTTCAACGTACCACACCAGTTAACCTCTTCACATCGAAATGTTTCGAGTAAAAGGGTTACTTCTGTTGTTTCTTTGTGAAAAGAACTTTATATGAATGAACAGAACATAATAAATATAATAACTTACAACAAGATATTTCTTCGTCTTTTTGCTTCATATACCAGAAGAGAAAGTATTGACAAGCCACCATAAGCAAGTTGATGTTGCTATCTCAATGAATATGATAACACACCACCTGAAAACTTTTGGTGGCTGTCAACAACTAGTCCGACCGCTAGCACTTGAAGTAGTGACGGCACGGTTTGTAATGAACTAGCGTTTCCAGCCGGTAAGATTATATTAGCTCAAGCGGAACTAACTAATCTTGACAACATGTCGATGAGATGAGAGTTGCGAGTTTACAATGAAACTACCTGTTCTACTTAGACTGCCATGGTGAATTTATCTATTAAATTTAAGTTTTCGCGTATTTATACTGTGAGACGCGGCTGATGAAATATGTAAAAGAATATTCTAGAATTGATTTGTGCTGACGTAATTAAATCCACAACAAACGTATCAATTAACAATTGGTAAAGAACTCTCTCGAAATAAACAAAATAATGTTCTTGATTTGTTTTGTGCTGCTGACATATAATAATAACCATAAAAAAAACTTGTCAATCACCGATTGTAAAGAATTTTCTAGAAATATAATCTAAGCATGTTTTACAAAAACATTTAAGCTGCTGTAATGAGAAAACAACAATCATAATACGTAATACGTTCTTGAGTCTCTATTTGTTTTGATTTAACCCAGTGGGCAAAATCTTCAAAGTCTCTATGGAGGAGTGTTTTTTATTGAAACAACAGGCGATATTGCTTGACATTTCCATAGAAAACACTCCTCCTCATAGACTTTTTGAAGATTTTGACGGGGTTTACCGAGCTGATTTGGTTTTTATTTTCTCCCGTTCATATGAAGAAGCTGGCCTTTTGTGTTTTTGAAAGTAAACAATGGCAATATGCAAACATTAAAAGAACGAATTGTTTATTGTTTAAAATTGAATTCCACATGTGCATATTATAAATAATTCAGTGTGCAAAACTTCAAAAATTCTACGAGGAGGAGTGTTTTCTATAGGAATGGCAAACAATATCGGCATACCGGAAAAGTGGGACCCGGCACCCTCCGTATGATAGGTGGGACCCGGGACCCAGGACCCTACATGCGACCCGGGACTCTCCATGCGATTAGGTGTGACACGGGATTCAGATCCTTTCGCTTATTGGGGGAAATTTCGAACTTGGATACCATTATTAGTATTAAGTTGATGTTGCGAATTGGATTTTTGAAATATTCGAGAAGTGTGAATTCAATTTTGAAGTAAATAAAGTTGTTTTAAGGTGACCACCATATAATAAAGATATAACAGTTTCGTGTAAAAGTTTCGTGTAAAAAATAATAATGCTACTGTACTTTGTTGAAAGGAAGCAAATAACATTTCTGTAACTCGGAGAACTGTGAATTCTTTCTTGTTAAACAAGTTATTTTGCCGAGTCAATTTCCCGAAGTAAAGGCGTCTAAATGGTTGCTTGCAAAATGCGAAAATTTGGAATATTGTTTTCAAGAGAAACTGTCTTCAAGACAATATTGTCTTTAGAAGCTCAACAGTATTTAAAGTAGGGCAGAGTAACAGTTGTAAAACAAAGACGAGTCTTAATCATTATAGATTAGGTAGCCGAAGATTTTGATGTCAGGATATATATAAACAAACAAATCTAAGCTACAAAAATAAATACACACATATCACTGTCCTAATATATACATACATACCGCCGTCTCAAAATGTTATTGACAGGGATGCTAAGTAACGTTTATGCAAAAGCGATAAAACCGTGCTCAGTGCATTGGGTTCAGAAATCAATTGCACTGTAAAGAAACTTTTATGTTTGCTAATGCACCTTGAATTGAAATGGTAATAAATTTTTGAAAAGTTTGGCGAGGTTTTGGGCTGACGTGTTAACGGATCAATATAGTGCCTTTGCGCTTTTGATACGATTACCAAATTGAAAGGCTCTGAAGGATAATGCAATATATATTTTTGTGCACACTTTCGGCAGTTTCAAGAGACATTTTAGGGTCCCGTCCCACTTTTCCAGTATGCCAGCAATATCGCCTGCTGTTTAAAAAAAAACACTCCTCCACAGAGACTTTTTGAAGATTTTTCCCACCGGGAAATCACTATAATTATAGTAATTTTAATTATATTTATATAGAGTATAATCCGGACAGCTTACCTTCATATGAACAACACCTAAGTCAAAGTACGTGGTAGTTGTTGTCGCTTTGTGTTATATATATTGTAAAACTAGCAAGAAAAGTAGGATTTCAACTTGCTCCGAGAGTGGAAGTTTCTTACAAGTATTAAAGTTTACCGCTAAAGTTTCTCAACATTTTAACACTGCTTACGAGAAGGGTTCTTATAATCAAGTTTCACGTGAAAATACGTATACAATAGGATTAATCAGAATTAAGGACAGAGTATCTGATCGGAGGAACACACCCTCCTCTGTCAATAGACCAACAATTTTACGAGACGATAACCAGTACCGGGACAGAAATGTCAAATTAAGGGAAGGCAAAAGTTGTACCTGAGTATTTCAGTATGATACAAATCCTACTATACCCTAGCAGATATTAAAATATCTCTCTTTAGTGTCATTGAATATTCTCCCCGATCACCTCCCAAAAGTGGGAATGCGACCGAACACCTTCCCTCCCCCTGTAGTAACTTGAAAATAATCTCTGAATGAACGCTGATATAATTCAGTCAAAGAGGGTGTAAGAAATAAAACAAATTCGATTTTTAAAAGAAAGTTCTTTGTCAATTAAGAATATTGTTTTAATAAAATCGTAAATAAATGATGTACTAATTATCTTTTGTTTTCGCAAAATTGCAAGAAGATTACCCAAAATTGATTCCTATGATAACTAATTACCATAATGAAGTACTGAATAGATTACGAAGACAGTCATTAAAATATTGTAATAAAATATTTCTGTAATCTGAGCTGAGCTCTTCTTCGGGGTTGATGCAAGAGTAGTTGTGTTTCCTGTAGTTGAGCTTGGGCCACTCGTAGGATTGACTGTACCATTGTTCGGTAATACATGCTTGAATGATAAAGTCAAATTCAAAACAGGTGCATGATTAAGCTGCCACATGTTCAAAAACTTAACAAAAGCTTCACCCCAGGCTTTCTTCTTTAGCTGCTGTGTTTCGTTTAAATCATCGTTTAAGAAGTAGGTCAGGATCAAAGATTTAGCTGAAATATAACTTCCTTTCTCATAATTGCCAAGAACTCGATTTGGAAGTATTGGCGCGTGATACGTACTCAGACATGACAACTTCAAAAATTTCCCATTCGAAACAGCAGAAGGAACTCTAAATATGAAACGTTTGAAATTAACACTAGCAATGATGATGGTATGGGAATGACCAGTCTATACAAAATAGAAGAATAAAAGAAATTGAAACTATACAATAAGAGACTGATGTCCGATTTATAGAGAATTTGACGCTAAATCCATCCATCCATCCGTACATAGAGTATGTGTCCGTTATCTGAAGTACAAAAAGCCAATTCGCTTCTAAAATCACTAAGTTGTCCAGTACACAGAAGTTGTGTAATCGTTTATTGGCTAACTTTACATGGCGTTCAAGTAAAATAAAATACAGTAACATAAAATACAGTGAAACCTGCCTATGGCGGACATCCCATATAACGGACACTTTTTCGTGGAAGTTGGACTGTACAAATCAAAATCGCAGAGCGGAAACCGTTCGGAATCAAGTCTTCATAGGTGCACTTATTTTATAGTGTATTTCTAACATTGGTTCTATTCGAAAGTCCAATTTTCACGCTATAAAGACGGCAAGTGTGGTCTGTGCAACAGTTCCAGCATTGATACATGGATAAATAATATTAACTAAAAGTACTTCCACTTTCACTATTAAAGTTTACCTGGTGCAGCCTAATATTTGGTCGTGCCAATCTTCTGCGTCCATACCAATTTTACTGGGATCGCTACAATTTTCATCCATGTTAGTGAAGCATTTATCAAGATTTGTTTCGCTCATCTGAAAATACTGCAGCAAACTTTCCACTTTGCAATTTGTGTTATTTGGAGCACCAGGTTTCATGCAAACATCTTGTAAATCAATAGGGTTGCCATTAAGCTCGCTTTGAATGTTAGAAATGTTTTGATGCAAGTTTAGTATCTGGAATAAAAATCAAAAGGGAATTAATACATTTTAGAAAAAGATCTGATGATGGATGTAGTAACCAATTTGCTCATGGTTCTTATCTAAATTTCATTATTGACATTGTTATTACAGAACAGTGATAAGTGTTCAAAATAATGGAATGGTGTTGAGTAATCTCATTTGAAAAGAATACAAAACAACCAAGCGGGCTAACGACGTTACAGTAACGTCATATTTGGTCATATTTTGGTCATGACATCCATATAACCAGATGATCACGTCATGGATATGACAATCAATTGATGTTATCAATATTATGTGTCAGTACTAACGGGATACTGACTGTTTGCGCATCTGTTCAGAGAAATACAAAGCCCGAGGTCCCAATGTACAGGTCGAGCTTGCGTGACCAATTCTTCAGACCAAGCTTATTACCTGGTAAAAATGACAAAGAGAGTCAAGACCGTTTCAGTTTGATACTTCGAAATTACTTTGCTTCGTATATAAATTTTTTTCTCATTTTTGTGTGACATTCGATTTGTTATTAAAAAAAGAAAAAATGCAATGAGTTCACTTAACTGTTTCACTTATTATTTTGTCCCCACAATGTTTTTTCTATCTATCTATATATGTTTTTTCCGTGTTTGTTTACATTCATGCCTCTTATTTTATAAAAAATAATATGGCCATGACACTTCAGAGGGCTGTGACGTCATATTTAAACATAATTGACCAATAGGATCGCGCGAATTGTTTTTATCGAATGCAGCCCTGCTAGGCGGGTAATAAAGAGCCGTACTGACTGGTTTGTGTCATAGGTTATAAAATGGTAGTTACAAAAAAGTAAACAAATAAACGAAAAGTAAAAAGAAAGCAAGCAATTGTCGCGTTAAAAAACTGTTAGGTATTGTGCTTGGACAAATAATAAGTGAATCAGTTAAGGGAAATCATTGCAAAGAAAAGTTTGTTTACAATTTTTTTTGATAACGAAGGGAAGTATAATTTGGAAGAAACATAAACGCGGGTAATAACCCATATACTAACTGTTTATTTCGGACATTATTCTCCGGTAATGCCCTCATAACCAGTTATTATAGGGTTAGTACTGATGCCCTCGAGAAACGCGTCTAAGCCCATCAAAACCTATCATTTGGCTGTACTGTCACTTTTCATAATGGCTTCCAGGTAATTAAACGTTACTAGAACTTTCGTAAAACTCGAGTAACCGACGTTTTCGGAAGTATTTTAAGGTAACTTTGATTAACTCCAAATAGCTAACTGAATGTAACGTGTATTTCACCTCATTTTACACCTTAGTAGTATTTTGTCAATTTATATCTATTACACTACGACTATTTACATCAAGTTTCTGCGAAGCAAGTTTAGAACATGCGAAATTATTATTTTTATTATTCGTATTCAACCTACTGAAATTTTGACAAATAATCTCATGTTTCAAAAAGTGTGAAAACTTTCACATTTCACTGTTGTTGGTATAGAGATCAAATATTTTGCTGTTAAAAACACGAAGAGTGAAGAGTGTGTGAAGCGTTGTGATAAAGCCGCTCTTACACGGTCATATTTTATGACCGTGTAATATATGATACCATATATCTCTTATATGATATACCGTGCTACAGATGTCCTATGCAAAAACATAACGTGATTACAACGTGATTATAACGTCAGTATAACATCTTTCCTGACGTTATCAGGATTTAGTCATTTAATGACGTTAATATGACGTGATTTCGTCACGTCATGACGTTATTATAACGTTGTAGCAACGTCATATGGCCACTGGGAACAAACCTCCTTTAGTATGAATTTGTGAATCAAGCCACTGAAGTTTCTTGGTGGACCTACGGCTTGGTAAACTTTATACATATCAATCGGAAAGTCTGTGGTAGCATTTATGGTGATGACATATTTGTTTGATGGCTTTTCTGGAGGTGGTGGTGACGTTGGTGAACAGATAGTATCATTGCAACTTTGACAGGAACATGCTAGACGAATGTTTCCAGTGCCTTCCTCGACAAACGTTTGGTTACAGCGTTTCATTTGGAAATCATTTGATGTTATGTTGTCAACAGTTTGATTAATTTTGAAATCGATTGGGAACGGCGCACCAGAAGCTGGATTTCCAATAAAATTCAAGAATTTTTCTGCTGTACACAATTGCGCTGATGTATCACACATTAGATCCATGACTTTTTTTCCCCCTCTCATCTCAACATCTCGACAGGAATTGAATAACCCACCAGAAAATTGATTTGTGACATAATATTTGAAGGCCATATTTTCGAAATCTGCAGACATGGATTGATTTGATGAGCACGTAAGCTCGCACCAGACACCAACGAAATTACGATAACAAGCTGGACACGAAGATAGTAAAGCTGAAGTGGACTTGAAGTTATGGCGCAAACTTTTTAGTTGACTCAAATCACAACAGCTTCTAGTGTCAGTCTTACCGTTTACTGTGAGATATGGACAGATACTTTTCAACAAATTGTATTGTTCATCGGACATGTTCTTTGCTGGACCATTGTACGGACGGTGTTGGCCATACATGACGCAATACCCATCTTTTCTTATCACATTATCTGCTGATATCTATGAAGAAAAAATGTGATAACTCTAATATTTATGTAAAAGACATTTGTGCCATCTGCATAATATGATAATTGTTATGCTTTGAATTAAATACCACGGTGACTAATTACAGTGCCGTTTCAATTCACAGGGACCGCGGAACAGATTTTCGTGCAAAGGAGGATTCGTGGCGTTTATGGTGTGAGCCGGGTATTGGGTGGGCTGTCTCACATAGCCATTTTATAAAACAAAACAGTGAAAGGTTAGCCAAGACTTTCGACAGATGAGGTCAATCTTTTGCGAGAACAATAATCACTAATGTGTTATATTATGTTTATAGCGCTGGATTTTAGATCGTATGGCAGGTTATTCCATATTTTTGGACCTAAAGAGAGAAGACTATTTACTCCGAATGTTGTCGATTTTACTGTCTCACAGTAGAACAGAACTCCGCGGTAGAAGTCTCCGGCCCCTCCATTCAGAAACTCTTACATGAAAACTCCTGCAATTCGAAAACTCCCATAATTAGAATAATTTTCTTTCGGATTTCGTACGCGTTCTCTACGGTAATTAACTATCATGTGATTAAAATATGGCCCAAAAACAAAACAAAAAGACTGCATTCAGACCGTTTAAGTTAGGGCATCTTATAGGCTGTGTCGTGCTGAGCCGAACTCATCAAATTTTCTCTGAGTTTGACTCGGCACAGCTTATAAAACCAATCTTCAGCAGTGCCGAACCGAGGCGTGTCGCACAACTGACCTGGCCATGCCCAACTCATCACGGCTTAGCTCGACTGTTTAAAACCAAATGCATGCGTACATTTCTATAAATTTGCTTACTTGGCAAAAAAATAAATTTGTTTTCTAAATAATATTTCAATATGGCGGCGGAGAAAACAAGGTGCAGATTCTTGAAGGGCAATCTGCTCGTATATTTCATGAAGAGCGTCTTCAATGAGGTTTAGAATATACTGAAATGTTTGTTTAGATATTCTAAACAATTATTTGAAGCGATTATCATCATAATGTATTCCAAACATGTTGAAACCAACCTTGATTCTTCGGGTTATCTTCTCTTTCATTGTGTTCTTCAAATGCTACATAAAGATGGAGCCATCTCGTCCAAAAGTGGTAACCTCTTAATATCAGAAACTCAACTAAAATACTTAATTTTTCTCTTCTCTGCTTTCTCGAGATCGAAGAGAGCAGTTTGTTGTTATAAACAGACGCCATTTTGAAAAATTTTGGCGCGATTCAGCTCGGCTCTTATAAAATGGTGTGCCGAACCGAGGTGAGCCGAGCCGTGCTGAAACATTTCCGAGTTCAGCTCGGCACGACACAGCTTATAAAATGGATCTTAAAAACACTGACACGAATTGATATGAGGCTTCCCTGTATGAATCACAAACTTAATGTGTTAATTATCTTAAAACATGCAACTTTTAACTTACTTTTAAAATGAACAATTCTACCAAAATTAAATAACTTCTGATGGATAATGCTGCCATCTCTTGATACTCATGAAAATGTGTTAGTCTAAAATGAAAGCTTACAACCATCACCTCTTACAACCACGATTAATTTATAATAAAGTCCTGTTTACATTGTAAACAAGAAAGAGAAACTGATGACCACAGTTTCGTCAGTATATGTAAAATATTTCTTATGTCGGAAAATTTGTATAAAGTGGAAGATCCACTTTTAAGAATTATTTCTCACAGCATGGGGGTAGAGAAAATCTTTATAACCTGCAGTTTTCAGAAATTAATCTTTTATAACATTGCTTTAGAAAGAAGAAAATTTATTTACTCGTTTCATGGCGAAAAGGAGAGAAGGACTTGTTGGAAGCCATAATGACGGCATTCCTTTGATACATTTGATTTTGGCTTCGTGTTCGTTTATAACAAAGCTTCTAGCAGCTCGTCTCAAATATTGTAAACGTGTAAAGAGGAAATCACGAATTTGACGTTCGATTTGGACACAGAATAAGAAACATTTAGGAAAGATTGAAGTATTTAAGAAGCATCTTTTAACAGATTTGAGGTTCCTTGTTTATTAGATAATTGAAGCTTTGTACGAGGATTTATAAATATTGTATTAATCATTTATAGAAAAATATAAATATTGTATTAATCATTTACAGAAAATATTTACTTTAAAAATTAGAATAACCTCTGAACAAATGTCATCACGATGTCAGGATTAGTGTGAACTAAGCAGCCAAAACTCCGCCTGAAATACACCATCAATAATTTACACGGGTGCATTTTTTTTCAAATTCCGATTTTCCTTTTTATATTGAAAAAATTGAAAAATTCAATTGTAAATCGAAACTATATGCACTTACAAATGTTACTTGTTTCTATAATCCTGAATACAATAAAATATGCTTTGTAAACTTTGTTTCAAGTGTGCTTGAACTGTTTATATTGAAAAATCAACTATCCTTTTGGCTGAAAAAAGCATAGTTCAGCACATTTTTGTTAAATCCAATAATACAAAGAAGTTTCGAGAATGTTTATTCTTATCATTCACATTTTCAAATTACATCAGCTAAAATGTTATATATAAACAAGAGGCCCTGGGGCCTGAAGGTCAGCGCGGTTGGGCATACCAGAAAAGTAGTACACATTACGAAGGACAACTAGAACACTTATAACACAGATAACATTCCGCGCCACATGTATTTACTAAATTTCACAACCTTTCTCCTGCGGCAGCAAGAACTACATTCTATTTCGAATTTGATATCGTCTATAACTGTAGATTTTCAACCTGAAGTCCTTATACTGGAGTATTGAATACAATTATTCATGTATTATGAACTCAATCTATTATAAAAAAATGTTAAGTACAATGTAACAAAATATGTGCCAAAGTAAAAAGCTGAAGAATATATACTTCTCACGCGACAAAGAGAGCTATGCAAAATTGAACAATGGAAATCATTTTTTGGATATATCTTAAAGTAAAAAATCTGGTTAAGTTCAGATAAGGCCGATAAGAAGTTCAAAGACTTCGGACAAGTCTAGGTAATTCTGACAAGGTCAAGTTTTAAGGAGTTCTGGCAGCAGATACGAGATAATACCATAGATGATGCCACCAACAAAGGACCTAAAAAATAAATTATATAACTGTTATACAATCTCAGATCCACTAGTGATGAATTTCTAACTAATTCTCACAAGTATTTTTAGAAATTTCATTAATTTAAAAAGAAATTCTGCAATATCCCATATTTTGATAATCTCCCAAAAGTTAATGGGGAAAAATTCACAAATCTGAGGTCAAAAAGAAATGTCCATATGATCCATAGTAGCAGTTTTCGTGCAAATTGAATTTCGCGAATTGATATAAAGTAAACTTTTCCCAGGAATTTAATTTTGTTAATTTCACAAATAATTACTCTTCATATTTTTTTTAAAATTAAATATTACCATGCATATGTTGACAGACATTGAGGCAAAAAGTATTCTTTCCTTTCACAAGAATTTAATTTTAAGAATACATGAAATCCATTTTTTTCCACCTTGAAGTATATATTTGGAATACATACAGTAAAGCCTGAAAAAAATTGATGCACCTGTGAAGGAATGAATTTTTACATAAAAATGCAAAAGATTTGTAAAGTCTGCTACATGAAGTCATTGTCTTCAACACAATTTGATAGGGAAAGCTAACAATCTTAAGTGGAAATGTAAAGTTTCTTTCTTTCTTTTGGATCATTTTTATCAAAATAAAATGATAAAAGTCTTTTATTCTCGGATTTGCCCTGAAAAGTTCAATAGAAACTCCATCAGTGTCATATTTTTGGTGAAATTTATAAGAGTGTATTAGGAAAAAATAAGAATTTTTAGTGCATAAAGGAATCAGTTAATACACCGATATAGTCAAAACAACAAGAACCTTAAAAGAAACAAAAAAGATAACGCTCCTTCATGAGAAAGAGATTACCCAAATATCAAGTTTCATATCAATATCAATTATTTTCTTTGATTTACACAATTTTTTTTTTTAAGCAACTCGTTTATAAGCAACTGAACTCGATCTTAAAAAATATTAAGCAACTTCAGTTCTGAACAAATGCAAACATAAGCAACTCGATTTTTTACATAACTCAAAAATAATGAAGCTACCCTTCAAATGAGATTTCAGCGGGCGTAAATTTCATTTATGCCCGCCAATACAGGCAAGTACTTGGTGTATCACTACCATGAAAAAGACCCATTACTTTCGTGCTCTGAGTAAGGGTTAGGCGCTTACATTGCAGTTGCTACGTTCTTGAAAATAGTGATACACCAAGTCATTGCCCCAATACAATGTCTTCTTTTCACATTCGAACGTCACAGTTTTGAACTTTTGACTTCGTTGTGTTTTTTAATCAGTGTTGTGTATGTTATTTGTTTGACACGCTGCTGAGACGATGAGTAAGAGAAAACAGACGAATTTATTCAACTTTGGTTTTACCAAAAAGATTTCACATCGTGGTGAGTTGGTTAATGTAGTGCCAAAGGAAAAAGAAGATAACCTGCATGAATGTATCGTTTGCAAAAAAACACTAAAGACATCGCAAGCTCTTTCGATGCACGAGTTTTGGTGCAAAAATAAGTTGTCGGATCAAGGCGAACATGTTTAAACAGGGCCAAAGTCAATGCGCTTAGATCAAATGAATGATGGGAAAAAGTACGATGATATTGAAAAGACTGTGAAGTCTGTGTTAGAGAAGCTTGTTACGGATGTTGAAGTTAATGAATTGCCAAAAGTTGCTGACAAACGGAAGAGTTATACCTTAAAGGAAAAGGTTAATGCTCTGAATGACTTAAACGATGGTATGCTTAGTAGGGATGTAGCAAGAAAATACAATGTCCATAAAAGTATGATAACACGATGGAAATCAAAACAAAAGGAAATCTACAGAAATTACAACGAAAGCAAGAAAAACATGCTGTTCATAAAGTGTCGAAGAGGGGACAAACACAAAGCTTTGTTTAACAAACTGTATGAGAAGTTCAACGAAGCACGAAAAAAGGGACTTAAAGTTAATTTTGAGTGGTTGTATGTCCGAGCCAATCAAATTCATCTGCAGCAAAGCCCGAATGCCAACAAATTGCCGAAGTCAACCATCACTCATTTTTTAAGGAAACATAAGATTCGCATGCTATGTGTTCAATGTAAGCGCCAAGTTGATGTGAAGAAGCAAGCCCCGACTCTGATGAAATGGCATTCAAATTTGAGGGAGAAGGTGATAAAGTCTGGAAGTGGAAAACTCACTTACGATATAAAATGGGGCAGGTTCTCACCAAAAAAGAGAATCAATGTCGATCAAATTCCGCTCCCGTTTGTTATAGAAAGTAAACGAACATACGAAGTTCCAATGGCCAAAGGAAAAGAACGAAGGGACCACAGAGTATGGATAGCTCAACCTGGCAGTGGGCTTGATAAGCGACAAGCTACCCTTCAAATGTGTTTCAGTCCTGAAGGAATGGTGAAGCCGGCATTGATTTTTCGAGGTACTGGAAAAAGGATTAGCCAAGATGAACTCGCAGCATATGACAGTGATGTGGATGTTTACTGGCAACCAAATGCATGGGCGGATACAGCGTTTTCCGTGAATTGGGTGAAAAACACTCTTTCAAAGGCTGTCGATAACCTTGATGAGTATGTTCTGTTCTGCGATAACCTTACAGCCCAAACTAGTGATGAGTTTTTGAAAGAAGTTCGACAGCATAAAGGTATTGTCTGGTTTGGTGTTCCTAATGGGACACATTATTGGCAACCCGTTGACGCTGGACCAGGAAAAGCTTTTAAATCACATATTAAAGAAGAACAAAATATCTGGCTCGAAAATGATGAAAACATCGAACTCTGGCTTGGTAATGATGACCGTAAACTATCCGCTAAAGATCGCCGAATTTTGATTACTAATTGGGTGGGTGAAGCTTACCGAAAAACATCAAAAGATGGGCAATTCCTTCGTATGCTTTACAGGAGCTTTGAGAAAACAGGATGTCTAATTACGGCTGATGGTAGCGAGGACGATAAGATAAATCCTGAAGGCATGCCTGGTTATCTTGTTCCACCTCCTGTCGATATTGACAATCAAGTTGAAGTTATAGAGACTCCTATGCCAGAAGAAGTAAGGGATAACCCAGGTGACATTTTACCTGAATCAGATGATGAAGGTGAAGAAATTGAGGATGAAGATGAAGCCGAAAACGAAGAGGACGAACACAGAAACATTTTTAACGTGCTTTTTAATTAGGAATTTATAGATTTTATACATATTTTTCTTATGTTGGTAAAAAATAATCTTGAGTTCTAAGCTTTTAAAGTCATCACTCTTGAGTTCTTCTTTTATCGTATTTTACACTAAAACTTGTTAAGAAAATTAAGCAACCATTAAGCAACTTCAGATATAGATTTTGGCTAAAAAATAAGCAACTCGAGTTCTGACCAAAATTCTAAGTTGCTTATAAAAAAAAAATCGTGTATTTGACTGTTAATACTAGTCCAAATTGTGTATAGGGGTGCTGCTATTTAAGTTTAATTTTTGTCATCCCCCAACAACCATCATTATCCACTATGTAAATTTTCATTCATGTTTTTTGTTTTTTTTGTTTTTAAAATAAAATTAGGAGAGTAAACACGTCTTAAGTTAACACAAGACCGGACACCCACCCTACCCAACAATTTTTAAAAGTACATAAACTGCCACTACAACCAGGGTCTCTCTATACTCCATATTATGTGTGTGGTGTGGGTGTGAAGTGAATTTATATAGCTAAGAGAACGCTATATAGCAACCTGTTTTTAGACACCCAGGAAATATTTTGTGTATTTTTGTATTTTCATCAACAGGGAATTTGTGAAATTTTAAGTGTGTCACACACTTAAAAGGCCACAAAAAGGGGAGAGGAGGGGCAGAAGAGGAGGGAATAAAAATCGAAAATGGGATCGAACAGTTTCTCACAAAATCAATGTCATTACATAAAAAAAAACAGTAAGAATTTTCTAACCTTAAGTGCTGCACTGTGTCGTTCTCTCGAACACAAATTAGGATTGCACGTTCTGTATTTTAGGCCGCACTCACAATAATTAAATTACTTTATATAAGTTGTAGTGTACCATTCATACATTAACCACGGTTTGTGGACAGCCTCTATGCCAATGTTTTGCGGAATCAGCCTACAACTGTGGACAAAAAATCTTGGAATTACGGACGGACCAGTACGGTGGCCCACAACTGCCACGCCAAAAAAAAAAGGCCACGCCAAAAGAAAAAGTCACGCCAAATAGAACAACAAACTCACGCCAAAAAAAAAAAGGCCACGCCAAAAGAAAAAGTCACGCCAAATAGAACAACAAACTCACGCCAAAAAAAAAAAGGCCACGCCAAAAGAAAAAGTCACGCCAAATAGAACAACAAACTTACGCCAAAAGAAAAAGCCACGCCGAAAGAAAATGTCACGCCAAATAGAACAAATTATTCACGCCAAAAGAAAAAGTTTAGTGAGCAGTTATAAGAATCAGATACAAAGAATTAAAAAAAAAAAAAAAAAAATGAATGTTCGATTCTTCTGCATTCAGAGCAGGGCATATGTAAGTAGGCAGTTTCAGTTATGGCATCCTCAGACTCTGAACCTGATGACATTGTCAATGAAGAGGAGGTAATAAAGTACTACTTTGACAGAGGCTTCAGTTATGAAGAAATTTTAGTATTTCTCAAGAGATACCATGGTGTTGATATCAGCTATCGAACGCTGTTACGACGATTAAGCAAGTACGGTTTGAAGAGACGACACCGTGACACTTTCTTCGAGTTGGATGCAACACACGATGCAGTAAAGCAAAGGATAAGAGCATTGATCAATGGTCCAGGTTCGATTGCTGGATATCGAACTGTGTGGCATTCTTTGCAACTGGAAGGTTTAAGGGTTCCAAGAATTATTGTACAGACAATCCTGAAAGATTTGGATCCAGAAGGCACAGAAAATCGAAGGAAACACAGGCTACACAGAAGAAGGTATGAAAACCCAGGGCCTAACTTTGCTTGGCATATCGACGGATATGATAAGTTGAAGCCCTGGGGATTTCCTATACATGGTGCTATAGATGGTTACAGTAGACGAATACTTTGGCTTCAACTTACTCGCTCCAATAACGCACCGGATAATATTGCTAGTTTTTACCTCGATGCAGTTAGCACGCTGGGTGGTTGTCCTGTGGAACTCATCACAGATCTTGGCACTGAAAATGGCTTGTCGGCTTCTATACAAAGTTATTTTAGAGGCGATCCTGATGCTCATCGTTACGTTCCATCGCCAAGAAATCAGCGGATTGAAAGTTGGTGGTCGCAGTTCAGTAAGCAACGTTCAAATTGGTGGCGGAATTTTTTGAAGGATCTATGTTCAAATCGAACCATCGATACGTCATCGGAGATGAGCATGGAAGCGTTATGGTTTTCATTTTCTGGGGTACTTCAAGAAGACCTTGACATGATTAAGGTCCACTGGAACACACATAACATCAGGAAATCTAAGTATCAGACAGTAAGCGGAAGACCTGATTCATTGTATTTTATTCCTGACCAGCACGGAAGTAGAGATTACATGCAGCCCGTTACCGCTGCTATGCAAGACGACATAGCACAGCATGTTGTAGTGAGAGACTACTCAAACGAGTACACCGAATATTTTGAGTATGTGGTGGTTACGCTGAATATTCCGAAGCCTAAGACATGGGAAGATGCGCTATCACTTTATGAGAAGCTCATGTCTCTCTCTTAGTGAATAAGCAACCTACCAAGATGAACTACAACTTCTTCTAAAAATACAATTGCTATTTTAGACGAAGGAACATAAGTACTCGATCCAAAGTGTTGCTTGGCTTATCGACACTTTTTTGATAGAGACAAAGGCTCTGGGTATAATTATGTAGAAAGGAAGGCAGAAATAAAGAAAGCAAACAATTTCAACAGAAATAAGTTGTTATCTTCAGAACAAAATATAAATATGCATTACATATTTTTGACAATAGGAAACTACGATACAAATTTGTCAGTTAATTGCTATTTTCCTATGAAATATTGAAATAAAAAAGATCTTTCTGACGTCAGCATTCATTAAGAAAAGCGTTTTTTGAATTTTTGATAAAGTAAAACACTGTTAAAATGAACAGAAGAAACTATGCTAAAAACCATGCATACGGTATAACCGCAGCCTCAGCAATGCACTGCAATAAAATTAAGTAAAGCTTAAATGCATACATCTAAGTATGATTGTACATCCAAGCATATAATATCTAAATAAATAATCATGTAAAATAGTGTAGCTTTTAAATATAAAATTGTGTAAATAAGAACAGAAAATGCTCATACATTGGTTGTAGAGAAGAAATTTTTGCAGAATTTAAATTTTGAGGATTGTACAGGGCTAAATCTACAACATAAAATAGTGACAGTGCCATACTAATTCTTTCCTGCAAAAATTTCTTTCTTATCAAAATGTTATCTTATCAGCAAACAAAAAGGAACAGATTTCTTCCTGATGATATACACAGTACAGCAAGTAAAAAAGTCATGTCTGTGTTTATCCAAATGACAACATGGAAACAAGCAAATAAAATATATGTCAAACTAACGACAATGAAAATACGTTATAACAGGAAATACTTCACTGGATACCAAAAGCTTGCCCTTTACAAAAGGCAAGCATAAAACAATGTTTAAAGTCCTCAAAAGACTTCATGTGAATACATGGCAAAACTATTTCCTTCGAGCAAGCATGTACAACTGGAAAACATATGGTATGCTTCGGATTATCATCCATACAGTCATGGTTAAAGCTGACCATAATTTCTATGTCATCTTGGCACAATGGCTTATGACTTTGGCCTGTTAACCATTTCATAACTCCAGCTGGAGTTAATTGAGCTATGGCTTCTTTCTCGCATTCCTCTGGATTAGTTTCATCACAATGGTAAGCCAAGGCTTCACTTGAACCACAAACATTTTCATCTTCAAGCATCATTAAGAAATCTTGAAAGTGATCCATAATGAGTTCTTCAGTGATTCGCTTTGAGGAAGATTCTGATGAGAAAAGTGGTTTGAGAAGCGAAAATACATAATTAGCATCAACCAACCCACTGTTGTCTTGAACAAACACTTTCGTGAGTAACTGTTTGTGAGTTTGTAAGAAGTCCTTAACTCCAAACAGCTCTAAGCCACGTAAAAATTCTTTTAGGTAAGATAATCTGCGTGATGTAATCCCTATCATGACAGTGCCGAGAATTGTGTTCACATTTTCCTTGTTTATCACACCGGTATAGCCATTTTCAATGATTACATCCGCTACTTGCACTGGATCTTCTCGTATCTTTTCAAAGATATCCAAATCAGCTGGCACAAAGTGTGTGTCAAGTTCTAATTTCTTTAAATCTATGTCAGGTTGCAGCATTAAGTGGAACATGTTCGGATGAAAAAAGCAGGGAGGTGGTCCACCATGGACTAACGATGCTGCTGCTATTTGACCTGAGGAGAAGTAGTTACTGTTTTGTACATCGGACATAGAGTCTCTGGGTACTCCATTCTTAAACATATAATTTCTTAAGTCTGCAATGATATCAGTCAGAAATTCTTTGTGCATTGCACCGACATCAATACCACTTTCCCCTGAAAAATGCACTGTTAATTTACTTTGAGGATTTTGCTTACGAGTTTCTCTTTTCCACAGTGTCAAATGGCGATCAAGAGATGCACCCCTTCTTACAACTATGAACAACTGTTTATCTTCTATTATGTTCTTCTTCAAATGAACAAGTAGCTCTGGTAATGTTGAAAAAACATGTTTTTCTGGTTGTAACAGTTCAGCTTCATTATTTATAGCATTTTGTAAGTTTCTTGCAAATGTCTCATCCGCAAGTTCTGCCTTTCTCTTTTTGCAAGGACTGGAAAAATCTTCCTTTTCCAAAACTGTTGTTGGATCAAAAAAATGTTCATCATCAAAAAGATTGTGGAAGTAGTCATCCAGTGGGAGCTCTTCATTTAATGGGCTACTTTCAATATTTTTCCATACCATCTTATCATTGTCTGATAGAAGATACAATGTAATATTTTTGTATTCTTTGCCAATTTCTTCTTTGTATCTTTTTATGGTAAATTCCTCACAAGTACCAGGTATACACAGAGCCTCTTCGCCACTTTCAAATGTCAAGCTGTAACTCAGCTCCTCCGATACAATATTTTTATAAAAGTCAGCAAATCTTTTAACAGCATTAGCTCGAATCACTTCATAATTTGCTCCACTTGAAACCCTCAAAGTTATACGTTTTCCTCTTAATGGTTTTATTGATCCAGCTTTGTCATTCCATGCCAACATCCCAATATTGATAGCCACAGGAACATCTGATTTTACAGCTTTAGATTTATTTTTGTTCACTCTTGCAAACCAGCTGTTTGATTTATTCTGTTGGTATTGTGAGAAAGTCATAACATTCCCTAAAATGTACAAATGATTAAGTATGTAAGTAAGTATTGCAAAGCTTGTGCCTTGTTTCTATGTACAAGCTGCTGAGTTGTTTTTAAGTCATTATATTTGTCACTGACTGTCAATTGAGTTTAATCAATGTTTGTGACATTTTGCACTGCATTGTTTTATTTTATGTATCAAAAAAACATGATTTAAGAAATGTTAAAGCAACTGTAACTTTGTCTATGAATGTGTTACTTATTTACTACTTATTGCCTCTTCACAGAAGTCTATAATGAAGAAGTTTATAATGTTTCTATCAAATCTTTCAGAGACTCATTTTCGTGGATTAAAATTCAAAGTTAATATTTCTGCTTACATAGCAACTGAATTTTTATTTTGTCATTTTGTAAAAATTTGTTTATAGCAATGAAATTATCTACAATATTAGTGAAAATTTGCATGTATTTTTCAGTAATCTTTTCAAATTAAATAATTAATATATAAATATATAAATAAATTGCACATTCATGTTACTTTTACCCATGTCATGGCACGATTAATGCTTACTCTGAAGTCCTATTTTATTGCCTTACCCTAGACTTTCGATTTTGATTTTTGAACTTTTTTCCTTTCTCAATACAGTTTTTTTATAAGAATAATATGCAATCATAAATTGAGCCTCAAGTATTATCAATTTCAACTGCAATATTCAGCAGAAAGTCCACATCCTACCCCTGGCTGCAAACACCTTTACCTCTACGTACTATGTACTCAAGCTAGAATTATCTTGCAATTGGGTGCAAGATAAAGAGTTAGTCCACCTGTGACCTGATTACTACTTATTTAGTAAAAGCTTTATTCAATCATAAGCAAATTTTGAAGCTGTTTCAAATCAGTAAAAATTAAAAATTAAACTGTATAATACCTTCAGCTGGTGATTCTTTTTTTGGCAATCCAGTTGCTGCTGCTGCTTCTGGAGATGAAGCTAGAGAAAAAGAATTATTCTTTTTTTAATAAATATATAATTGATCACCAGAGTGTATGTGGAATGAGCATTACACGTGTTAGGCGATACCCTACTTTCAAAATATTTACTGTACAACATACCTTTCCCACAATGTGCACAATACCGAGAATTCGGGGTGAGCTTTTCTTTGCCACAGAACTGACAAAACATTTTAGCTGAACGCTGAAGAATAACCAGCAACTTTGGTCGGTCAACTTGCACATGTTTTGTACAGCCTCGCTTTCCCAATCTGAAAGTTGATTCAATATTTTTCTGCAACTGAATAAGCGAAGCAAACAAAAGCGCTAAACGCCATTTTGCTTTGGGGCGAGTTTTTTTGCTCTATTTGGCGTTCCTTTTTCTTTTGCTTTTTTGGCGTGACTTTTTCTTTTGGCGTGACGTGACATTTTCTTTTGGCGTGAAATTGTTGTTCTATTTGGCGTGACTTTTTCTTTTGGCGCGAGTTTGTTGTTCTATTTGGCGCGACCTTTTCTTTTGGCGTGGTTTTTTCTTTTGGCGTGGCAGTTGTGGGCCACCGTAGACCAGAGATATGTAAAAAAAGAAAGATAAACAACTTCGTTGTTTCTCGCAAAAGCTATCCGTGTCCCTTTTACTGGTGTGAGTATTGTTTCGCGCGAATAATTTAAATATATAATTACTTGTAATTGTTAAAATTCTAAATTTTCATTGGTTGAAAATTAAAATTATGCGAATACTCATTGGATAATTTTTATAATTTTTTCTAGTTTCGCATATTTTAATTTTTCATATAAGTTCTCGTTCACCGAATGTCACTCGCTTTTTAAGATGGCTACAACAGCAACAACTACTTCTGTGATAGATGATATTGACTTTGAAATCAGTGAAACAGACGATGTTGACCGAGCAATCATGGAACATTTCAATGAATTTAAGAGTGTTGAGATACAATTTGAAGACGATTTAAGTAAAGAGGATTTTCTTCTCCTCGAGAAGAAGAAGAACACTACCTTATTATTGGACTCAATACCACCTCTAATGTTCTGTGATGAAGCGAATGTACAATGCGTCGTCAATGCTAACCAATCATCCTCGCCTCCAAAACAAATAAAGTATTTTTGTGATTATTGTTCCAAGCCATATAAAAGAGAGACTGCTTATGTAAAGCATATGTCAGCTTGTTCAATGGGTACGTATATAAGTTTTCTTTAATCAAATTCTCTCTTCATTCTATAGATCATATTACATCTTTTCATATCTTCATCTAAAAGTCTTGTTATTATACTGATTGAGACTTGAAAGGGATTGTTGCACAGTTACAAAAGTTTAGAGATTTTGTGTATAATAGTGTGTTGCTAGATCTAACTCTGCAGTAGTAAGATATATGAGTGTTTTTCGTGATAATAACTGGCTTGCACAGAGTGTCACACAGTGTATATTACTCTTATCTTTGTAAAAATTCTATCCTATCCAGATCCTTTTGGCTAAACTTCAATATATACCTTTATATTCTTTTTACATAGGTGGAAGTAAATCAGAGAATACAAAAAGCAAGCTGAATCAAAAGGAATCTGCAACTAAAACTGTTAATAAAGAAGCAGGTAATTTATATTTGGAGCTAACTAGCTGTCCTTGCCCTGATACTATGGTTTAAAAATTGTTTATTTGGAGATTTATGGTTGTTTATTTATTTCAGGGTTTATCTGTGTGAAAGCTGATTTCAATTTTTCATTGGTTCGAAAAGCTTTGGACATGTTGGTAGCTGACAAAATTTATAACGTTAAAACAAAATTCGAAACTCCTGGACAGAAAGTGAAAAAATTTGCACAAGAGCTTATTCGTGTTTTCACTGAGAATCCTGATCTTTTGAAAGAAACAGAACGTGAACTTTTATCAAGAATGATTAATGCAATGAAAGATACAAACTTAACGAAAGGTGCTATGAGAGAAAATATGTGGAATAAAATCCTTCAAATTCAACAGGATTCAAGGAATATTGAAAGATGGAACAATGTTTTGAGTCAATGCAAAGAATCGATTCCAACCTCAACCTTTTCGTCACTGTTTCATTACTTGACCACAAAAATGGTGTTTTTGATATTGGAGAATAACAATGTACAAAATCAAAAAGAAGCTCCTATGAGAGATATCAAGCTGTCAGATGATGAACAAAATGTATTGTATTATGTTTCTGGGTTCATCATATTTTACATGAAGCGAAAATTCCAGAAGATATTTTCCAAAAGCAAGAATAACACAGCCGCCATAGCTGCTTTGCAATTTTTATCAAACCTTCATGCAAAATCCAATGAAGCTGTGAAAGGACATTCATTTCTGGATTTCACTAAAAAATGGGCTGACGTAAAAAATAATGGAGGACTTGTCATGGTAAATGATGAGTTCTACCTTTTTATACGTCGAATAGAAAATGCTGTTCGACAAATTCTAACTATAGATTTGATTTGCAGTTATAAACAAGAAGACATTCGAGATGTTGTTAGAAGAGAAATTGAAAAAGCAGCATTAGTTAACCAGTATTAGGAAACACGTATTAGGTTTTTACCTAATAAAGATCTGGGTAATGTCCTAAAAGACCAAATTATAACCAAGTGGATAGATTTGAGATGTCATGCCTTTGTTAAAACGTATATACAGATTTTAAGAAGGAAATTTAATCAAGATGCAGCTACCAAAGCAAAGAGTACAATATCCAAATCTGCCGAGCCTGCTCTGCGGAAAACTTTAACATAAACTTTTATATTTTTAATCAAACCAACCGGCACATTGTATACTGTATGTGCATATGTAGTGTTTTCATTAATTTTGTAATTTTTCTTTTCTTTGTGGTTGTTATATTAAATATATCTCCTTTTTCAAAACGCACCTAGTTCTAGTCCAAATAAATATCGAAAAGAAACGCTGGCTGCGTGTTTTTATCTAGTTATAGCATCGGTCCTTTACCACATTACTATAGCTAACTGGCCAATGAAAAAATGAGAAACTCTAGGAACGAGGAATGAAAAAACTACGTATAATTAAGGGAAGCAGAAAGCATCCAAACTCGTACCCAGTGCCTTTTCCCGCTTTTTAAAAGCCCAGGGTTTAAGAGAAAATCACACGGAAAAGTCGGCCAGACTAGACTGTAGTGGTACGTTTATAGAAATCGGATTATGAAAATGCGGTGAAACACCATGTTGCTATTATTAATACAGAGTCGCACTTGAATTCTGTATTAGTAAAAATCATGTCGCGCCGTGGTTTCAATTATGTAGAAAGTAACATTGATTTAGAAATTAATATTTGTAAGCCGGAGAATAAAAAAGACATAATTGAAACCACGGTGCGGCATTTTCTAAGGGGGTGTTCACATGGAGAAAAATTAGCCCGGCAAAGAGGGCTGGCTCGATTCACTGGGATGATTTTGTCTTGGGTTCATATGAGAAAAAACATCCTGACAAACCGGGCTGAAAAATGTCATATGATTATCATTGTTTACACGTTACAAAGAAAAAGATGCGCAAAATGTGAAAAACCATCCCGGTTAACCGGGCTAGAGTGTTCACATGGGAAAATTTCAGCTCGCCTTGCGAGATCTCGGTAAATAAAAGCGAGATTAATTTCTCATGTGAACACATGTTGAATTTTATGAGACTTTGATAAAAAAGGTGAGATCTCGGCAAATCGAGCCAGCCCGCTTTTCCGGCCTGATTTTATCCATGTGAACACCCCCTAGTGCGACATTATTTTCTATCAATGGACCGGCACAAACGTTTCAAATAATGAGATTTACAGTGGCCTGTAAATGCTGACGGGACCAAAGTTTTTGTTCTACATAACGAAAGTCAACTGTATTATTTATATTTTATTTCAGGTTAGTACAAACAGCAATAGTAACAATGACTAATAAACACAGACTAGGTGTAGAGTTTATCGGCTCTCCAAATGCACTCTACACTAGGTTGAAAATACTATAAAATTGTTAATGAAAATCTACTTCATAAAGATATGTTTAAGTCTTCAGAAGAAGTCCTGAAAAATAAATAAAAAACACAAATCTCAAATTCTTAAAACGTACACTTGCAAAATACAAACTACATAGTTCGAATAGTTTCAAAAGCAAAGAAATTCAACTTTGTTCCCAGGGCCTTCCTAGAAATTTTTATAAAAAGACAAATGACAAAATATGAAGTTTATGGTGATTTAATGATCAATAATTTTTTGTCTTTTTCTTGGCAAGCGAGTGTCTGCTATATCAATATCAGGTCTTGTATCAGGTCTTCCAGCCGTATTACCACGTAAATCACCAATCAATTCACTTTTTACAACATTAAGTGAAATTTCCTGCCGCTCGAATTGTTCTAACGTAGGATTGTCACTGCAACCACCGGCCCTCCTGTGCCTAGCAAAAACATCTTTTAAAAGAATATGGGTTCCACCATCAACAGTCACTCCATTAGATTTCACTAAATTATCAATTTTAGAAGCATATCTTGCAGCTTTATCAACAGCAGCCTTCTTTGCTGCTGAGACATTTCTCAATCTATCACGTAATTCTTCAATATTTAGATATCGAAGGTTTGTATGACTATCGTCAGATGTAGAAGCTTGTAACCTTGTATCATCAGAAACACGTCTTTTGAACTTGTGCAACGTATTTCTATACATACAACAAGGCTCACAAATAATGTTTCCACTAATTAGATAGCTGCAATCAGAAGACCTTATTATACGAAAGTTTTCTGCAATGAGTCGAGTGTGCCCCTCGCCAGCTGACTCAGCATATGCCGTACTTCCATTTTTGCCTGGAAAAGGGTCATCAAACTTCACTCTATTATTTAAAACACTTTCAAAATTCCTATTACCCTGACAAACAGTAAGTTTTGAAATTTGTTCACAAAAAGAGTTCATGTTATCGTTGTTAACAAATTCAGGTAGATGTTGCAGTGTACAATGATTTTCACGTTGGATGATTTTCCCATGCACAAAGATTTTCCATTTATTTGTCATGGGTGTAATTATGAGCTGCATAGGTACATCAATTACATTAGTTGCTGTATCTTTTACGGGCTTGAAATATATCAGATCATTTTGATATCTAGTGAAACCAATCTCCCTCATAAGATAATCAAATCGACTGACATGAAAAGATTGATTACGGATTGAAGAGAAGCACGCACAGTCATCACGAGGATAAAAATTCACAATTTGTAGATCTTTTGTATCTTCTTGATGTATTTTTTCCAATTTTCTCTTGCATGTTATACAAAGATTAGCAGGATAGATCTAGATGATAGAAAATATTCCCATTAAAAAAAATCAAAACAAAATGGCTAGATTTGCAAGTAAGTCTTGTCTCAACAAATAATAGGATATGAAATTAGGAGAATTCATATCAAAAAGAGGTGGTGAAAGCCATAGGTTAGTAGAGACAGTAATGAACAAAATGTAACAAAACACTTTAAAACCTAAAAGCCATAACAAATTCAAGCTTCATTCATGTGAATAAAAATAAGACACAGGCAGATTTTACCTGAGAATCTTCCTGTTCCAAGACACCAAACTTCGTCAGCACATCCAAATATTGACAAGCTTTTTTTGGGTTTAAATAACCTTTACTAATCTTTATTATCTTCCCACATACTCTACACATTTTCTCCAGCATATTTATATGAACATCCATTCTATAGGGAAAACAAGAGAAAAGCGTGGTATGTGTTAGCCATCTTGAATCTAAATATCAACACTACCGACGAGTATATTAATTATGACAAATATTTCATTTATAATACCGAGTTTTAGATCTATTTTACCTCAAAATATCTCGTTTCAAAACGAATGTTGGAAAATCTTAATCAAATAATCTCGTAAATAAAATCATAACTTACGTGTTATTAGCCAGACTTACATCAGACTTCAGTAGTTTTCTTGAAAAATTGATTTTACTGACAGAGACTTCGTTTTACGACAAATTTATTAGCATACAACTTATTCTTTACTTCTTTCTCTAAAATGTTGACATTTTCTACAAACTTTAAGAAAAATTTAAAGCATATGTGTGAGATTAAGATTCGTCTGAAAAATATCGAAATCTCTCAGGAGATATTCAGGAAAGACAAATCAAAGACAACATAAATTGTCAGTAACACTCGTAAAGTTTTAATTTTTCCGAATTTAATTATTCGCGAAAAAAAAAGAGTCTGGATCTGGGGACACGGATAGCGTTGAATAGAGGCGCGAAACAAAAGGATTAACAATAAGCTGTCAATCAAGTTCAAACGAGTTGTTTATCTTTCTTTTTTTACATATCTCTGGACGGACGGAAGGACGGAAGGACGTACAAACGCTAATGAAAAATCAGCTGCTTTCTGCGCTGACCAATAAAAAAATTATTCATTAGTTTCATTGTAAACTCACAACTTTCATCGCATCGACATGTTGTCAAGCGTACTGACTAAACAACGGAACCACCTGAGACTAGCTGAGACGAGCTGAGACGAACTGAAACCACCAAGAGACGAGCCGAATCCACCGCGGAGAAAAAAATCAACCCCGTCCTTTTGGCTGCCGGATGTTTCGAGTGTCGGTGGGAATCGTCCTAGCTATCGTCCTAGATATTTATTTTAAAAAAATTAAAAAAAATAATTGTTATTCGAGATGTATAATGGATATAATACAGGCGCGGATTTAGCGGGCGGCTTAGGCGGCTCGGGCCGCTTCCAAATTTTGGCAAAAATAACCCTATAACACTTTTTTTAAAGAGTTCTCCTCTCTTCTTTCTTATCGAAAATCGAATAGCGCTCCATCATAGAGCTTTCGGACAGAGGCGCTCAGAACTCATAAGTCATATTTTGAAACAACTCTTTGAGCCGCCTTCCTATATTTTTTATCACCGAACTTGGTTATAACTTTCAGTTTTTGAGCCGCTCGCAACACTAATTTACGGAATCGATAGAGTGTTTGGCCACAATTTTATCGATGGATGCAGGGCATTGATCTTTCGTTCTGCCGGTTGATGTGCTGGAAGCGGCTCAAGAAGCGGCTCAAATTTCTTAGGCTACGGAATCGATATGTTTTAAGTATGGAAGAAATGTGTGAAAAGGCTACCTCATCAAGTTTTGTGCTACCGGTTAGATTGCAGAAGCGGCTCTGAAGTCGATTGTCACATATTTTTTGATATTTTTTTAATAAATCGTTTGCGTGCTAGGTGTATGAGCTAAGTATTATCTCATCAAATTATCCATCATATACATCCCGAGAGAAGTTGTAGTGGTGATGATATACCGTAATGCATCGAATAAACGCCCGGGGCGTTTATTAAATGTTTGAAAAATTTGAGGGAGCGTTTATTCGAGGGAGGCGTTTATTAAATTTGTTGTCACTGGTAAAAGACACAGAAAGTTGGTTTAGTCGTTCCTGCGAAACTCAACAAAAGTCCTGTTCAGAAGTGCTTGAAAAGGAACTCCTCAAGCGGAAAAAACTTTTTCAACATTAACTCTAAAATTTAAAAAGAAAGGATTGTACAGAAAATTTCGTGTATTTAAAAATCAAGAAATATATGTCATAACTTGTCTCAAATAAACGCCTCTTTTCATTATTAATGTTTCAAATAAACGCCTCCTTTTAGGAGGGGCGTTCATTCGAGGGGGCGTTTAATAGAAGGGGGCGTGTATTAAATAATTTCCGTTTTTAGGGGGCGTTTATTCCAGGGGGCGTTTAAAAGAAGGGGGCGTTTATTCGATGCATTACGGTATGCATATGCTAGTTTATATGGAAGTGTTGTCACCAGAATATTCAGCATGGAAAAATAAACCAGAGCTCATATTCGTTATTAAACCACAAGCTAAACGTTCTATTATTCCATTCATGGTGTTTGCTGAAGATGAGAAAGGGGAGGAGAGAGCGTGCAGATGGTCATTATTATCTCATAGCTACCTAAACTCACATAAATTTCCCTGGATAATAAGTAAGTATTTTTTTGTTTTTATTTCATAATTTGTTTAAGAAATGAATTAATCCCTGATTTAGATTTTCCACTCCTATGAGGAGAGAGTGTTTAATATAATTAACTCCTTCCCCCGAAAGACGGGCAAATAATGTTTACGTTTTTACTGAAAAAATCGGGTCGCTTTTCAGTACAAACGTAAACAATATTTACCCGTCTATTGGATGGAAAACAGAACATTTATACATTGACTCTTTCAGAACAGTTCTGGTGCATAGCAGTGTATCATTCAATTCAAACGTTTAGGTATATAGTTCATTTATAGATGACTTTCCAATGGACGTATTATTTATGAATATATGTGTTATTTTTGCTTTAAATGCTCATTTTAGACTTTAAAATTTGCCATTTATTTCTCTCTCCAGCATACTCATATGCATATTCAAGGTCAGTGAAAAAAAGTGGAGTCCAACATTATGATCTTCCTTTTCAGTCTTAAGTGTCGATTAGGTTACTTGCACGTTTTCCTTTTCTACTTAAAATGAATATACTCTCCACTACAAATTTGACTGAGCTCTAGCTACGCCTCTAAAGGTCGGTTTCCACTGCGGTATAAGATGGTGTAAGCTGGTATAACCAAAATGGAATAGACGGTTATTCCACCTTATACCGCAGTGGAAACGTCTAATAAAAAAATCTACACCAATTTTTTTCTGTCTTATTCCACACTATTCCATCTTTTTTCTTATTCCTGGATGGAATAAGATTTTAAAGCAAAACCACGCTATACCAACATTTTTTGAGACATCAAACGATGCCGCGCACACCTGATGTCTGTGACGTCACACTGTAAGGAATCTTTTTCGAATTTTGCTGTCTGTTTTGATTAACACATTGACAAGAGAGTTTCGTGTGTGTGATTGATAAGAAAATGGCTTTCACGTTGTGTCTTTCCGAAGAAGAAAGGTTAGCTGAAGTAGTATTCACGATCCCCTTCACGCAATTCTTTGATCAATCGGTGATATTCTCCATATTCCTCTCTCAACTGAAAAATATCACGAACCCAGAATTTGGGTTTTCGACGAATTTTCTTTTTCACCTCACGGTTTTGTTTTTTCCTTCGCCTCCTTAAGATTATTACAAGGGAAGCCATTTCCAACAAATCATCTTCACTTTCATCGCACTCGAACTCAATCATCTTTCTCTTAAAACTTCTCTCTCTTTCTGTCACGAAAGTTTTTCGAGACAAGATAGTATTCCAATTGGAACGCGCTTAATTAATTAGGTTTAAGTAAACAATTTTCTTATTCCATCTTATTCCATTTTGGTTATACCAGCTTATTCCATCTTATACCGCAGTGGAAACCGACCTTTAGTATGCATGTTTCTGCAGTTTTCCTCTGAAAGCAAAAGAAATTGCTATTTAACTTTGTATGTTTGATTATATGTTTTGTAAACCTTTGTCTGTTTGTTCTTTTTTTGTTTTACTGTTGTTTCAATGATCACTTCATTTTCTTCAGCATAATAGTGCATCTTGATTGGTATTAATTGCATTTTTTTTCTGTTGACTTTCTGAAGGGTTATAGTGCTGCACATAAGTATGTTGGACAAAGAAAACAAAGAATGAACCAAAACACACTTTTTGTTTTTTTCACTTATTTTGTAATTTGTATTAATATTATAAAAACATTGCTATATCTTTACTGCCCATCTTCCTAAATTGTAAGAATGCTTTCTCAAAATCCATTTTCTCACTCAATAAAGTTTTCATTTTGAGGCATTCGTCCTCAGTGTCAAAATTTTATTTCATACATAGATGTTTTTCATACTGTGAGGTAGGGAGAAGGACTATTTGATATAAATTATATATTTTTCAAAATTTGAATTGTTCTCTAATAGATACTTCCTGAATTTCTATTTAAACGCTGTGTTATGGCCTAGTCAACAAGTTTCGGTAAAAAATAAAATTCATAGAAATGAGGTGTTAAAATTCGGGGAAGGTGTATTAATTGAAAGAACGTAAGTTTGAATTATTGAATAATGAGAACATGCCGCTTTATAGTTTCACCTTTCCATCATTTTAATTGTTGGGCACCACAAGTAAATGAAAAGCTAAAAAGTATAAGAGTATATTTCATAGCTTTCTATACTGCAGGCACCCTATACGGAATAGGAAGTAAAACCCTGAGCGTTAATGCACGGGCTTTTATTTGGGGTTCACAAGTAAGTACCTGGCCAGTACAACGTCCCCTGTCTGCACACAAATTGGATGATCTATTGGATGTATACGGAGTTAACTAAATATTACGTATAACATCTTCCCAACCAGAAATTATCGTTACTGAAGCAAATACGATCACCCAGATTGGTCACAAGGCTTACTATTCTGAATTTGGTTGGATCCACCCCTGATCGGAATGTTCCGGTAAAAAAAATCGTGATAATCGGAATTTAACATTAAGACCACAAGATTTTCAAATCCTGGATCCGCCCTTGTAATATAAAAAAACACAAAAACATTTTAAGGATCTTTTTGTCACGTAATCAGTTGATTGAACTGTGTTTTTATAAACTGAGAATCCAACTTCTTAACAAAAGTCAACTTTGACCCAGCCATGCCGCCGGGCAGCTCACTCTCGAGAAGATGGTACGACAGGCTGGTTATATCGATGTAAGTTTTATTTTCAATTTGTTTTGTTTGGCTCTCTATATATACATATATATGAAATAAAATATCTAAAATGACTCCAGGACAGCCAAGATTATTTCGGGGAAGTTATATTCCAAACGAAAGACATTGAGCATGCGTTTCTTCCCCTGCTGAAAGGTTCAAAACATGACCGGCCTAAAAAAGACCCCTTCTTTGTCTTTCCCAGACATCAGGGGTCGGAATATAATGATGGCACAGTGACATTGAACAGTGCATTGACAAACTTTCTTTTTATTTTGTATTGGTATTAGGATTGGAAAGAATGTGTTTGTAGTGTTTGATTCTGTAACATTTCTTCTGTTTTCAGGACCCATACTTTTTCTTTACAGGTTACAGCGAATCAAGCTGGATGACCAGATGTTTCACATCCTGTCACTTACAAAATAACTATTTGTTTACTAGTTCACACTTCCTCACAAAATACGTATAAGCTCGCCGCCCATGAAAACTTTCAGTGTGTGTTTTCCCAGATAAGTAAAAAATTTTGAAAGTGCTACCAGCTTATAGAACTTGAAATGCTGATCAAGAAAATGTATAGGATCATGTCTCTATGACGAACCGTTACAGAGATATCCTTAATCAAAAATTTTAAGGATGAAAAATTCTAAATATTAAGGACAATACCTCCATCGTAGGGGTTCCTGGAGGTATTTAAAGACAGACAAGTAACACAGAAATACTTATAGAGAATAAGTCTTCGAAAAATCTTGTGTTCGATCTTGTGTGATCTTACGTTGGCGATCTCTTTCACTACTCGTGTCTACCATTTATCGTGACAGACAAACAGACAGACAAACAAACAGACAGAGAATCGGGTATTAATATATAGGATAATGATTCAAAATATCATTATTCAGATACTGATGAAGTTTCAAAATATTTATCTTCAATTACAATCTTGTCATATTCGCTATATAAGGTTATAGTCAGAGGGTGAATCCAGGAAAGCAAGCTGTGCACCAAATAAATTTTCCTCCTTGCAAAGTTTCTGTGTCCCCCTGGCTTCATCAGAGTGTAGGGAATGGGCTATTCCAGGTTTCATCTGTATTGTATTGGGCTAATCCAGTTTTTATCCACAGGGGTTTGGAGTAAAAAGTTTTTAGGAGAATCCAGGGGGTTTAGCTGACTAAATAATGAAAATTGAAAACATGATTTTCCAGGGGTTATATATTAATTTTAATAATTTCAGGGGTATGGAATGCTATGATCTTACTTTCAACGCTAAGGCTGAGAATTGGTCAAAAATTAAGAACATCCTAAGAACTTACCCAGCTTCAAATTTTCAATTTTAGTGTTTATGTGCGCTTTTTTCTTTGAAAACCCGAAGTTTACAAGCGTAGTTTGTGATTTTATCCTCCAGGCTGTCATACACCTGGCCTATGCAGAACATACGTTGATGTTGCTTAAATTTGTTCATTTACACACTTTTTTTAATAAGAACATGATAAGAACATTTCTGCCTAAAAAGTCTGAAAACCATTAAAAGATCAAGCTTCAGCTAAAATTTAGACGTTCTTATAAAAAAAATGTGTACATACCCCATTTCAGGTGTGGGGAAGTTTACATTCAAGGAGATAAGGAATTTTTTCCAGGGGGTTTATCTAAAATACCTTACTTTTCCAATGGGTCCAGACAAAAAAGATATTCCAAACCCTTTCTTTTTTTACATTGTTGTTGTTGAGATTTACACGTTTTCATTCTTCAGCCTCAATGTTTCTTAATTTCGAATAAGGTCAACCCTAAATTTTCGCAAAAAGGCTTATATGGCCTTTTTTAATAGACATGAGAGAAAAATAAGGCATAATCTCATCGTTAAATGGCACAATATGTTGTTTTTAAAGGTGTATCTTTAGTTTTTTGTAGACCAAAAAAATGTCTGAATTTCATTTTTAAGTTTAGGAGGTTTCCCGAGAAAATATTTTTGACAATTTTTGCGATTTCTGGGCCAAAATTTGCAAGTTTCACGTAAATTAATTAATTAATTCCCTAAAGGTAAACACAGGTCCTCACATTGTAATGTTTCTGTCATTTTTTCTGTTTATATTTTAGTTATGTGATGAATGTAGTGGTGCTAGTGCTGATGAGCTTCCTTCTGCATTTAAAACATATCCTGTGAAATCTGAGCCAACTGAGTAAGTCCCTTTTATGATATATTTACATAGTTGTTGTCTTTTGGTAATAAAGGAAGCTTAGAAATTGAAGCTTAGACCTTATCTCTGAATTTGTCAAACATTGCATTTTCACCACAGGAGACCGAAAGAAACCTTGGTTTATATTATTTTGGAATCTTCATATTTTATGTACTTTTCTAGTCTATTGCTTTGTCTCCTAATTAGTTGTCTAGCAGTGGCACAGATTTTAATTGATAAACCAAATCTGTAGGGTAGAACTACCCCTAGTATTACAACGCTTTCTAACTTAGCAGGTTGTATTATTTTTTAAAGTAAATATATTTTGTGTTTGAGGCTTCTCATGCTATATTTCTAACCAGGTTGGTAAGTGTGTTTCATGTAAACTATGAGCTACAGATAAAATAATTTTTATCTATCAGGTATCACCTGTGACAGAAGTGCTTCAAGAATGGTGTGATGAGTTTACAAGGGAAGAGGTGCGAGGAATTCGAGGTTTGGGAAATACAGGCTTGCTCCTGGCTACGATCACTTGTTTGTTGATCCCACTGATTGGAGGAAATGGGTTACAGAAAAGAAATCAGATCGTGTGAAACAATTTCGTGACTTGAAACCCCCATCATACAACTGCTACAAAAAGCCTAAAATTGCTGGCTTGAAGTCTACACTACACCTCTAGAAAAGAAAAGAAAAGGCAGGCTACCAGAAGCAGAGTTATTTGGTGATCGTTTAAAAGTTTACCCCAAAAGATTGAAAGCTGGTGCTACAAGTTTGTGGGTAAGTCTTTAGAGGCTATAATCAAACCCACACAATTAATTTATTTTTACTTCAAGGAAATAATAAATTCATAATGCAAACCTATGAAGAAAGAAACCTCTGAAACCAATTTCATGACAACTGCAACAACCAAACATGGTTCAGAGGATGTGACTGTTAACTGACTGTTCGGGAAATGGCCAATATTCTGTTACAGGGGAGGAAGGGGTTCAAAATTCAGTGAATTGGTGCGTACATTCTTAATCAATGGAAGGCCCTTATATCACTTCGACTTACAAAGAACAAATAACAATGCATTCACAAAAAAAATGTTTCTCGCCAAAACATAGTATTTTTATCTGTTAACTCAAAGTGGGTTATTTAACACAATTTGGGTCCAGAACCTGACGTTCCCTCCCTCCTTGCTATAAGATTAGATCCTAAACCACCTGTGTCCGGATTATGTCTCAACCTTAGAACAGCTAAGGAAAAATAGCGGTTTAATGTAATTGTTTTCCATGTAGTTCAACATTGTATTACAATGTAAGCTACTTATTTATTAGACATTTTCATTCATTTTAATAGGTAACTGCTTCTGTTCTACATGATGAACAACAAAACGAACAAAATAATGCATGTGGTGTGTCACTTTGGAACCCAGATCGGGAAATGAAGAAACTGTACTCTCTTGTCTTGCGTAGTGACAATAAGCTTTGTCCAAAGATGGTTACCAGATGCGAGGAGTGCCGCATCGCATTTCAATCGAATGATGTATCAGTCTTGAAGACTACAGGCCTCCGTGAAAGAAGCAACAAAAATGGTAAAATCATAAGGAAAGAAGCAAACGTATACCTGCATTTTGTCACCTCTTGCCTAAAACTGCACGACAAATCCTTTACATTTGCGGATGGTGGTTCCTATACGAACGCAAGATTTGCTTCCAACCGGTGTGGAAGCAATGCTCCTAGCAAAGAAAGTCAAATTTGAAAGTTCGAGTTATTAATTAATTTCAGTGTTGGAAATAACTAATTTTTAAAATTTGTGATTGAAGCCAGTTTTGCAATGAGGGTAAGCTTGTGGCCCAAAGATTCTTGGGTCCAAGCGGCACTAAAAGTTCTCTGAATAAATTTAAGACTTACTTGTTTTAACGAGACATAATACTGTTTTTAAGATCTAGAATGTCCTTTATCTCCCGTTCCAATTGCCAAATTGATCAGATTTGTCCAGTGTCCCGACGTTATTTCCAACACTGAATTTAAAACTAGAAATTGGGTTTCAAATTCGTTTCACTTATAACGAAGTTTTCCGTTCACTTACCGACGTTTAACGTATTGCGTTTAACGCAATAAAAAGGTAAAGGTTTTCAAGAACCTTTCTTCTTAGGGGTTTTACTTTCACCTGAGGGGAGAAGTGCCTTTTTGCATAAAATTGTATGCATTAAGGCACTTCGCCTGGAGAAGTTAAAGATCAATAAACCTCATTTATGGGGAGGGCAAAGCTGAAAAACACCAAGCAAACCATTTACAATTCTCGACCAAAGCCTGATTGCTTTATACTACCGAATGGAGTTTGTGGTGTCAAGATACCACAAATGTTAACCCTGAAAAGAAAGAGTAAAACACAGCCAAGTTTAAAAACGACTGCATTAATTGGCAAGTCTTAATGATAATTTGAAAGTTTAAGGGTATTTAGTGACCAAATCTTAAGATAACCTTGAAGTGTCGCTTCCTTAATGAAGACTAACAAAACTTTCTGTGCGCACCATCAATTCAGCATCTAAGCCGTAGTGCGTTTTATTGGCGCGATTAATGACCTCATCGGCTAAATTTTATCAACTGTTGAACCAAATATCTAAAAAAAGCAAACCAATATTGACTGCAAATATCAGAGGGGGTGTTTTAATGGAGGTGAACATTTGGAAATAATGATAAAATTACACAGGGAGACCTCGAGCAAGTGCGCTATTAGATTTGACATTATTTATCATTGATAAGACATATTAGTGTTTTTATTGTTGTTGTTGTTGTTGTTGTTGTTGTTGTTATAAACATAAATCTCCACAAAACTTTTATTTAATCAATAACTTATTGGAGTTATCTTAAAGGGTTATTTTCTAAAAGTGTTCAGTAAACCAGTTCTAGACAAAACTATGCTTCAACCATCGTCGCAAAGATTTATGCAAACAATTCACAGCAACAAAATTCGGATTATTGAGCACGTGATTAGGACCCATGGCGTCCGACTGGATAAAGTTCGAATTTTAGAATGGCTAAAAAAGCACTCTTACCCGAAAGTGATCCTAATGAAAAAATCGTTATAGGGGGCTATCCATGGATTAATAAAATTCATAAAAGGCATTTTCGCCAATCTAATCTAGTCAAACTTCTCAAAGATCCACGGCTATGTTTACTTTTAAGGTTATAAAGCTTTTAAAAAACTTACCTCCTCTTTTGCAATTCGCATTGTATCTGTTACATTAGCAAACACAGCAGTTTGGATAAAATAACTTTCGTCACCAATCCTCTCACCACCACATTTCAGTTGTGCTTGTTCACTTTTACCAGATTCAACGAAATCTAATATTTTGTTGATTTGTGCACTTTCTATCTATAAGATAAAGGTCATTCTATATACATCCATATACAATTTGTTCATTACAAGATGGCTGACGAGTCCCTTCCTTTTCGACAGCAAAAATAATCGATGTACTTAAACTCTGGATAAAATTGATCATGCATGCATAAATTGAATTTCGGCGACAACCATAGCTCGTAGTAGATACAGAATCTACAATGAAGTGTACTCTTTACAGTGGAATGTCTATGTGTGTGTATATGTTAGTGAAGATCTGAGGATTGACTTCAAGTGCAATTCGGAACAAAATGTGTACATGTGAAAGAATGTCACAAAAGAACTTCAAACTCAACAAAACAAAACAAAACAGTTTGAGCGCAGGTTTATCGACCCAACTAGATACCTGAGGACCTTGCTGAATACCATCATCCCAAGGATCGCCTACTTTCCGTTTGAATGCCAACTCCACAGCTTTATCCACGAAAGTATCGTAAACATCTTGATGAATGAAAGTTCTTGAAGCGAAATGCACAAACTTGACCACCGTAAAAAATACTGATTCGTGTGCGAGTCCGACAGCCCAATCGACTAAAAACAATGACCTGTAAACTTTCAGTTTTAGACCGCATTCCATACTGATCTACACATTAGGAATTTAAACATATGAAGAAACTGAAACTTCTTTGGTTAAGAAATAACAAGGTATTTTGGTTGTCCAGACAGGAGTAGTTTTTTTTCTCCAAAACGTCTTAAAGTAAACCAAACAAGTTTTACAAGAATTGTACGATGTCACACAGATCGTGACACAGAACCAAGTGGGCAAAATCTTCGAAAAGTCTCTTTGAAGGAGTGTTTTTTTTATTGAAACAGCAGGCGATATTGCTTGTCATTCCTATAGAAAACACTCCCAAGACAATTGGAAGTACCCATTAGCGGAATTTTAAAGAATGCCAAGTAAAATAAAATGCATATGAAACGTATAAGAGGAAATAATTGGTGCAACAGTTCGAAGTTTGTGGCTGGTAATAGAAACGAACATAGATATTCTTACGGTCAACGTCAGGGAAAATGATCAGAGGACTTTTACCACGAAGTTCCAGTGTGACTCTCTTCAAGTTAGATTTGGCTGCAACTTGCATGACCAACCTACGAATTCAAGATATGACAAAGGTAATATCAGAAAGGATTTAGAAAGGATTAAGATGAGAGTACTAGCCTTATCATATTCCATCAAACTCTTTTATATGCATACCTTAACTGAACCGGTGAAAGCCAATTTATCGATATTCATGAATGGCAGCCCCAGCTGTAGGACCGTAACCAGGTATTATGTTCACAAATCCAGCGGGAAATCCAGCCTAAAATATTTAGATTTAGTTTAGTTTAGTTTTGTGTTTGGTTTGGTTTTTAAATTATTAGCCATTCCTTGATTTCAAGTGAAGAACAACTAATTCACCAAGACAAAACGGAATAAACTGCCCCGGTTTATAAGTGCCTGTTCCCAAGAAGAAAGAACAAAATTCTGGAATTTCTGGAACATTTGTTCTGGTACTCAAGAACTTCTTATAAAGCACAGCACAAAAACTTATCAATTAAAGTTTGCTTTTTTAAGAAATAAAGTTTGGTTTACACGATAGAAATATCAAAACCTAAAGATAAATTTTTAATGTTTTTATCACGTTAATAGCGACTTTAAGTTGTGCAACTTAGAACGGCGACGGGAACTTAAAAGCAAGCGTCGCGTCCTACGTTGTAAAATGTCTATTTCACCTTAAGTTCGATCAGGACGAATTGTCTAGACTAATAAAAGATGGTGCATCTTAGAAAAGTACGTGATTCACTTACTTGTTCATATGCTTTGGATTTAATTAATGACATGGAGTTCGCACTTTTATACGATTTAAATCGCTCTCAGAATCCCGATATACCTCACTGGAAGTATGGTCGATTTGACCTGGAAAATTTAACAGAGGATGAATGCAAAACAGACTTTCGCTCTCTCCTTAATGATATCTACGAGTTGGTTGACACGTTAAATCTACCTGAAGAAATACTCTGTTATAACAACGTTAGAGTTAATTCAACAGAGGCATTGTGTATGTTACTCAAAAGATTTTCATACCCCTGTCGCTATACAGACATGATACCTATGTTCGGTAGACCTGCACCTCAACTTTCCATTATAGTAAATAATGTGACCAGCTTTTTGTATCGTAGATGGAGCCATTTGCTGTTTACTATGAACCAAGTCTGGCATTCCCCTCAAAATCTAGAAAGTTTTTCAAACAAAGTTCAAGAAAAAGGGGCGGCCCTCAACAATTGCTGGGGATTTGTAGATGGTACTGTGCGACCTGTTTGTAGACCTGGGCATAACCAGAGAGTCCTATATAACGGACATAAAAAAGTACACGCCATAAAATTTCAAAGTGTAGTAGCGCCAAATAGCAAATTTATATGGCCCTGTTGAAGGATGACGTCACAATAATGGTATGCTTGCTATGTCAGGACTACTACCGAAATTGCAACAACATTCTATTGACACAAATGGAAACATATTATGCATATATGGAGATCCAGCGTATCCTCTCAGGCCCCAACTTCTAGGACCTTATAAAGGGGCAAATATTACAAACGACCAAGCACTATGGAATCAATCAATGAGTGAAGTTCCGATTTCGGTAGAATGGATATTCGGAGACATTATCAATAACTTCAAATTTCTCGACTTCAAAAAAATTTTGAAAGTTCAATTAAGTTCTGTTGGCAATATGTATATCATAGCTTCTTTACTACATAATGCTAGGGCTATTCTGTATGGAACAACAACAAGAAAATATTTTGATATAGATCCACCTGCACTTACAGATTATTTTCAGTGAAACAAATGTTTAAGTGTATAATGTTCTCTTTATGTTAACTTTCCATGCATTGTGATTAGAATTATGCAGAAGATAAAAATTAAATGCTCAACAAAATACTTTGATATGTGATGTAAACAACCCAGTTGTACTCAGCAAAGAAAAAACACTACTGTCAGTTAACTGCACAGAAAATCTTGAAAATGGCCAAAAACCCAACAAAATAAAACAAACATCCATGCATCCCCTCATTGACACTCTGAAATGGATGAATGGTAGGGTATCATATAAAAATAATTTGAATGTGACTCTGCCAACATAATAAAACAAAATATATAACGAAACAACAAAATAAGAAATAAATATATAAATTATAACTTATTTTTTAAAAAGTTCGAGAACTGCTGTGAGCATTTGCATGTTTTGTTGTTGTTGTTGCTGCAATAAAGCCAAAGTGAGTTTATGTTGCTGCTCAAATTGCTGCTGTTGTAGGGCAATTCTTTCTCGTTCGGTCTTATTTCTCATTTCTTCTAAACGTGTTTTCTCCACAAACTCTTTCCTTTTGAGATTTAATTCCAGCTCCTTCATCTTCTTATCGGTCTCACATTTTTCTTTAAGGAAACAAAAAGTATCTGATCCTGTGTTTCTAGAACGTTTTGAAGTAGTTGGTAACTCACCCTTAATTGCATTTCTCTTGCTTGTCTCGTTGAATGTCTCTAATGATTGATCCCTCATCTCTTTAGCTTGTGACAACTCTCTTTCGTTTGTTTTAGTTTTTTTCAACAGTAGCTTCTTTGAATTTCATTATGCTTTCACGAAATCTGTCAATGATATCATTTAAGGCTAGGTCGATTTCTGAGTGCTCAGGGCTAATTCCACTTTGGGTCTCCTCGTTATGTTTTTTTTTTTATGTTTTTTCTCCAAGGCATTATACCGATCACGTACAGATCTTTGATTTACTTTAAAAGAAATATTTTCTGTTTTTAAGCCATTTAAGGACTCGGCAATGTGTTCCCAGCACTTTCCTCTCTCATCACTTCCATATTTGTAAGAAAAAGGTTCAAAGAGAAGAATTTCTCTGAGAAGAAGAATATCATGTGCTTCGTCCCATTTCATTCTTTGCCTGCAAGCAAAACATATGTATGTGTTAGTAGATAATACTGTTCCGTGATTTTTCTTCAAACACATAAAAATAAATTAGTTTACGTACTGATTTTCTTCTGCCATGTTTACGTTTCCAGACAACGTGAAATCTATCAAATTAACGTCGGGACTAGACTTATAGAACGTAAATTTTTGTTAACGCATGCGCAATAGCAGTAAGGTGATTCCCTTGCGTTTCCGTCGCCGTTCTAGGTTATACAACTTAAGGTCCCTAATTACAAGTTTATGCCCTGTATAAACGTAAAGAAATGTATAAAATGTGTATTGAAAGAAATTTTTAATTTTGTTATCATAATGTCTCCTCAGTGAACAAAATTATCGGAAAATTCTGTTTAGTGTATGTTATATATGTACGTGTGAGAGATTGTATACAGTGGCCCGGCGGGGGGTCCGTGATAATCTTAGAAACACAACATGGCGCTACGAGTAGGATGCTAATGTGTTTTTGAATGTGAAAGTTTAAAGATTTGGTAATCTAAGCCAATCAGTAGAAAAAATGGCTGAAAATCCAAAAACATCCATCTCGCCACCGACGCTAGATCTGTCAGTGGACAGATATGCAGCATTTCGTTCATGGAAAGAAAAATGGAGCGATTATGTCATGATATCTGGGCTTGAAGAAAAGATAAAAAATATCAAGGTGCTGTGGTGCGTTATACATTCTCTGCAGAAACCAGGACTATATATGAATCATTCAACCTAACAGAAGAACAGAAGAAAGATCCAGAAGTGGTTATTACAGAAATGGAGAAATTTGCCAAGGGCATAGTGAATGAAACCCTTGAGAGACATAATTTTTTTACCAAAAATCAAGAAGAAGGTGAAATCTTTGATGATTTTTTAACAGAACTAAAGTTACTGAGTAAAAATTACAATTTTTGCAATACAAAAGATTGTTGGGAAGGGTTGTTACGAGACAGAATTGTAGCTGGAATTTTAAACGACGAAACCAGAGAAAAACTTTTATCAGAGAAAGAGTTAACGTTGGACCGAGCAACAGAAATCTGCAGAGCCTCAGAGTCAGCACAAGGAGGCATAGTAGAGCTGAAGAAGATAACTGGAATAAGCAGAGTCGAGAAATCATTCAACAGACATTACCGACGGAACAAAGATACCAACAAGGGTAATTTTAACAGTCAAGAGTATAGAACTGGAGATAGTGGTAAGAGAGATTCTTTATTGACTTGCAAATTCTGCTCCCGAAAGCACAAATTTGGGAGGGGACAATGTCCAGCGAGGGGAAAAAGTGTTTAAAGTGTGGTGGCCAAAATCATTTCGCTTCGGCATGAACACGTAAAGAAACGAAGGCTACAGATTCAATATCAGATAGAGGGAACGAAGAAGGGGATTCTTTCTTTACAGGGGCATTGTTCTTAGGGGATCTGGAGACTGGGAGCGCAGCACAGGTCGATAAGGTCCAAGGGGGCGAACAGGACAAGAGTTGGGAGATAATGTTACCAGGGGAAAAGGGACATGTAAAATTTAAACTTGATACAGGAGCTGAGGTTAGTGTGATTGGAACCAATCAACTGAAAGTGTTTAACAAAAGTATCGGAGAGTTATCGGTTACCAGAAAAACATTGATAGGACCAGACCAGAAACCCTTAAAGTGCCACGGAACGTTCCATCAAAAGTTTAAAATTGGGAAAACATCAGGAGTTGCTCAACTTTATGTGTGTAATAACCTAAAAACTGCATTACTTGGACGCCCAGAACTAACAAAATTTAAGTCACAGTGATGTCAAAAAGGAATTTGCAACCGTTTTTAATGGACTCGGTACAATCAAGGGAGATCCAATTCACATTGACGTAGAATCAGATGCAGTACCATTGGAGCACCAAGGCGGGTAGCGATTCCATTGTTAGAACCGCTGAAACGAGAATTAGAAAGAATGCAAAAACTAAACGTCATTAGACCAGTGGACGAACCGACCGAGTGGTGTCATCCGGTGGTGTTATGGGGATTTACGTATATGCATTGATCTGACCAAGCTAAACAAGGATACAAAACGTGAGTTTTATGAACTGCCAAGCGTAGACGAAACATTAGCTAAACTAGGTAATAACTGCAATTATATGGCGAAACTGGATGCAAATTCGGGATATTGGCAGCTACCATTGGAGGAGGAAAGTCAATTGAAATGCACCTTTACAACACCATTTGGGAGATTTTGCCCCACCCGAGCACCGTTTGGGCTTACATCATTACCAGAAATATTTAGCAAGAGGATGGACATGGTTATCGAAAAACTAAACGGTATCGTAAAAAGTATGGACGATTTCTTAGTATACGGAAATACAGAAATTGAATACAGAGAAAACTTACGACAAGTTCTAACCCGTTTTCAAGAACATGGAATGACTTTGAATTCAGAGAAATGTGTTTTTAATACTCAGGAAGTAGAGTTTCTAGGACAGATAATTACACCAGAAGGGATTAAACCAGTTGGCAAGAAGTTGGAAGCAATAAGAGACTTCAGAGAACCCACAAACATCACAGAGTTAAGGAGTTTCTTAGGCATGACCCAGCAATTATCCAAATTTAGTCCCACATTGTCACAAGCAGCCGAACCGTTGCGAGACTTGCTCAGTTCAAAGTCAGCCTGGCTATGGCATGCAGGTCATACCAAGGCATTCAACGAGGTCAAAGAGGCATTATGCAAACCTCCAATCCTCGCTCATTACGACGTTAAGAGACCAACAAAAGTCCGAACCGATGGCAGTTTGCTGAATGGATTGAGTATCATCGTATACCAACATGTCAAGAATGAATGGAAACCGGTGGATTGTGCATCAAGATTCATTACACCAACAGAAAAGAACTATTACCCCATAGAGCTTGAATTGTTAGCATGGGGATGTAACCGAATGGCTAAGTATTTACATGGGTTACCCATATTCACAGTAGAAACCGACCACAAACCATTGGTAGCTATATTAAACGATCGAGCATTAGTTGAAATGTCTCCAAGAATTCAACGACTGCGAATAAAACTATTACAATTTCGATTTACAGCAACATACATACGAGGTTGTGACAACGTAGATGCAGATGCATTGCGAAGAGCACCAGTAACGGTACCAACCGAGGAAGATGAAATGGCAGAACGTGAGATAACTAGTCACGTAAACTCAGTAATAAAACAACTACCAGCAACACAACAACGATTAGACCAGATACGAGAGTCATCAGCGACAGATAAAACATTAGTAGTACTAAAAGAAACATTTGTGAAAGGATGGCCTAAGAGAATCCAGGAGTGCCCTGCGGAAGTACAAATGTACTGGAATGTTAGACATGACATCACCCAAAAAGATGGGTTGTTACTATATCGTGATCGGATAATTATACCTTCCGAATTACGAAAGGACATATTAGATAAAATTCATACCGGACATATGGGGATGGACTAATGCAAAAGGAGAGCCAGAGACAGCGTATTTTGGCCAGGATTAAACAATCAGATTGAACAGTTTATTCGAAAATGCGATACATGTGCAAAGTATACACAGTCAAAACAAAAAGAGCCGATGTTAAGTCATGAGATCCCGAAACGACCATGGCAAAACGTCTCATCAGACCTATTCCACTTCGCAGGAAAAGAGTATGTAATACTTGTAGATCAGTACTCATTGTGGCCAGAGGTATATCTACTACAACCAGCAAATACTGCATCAACAATTATTGCGTTCAAGGATTCGATTGGCAGACATGGAATACCGGAAGAAATAGTTTCGGACAATGGTCCACAGTATGCATCAAAGGAATTCAGGAAGTTTATTAGGGACCTAAACATCAAACACACAACAAGCAGCCCACACTACCCTCAGTCTAATGGGTTAGCAGAGGTCATGGTGAAGCAAGTCAAAAAGCTTCTAAAAAAAGCTAACGATTCACATTCAGAAGTATACAAAGGCCTCTTAGCTATGCGTAACACCCAGTTAGACTGTGGGTATTCACCAGCCCAATTATCGAAAGGCAGAACGCTGAGGGAGGAACTACCTAGAATACACATGGAAAAACGAATAATGTTTGAAACAGAAAAAAGAGACATATCGAAAGAGAGAGACCGTGCAAAGAAATACTACGACAAGTCAGCCAGACAGAAAGAAAGCACAAGCTTCCGGATCAACCAGCGAGTGGCAGTCCAGGATGAAAGAACAGGAGAATGGATCAGGAAAGGAAAAATCGTCTCATATGAACATCCACGATCCTTTATGGTGCGTATGGACAAAACCGGCTCTGTCTTGCGGCGCAACCAGCGGTTCCTTAGAGGCCTACACGCGATTCTAGTCTCCAGCGGTCTAAGGGGCAACAAATCAGTAGGGGGGAACATCGTCGAGGCTGAGGATCACGATACAATCATCGAGGCTGGGGATTATCTTAGAAACACAACAGTGTATAAGAGAATTAACATTCCCACTAGCATGCGTGTACATCCCCCCAGAAAATTGACTTGATAATTAATATCTCATGTAGAAACAACCCGCAATAATCGAGAAAAGGCCGCCGGAATTTGTGAACAATACGTCATTCGGCAAGTCGTCTATTATGTACCTTACACTACAAACGTTAAGTTTGTATCCCATAGTTACATGCTTGATAACAAGAACACACAATTAAGAAATACCATACTATTGGAAAGTTCAATAGCGTTAAGATTCGAAGAAAAAGCTCATACCAATTACAAAAGTAATCTTTCTGATGTGACAGGGATTTGAACAACTACACTTATGTATTCCAAGTTAACTGTTTCACCAAATGTGCTATACAGAAAAAAGTCTCACAGTCTCAAAAGGTAGATTTACACGTTTTTTCACATTTGCAATTTTGTTTCTCCATGAATGAAGGGCAATTATAATTTTATTGCACCAACCAATACCGAAGTACGCTGACAGACACCGTTACACAACCACACACTTGTATGGTTTACCATTATCAAAACATTCTAAACTCTAAATTAAGACAATCCTTGAAACAGTGATACCGTATTTTATCTAATAAGGAAATTATTATTATTTAATTTTCAGGTTGAAAGTGTCGTGTTTAATGGTGGGTGGCACTTATTCACAAAGTTTGAACTTTCAAAAAACGGTAAAGCAACAAACTTTTATATTGTACTAACCATAATGAAACAAGTCAAATTCTACTAATATTTCGAAATGTTGCGAATGCTTTTAGGAGGAAGGCACTTATCTAATGTGAGAGGGTGACGCTTATCTAAATTTACCTTTGAGGGGTGGTGCTTGTTTAAGGACTAGCACTTATTAGAGAAATATAGTACCAATTTAATAAAAATCAAAGAGATTTAAATATTAGTGGCCGCTGTCACCGCTTTATCGACATCAGCCTTATGCAGAAAAATAGAAAAATGTTTTGTAGTCAAAAAAGGATTTGGGATGGTGTATACATTAACTACCTAGTTGCAATTTGCCAGGCTATAGAACCAGTGTTACAGATGGAAGTCCGGGCCTGGAAAAACTCGGGTTAATTTTTAACTTTAGAAACCCAAATATCGTTCCTGAAGGAGAAACAGAGAATTGTTCCATAATAAAATTTTTGAAAAGACAACATAAAAGGGACATTATGTATCTGCAGCAGGAACCACATCGCAACCAATGAACAATTTTCAAATACTTGACATTATATAATTCACCTTATCACCTTCTTAAATGCGACAAATTTCTTTCTGAGTTTCACCATTCGTTGTTGATAAATAGCTACAGAGGAAAAAAACAGAAAAACAAAACTTAATGTAGTTGGAACTGCAAGATGAAAAAACAAAAAAATGAAAAAGGCAAATTCCCAAGCATTATTAAAATTCCACATTCTTTTATTCCACTAACTGTTGTTCTTCAGTCTTTTATAACTATATATCAGATGTTTTTAACCATTTTATAAAGAGAAAATGCTGTCGTAAACTGGGAAGGGACCGTTCACCAGATCCTATCTTGTGTCCTCAAAACATCCCTAGAATTTGCTAGAGTTTGACATTGTTTTCTTTCAAGAACTGTTTCTTCAACTTAAATGAAAATCTATTTTATTTTTTACTTAAGTTTACAGACTAAATAATACTTGTACACTTAGACCCGCAGTTCTTTTTTGTTTTCACCAGTTACAAAATCAGATTCAGATATTGAAGATAGGTTTCAAGAAACATACCTTGGTATATTTTATTTCCGGATTCCTGATGGCTGACATTTCTCAAAAGTAGAAACAGACAGGATTTCCAGGTGATAGTAATAACAGACTTCAACTATATAGACCACTTAAGTAAAACATTCATGGCAAAAAAAAAAAAGACAGTGGGCATCAAGTGTTAACAATCTTAACATTAAAGGTCTGTAAACAAAAAAGAAAACAAAACAAAAAATAGAAGAAGTGATCATAAGTATAAATTCAACAAGAACCTGGGATCCTAAGTTAAATAAAAAGCATTGCCAATAAAATCTTTTTTGAGGAAACGTTTGGAGAATGTTAATTAAGATTTCTTGTATACTTTAGATTACAGGATTAGGAACGAGGTTGTTTTTCGATCCAGTGTTTTTTACAGCAGTGCTTTTAACATTTATTCGGCCAACTTAGATCCCAGGTGTATATTTAAACATATTTAAAGTAATTTGAGATTTTTAATTCACTCATGCTCGAAACTTATGGAACTATATTTACGTTCCCCATGACAACAAAAAACCCTGTAAATTCAACCAGAGCAGAAATGCAAACCATACAAAATTGGCTCAGCTTGAAAATCAGAAGAAACTTTCTACACACCAAGCTACTGTGAGACGCTACCATGGCAGTTGATCGTGAAAACACCATTTTTAGTTCAAGTGAAACAGCCATCATACCAAATATTCAGAAGAATGAAAGCAAAAATAATTAAATTGCTTGGGAATCTTTCCATTATAATCTAAATGTATTTAATCTAACATGCAACTTGTTACTTAAATGCAAGAAACTTCTATGGCAATTTTATAGGACATTTCTGATATCATAAAAAACCTCGCCTTCAATATCCAAATAACTTTTCACTATTCTACCAGAAATTGGAACAATGGACCATTTTACTTACACTGAACTAAAACATTGAATCGCATAGTTTTTTTCGTTATGAATTTTTGTGTAACCTTTGCAATTCATGCCAAAAAAATTTCTTCCATTAAAGTATTTCAAGTCTCAGTTGGAAACAAATGATATGGACCTTTGTAGTCCTGCAGTATAGTCTTCTCACAATAGCTAAATATGATTGGTTAATTGACATCATGTGGCTGGTCAATATTTCCTCTTCTTCATAAAAAATGTAAGCAAAGGAGATGAAATGAGGAAGAAGACTATCCTTAGCGGAGCTAGAAAATATAAGAGAACAGGAAGGGAATTTTTCATTTCTTTTTAATCCTTATTTAACTAAAACAAAAAAGTTTTAGCAGGGCTATCAGTGGCTTATTAACCTTATAAGGACGCCAGTCAATACGTGGGAAAATATTACATTCGAACCATGTCAAAACCTTTGTCTATATTTTCCGATATTGGCCATCTAAGACGTTAATAAGCCTTATCTCTCAATTTATATCCAAATAAAATCCAATAATCCTGATTTCTTTGTTTTACTTTTATGTGGATGTAAAGTTTTTTTTATCACAATCAATGATATAGTCATATACTAATGTTATCAACTCAACCATTTCACCAACACAATGTTCAACTTCCACGAACAGCATTTCATCAAAACCATGATTCCATGATTAATTGCAAATTTTGCATCCATAGGTGTTCATCGTTTTTGCCTTTTTGATGGCTTAAGATCAAATTCATCAAAATCGAATGGGTTTTCTTCTTCATCCTTCAAAAACCATTAAAAAAAGTTAACTAGGCTAGTTAAAAGCGACGAGCATTCTCCTCGTTTGTTTTAAGGTTTGAAAATTTAGTCTTCAGAAAAAAAGAGATAAAAAACGTCCCTCATAACATAAAAGGCGTGGAAGCTATCTATTGAAATACTACTTACTGAGTCCAGGTGAATAATTCCACTTTTCGATGTTCTGCAAGAGAAGTCAAAAATAAAAATTCTAGGCTTCAAACATTTCCCATTTTTCAGGATAATCTAAACTAAAACTTTAAACATAGGTGAGAACTTACGTTAAACTGGAAAAAGTAGAGTCTGCTGAATCATCTCTTTTCTGAAAAAAGGAATATGCAAGTACAATAGGCAATTATATTTATTTTTACTTTCATGCTATAGATCATAACTCACAGTTTCCTGGGCGTATTTTGACTTAGCTGTTCTGCCAGTAGAAATGAAAGCTGTAACAAGAACAGAGAAAAAGAAGAAGAAAAATTTAAGCACCAAAACGTATTGGAAAAATCCTGAAAACATTTCCCAAAATACTTACAATTTGCAATTGAAGTTTGGGTGTTATCTACTTTCTTAGCCCATCCTCTTCCACGCGAACGTCCACGAGCGCTGGTGTCACCAGAACTATCTGCTCCTTTGTTACCGCGGCCACCTCGACTTCTACTTCCTCGTCCTCTACTACCTCGACCGCGACTAGGCTTAGTTTTTTTCTCCACAATATCATCATCATCACCACCATCAATTTCTGTGATGTCAATCATGTTTGAAACACCTGTTCTATCTTTTGCACTTCTTAAAATCTATTATCAAGATCAACAATCTAAAAATCTAATGGTGATGCCTAGTGTCACCATCAGATGTTTAATGGTGATGCCTAGTGTCACCATCAGATGTTTAATGGATGACAATACTACAATAGCTCTAATAGAAAAGAAGCCCAGAAACCTAATAATCACAATGACATTAAAAGGAATGGAGAAAAACAAGTTTTCAAATAAAAGTTAACTTCAGAAAGAAAACAACAAGAGAAAATCAGTTCACCAAAATGATACAACATTTTAGTAATAGTGGAACGTACTTCTTCGATTTCTTCATTTTCTTCATTTTCATCAACGTTTTCATCCACTGACCTCAACTTTTTCAATTCATTGTCAATACTGTCTTCCTTCAAGTTTCTTTTACACAAGGTTTCTTGAATTTTACGCACTTGCCACTTGACTAACTCCGGGATGGCATCATTTTCATCCTTAAGGACGAATTCATTGAGTGCCTTTGACAGCTTACGCTCAGACAGAATATTCAATTGTAGAGACTACAAAAACAATTAACCAAGAAAATCATTTCTTTGGATGACATGGAAACATTCCACACTGAAATCCTGTAAGTCATGGAAACGGTCCAACAAATCTCCAAGTTATGAGTCAGGAGAATCCAAGGAGATTGGAAAATTAGTCCGACTTAGAGTTTTCCAGGGCAGGACTTAATAGGATGCAACTTAAGGAATTAAAAATTACCGATAACATTCATCTTACCTCATCAGAAGCATTAAGATACTCATTAATCAGATCTTCCATTTTTACTGTATTTGCTTGACTGAGATGGAAATCTGGTTCAATGTAATTATTATTTGCCTTCTCTAAAGAACCCAAAACAAAATGAAATTTATACCAACCCAGCAGATGAGAAAAATCCCTCACATGTGGCTTTGCATCCTTACGCATATGAGCACGTGAAAGACTAAAAAACTGTTCAATTTTGAGATACATGGATTATCCTACAAACCTCTCTGACCACCAACTCTCTTTCTGTAGAACAAAAGTATATCTTTATTGTTAGCCACTCGATCTACAAATTTTTGACCAAATCGATGAGGGTTGATAGCTTCATATCCGCCACTATATTCAACCTAAAAACAAAGGCATAAATTATTGCCAAATGTTATTCTACACAAATGCTTTTCTGAAATAATTAGAAAATAATCAGAAAATCTCATTATATGAATAGGCATCCGTAACCTGCTGCCATATGTATTGATATTTATTTTAATAAGTTTATTTTAGTTTAGTTTAGTTTAGTTTTTGTTTTACGTATTAATATAAGGGAATTTTTCCTTTCAGATATTAAAAATTCTGAATAAAGAAAGAGGGAAGACGTGTCTCCCTGGAGGTGAAATTCATTTTTTTAGATGACAAAGTAAGAATATAAAAGACAGAATAAAATTGGTGAAAGTATTAAGGGAATAGATTTTTGGAAAAATATTACGTTAGTTTTATGTGTTAAAGTGGCATGTTGATTGTTTGCCAGGGTGGTAGCGAACTGCTGAAATTATTTCTGTAGTGTATTAGAAATTACAACACTATTTCTGATTTGTTGCTGTGATATTAAAACTCACCAATTGTCCATTGAGATATAGAGGAAAACTTTATGATTGTTTTTGTTGTGTTGATTTATTTAATTTTCTTTTAGATTAGAAAACTTCATTGTCAATACAAAAGAATAATGGATGGAGAATGTGTAAATCATGGTTTAGTATCATTTCACAATTTGAAAAATGTGGAAGACTTGATAGCAGATTAAAACTTTAGTAGGCAGAAACTTGTGTGAGCAGGAATGAATGTTGCATATAAATGTGAAGAAAGTATATGAATGGAGAAACGCTGCTTTGTATAGACTCATTATCAAAATCGTAGTATGAGCAAAACTGTAAAGGTTTGTACACATTAAACTAGAATGAAAATATCAAAAGTAATACTCGCCTTCAATCGAATTAATGGTAAAGGTGGTTGTATCTCCAAACCGCTGTGTGCAGACTCAGCCTCTTCAATCATATTTTCTACCTAAGAGCACAGCTGTAGTGTATAATAAACACTATTTAAAAACGTTCAGCAATTTGAAACTCACTAGAGTACATTGATAACATTTCACCTTTTGTGTTAAATAATCATAAACTTGTTCCTCCTGTGTGTCTGGTATCCCTGTCTCTGACAGCGAAATATCGTCCATCATAAACTGGCGAACAGTTTTGAGCTCCAGCTTAGTCATTTTGAACTGCTTCTTATGAATTTGAAGGAGGCCAACATGTCTACAAGTATTAAGTGTAAGCACACCAATTCACACCACACCATGAAAAAAGAAGAGCCAAAATAAGTCTTCTTTAAAAAGAGTACTCACTAAAGAGGTTCAAATAATGTGTTCAGATCCTAGAAATGGTTGTTATAAATGGTCATTTTAGGTGTTCACTCTAGAAAACCTCATGACTTACTTTTGTTTTGATTCACCTTCCGACAATGAAGTGGCTATACTAGAACCTGGCTGAGAGATGTAGAAAGGCTTAGCAGATTCTGACCATGTAGGGTCAATTAAACATTCATGTTCATGTCCCCAAATTACCAAATCCAAAAATTCGTCTAAAAAACTTTCAGGAATATAATTCTTTTGACCATGCTTTGCTCTAAAAAAAACATTTTAAACCACATTTTCAAAACTAAAACTTAGAACACAAAAACAAAACAGTGGAAATGTGGAAAAGTGGAAAAGTTTGTGTTGAAATTTTGATCAATGTACCTACCTATTCTGGTGAATAACAAATATATTGAACCATGAGTCTGGAATTTCCCTTGGACGAAGCATACGAACCCGTTTTAAAATGAAAGTTCTATGTAGTCTTTCATCCCTCATAGCTCCAAGACCATACAATGCTAGCTTGGTATCACCTTTCTTTAAAAGAACTGGACTGATATCAATGTTGTCACAACTTTCTGCCTTTCCGAAGTGATTCAGCAAACCAGCAGTACTGACTATATCAATAGCACTGAGAAAGCCCTCCTATGAAATCAAAAAATGAAGGATAATCAATAATATGGAGGTGAACAGTTGATTCATGATGGTGACAAGTCTCTTAGTGCCTCTAGTGTCCACCATAATGGTGTTTCAATATTTTCTTACTGACATAAGTATTTGAATATCCTCCAGATGTATTGATATTATCACTGATTTAGAAAAATCTCTTTTAGTGTACCAAAACTTGTTTAAAAAAAATCTTTGTATATGAAATGATTATCTTAATCTACACTGCAGCTATTTAAGCATTCTGTCTGTCTACATATTTCCATTCTTATGTAGCGTTAAAAATGCCTCACATGGTTTTCACACAAGAATTAGGAAAGAGAAATAGCTTCACAAAAATAAGAACAGGGGATTTTTACTAGGTAAATAATCCGCGCAAATGGAAGTTCTAGCAGCTATGTTGTTATTGGTGTTGTAGTGCTGAAGTGTTTATTGCGTAAGTTATCATCTTTTTGCTGATCATTACTTCTTATATTTCCTGTTAGCTAGAATAAACCTTTACTTAGAAACTGCTTATTGGTACCTTAACCTAACCTCTTAAACTTTCGAAAAACGGAAAAATGGGATTTTTTTTGTTGAAAATCAACTTTTTTTGGAAAGGATTTTTTTTATTTTAATTTTGAATGAATCTAGTAATATCATTTATCTTTCGATTTATATTTGGTTTCAAACACAAAAGAAATGATTTCAATGATATTATGGTGCAAAACCATGTATGTATCCTATTCGTATTTGATATATAATAGGCGCTTGAGATATACATCTATACAGGTCCCTGTGAAAATTTCCATAATTTTATTGATAGACCTCTTTTTTCCCCTGATCACCCTGTAGTTTTCCCGGAAAGGGTTTCACACAATATTTTACACAAATGGACTTTTATAGACTTCATCTTCAGGGAAATATAATGTGGAGTGATAATGTTCAGTGAAATAAAAAAAATACTTAAATTTGATCAGAATATTTTTTTTCCACTTACACCAGTCGGATCATCGTGATTGCCATGAACAGAAAAAACAGGATATGCTATGTTCAAGTTTGGATCTTGATAGTTTACAACAGGATAACTAAAAATGAAATTATACAATTATCATTAAATCTGCTCAGAGGATTTCAGCAAAAGGCTAACCATGCAAAGTTACAAACTCAAATCAAATGCGCAGAAATGTTCTTTAACTTTTTTATAAAGCGAAAGACCAAAAGTCAAAAGACCACTACAATGTCTACATGAGGAAAGAAAAAATAAGAAACTACAGTGTCAACTTAAATGTCTGGAGATCATAACAATGTGAAGTCTGGTGGATCACTGGAATGTTCTTGAAAGAGAGATTCGAAAGGAGAGCTTCGCTGAACAGTGTTGATAACCATTTATGGTAAATAGACAAAAGATCAATTAGATAGATGATAGATTCTGACCAATAGCATAGAGCATTGGATGTGATTCAAAAGATTTAGACATTCAGCCACAGCACCTAATGTTGCAAGGTAGAGAATGGTCTCAGGAATATCCTGGAATGAACAAGAGAACCAGCCTTCATTAAAGCTGATTTGGCGATGAATCAAATATAAGTTTTCATGAAAACTCATTAGTTGAAGTGACTTCAGGAAGGTAAACCGAATGACTGTCAGGTAAATCCAAATCAAATATTGTCTTTAAATTTACCCAAGGAAGAAAGGAGTCATCAGCATATATTGTCAGTTAAAAGATTATGTGATCAAGCATGTCATTGATGAAAAGAAGAAAGAGAGTGGATCCAGGACAGAAACTTGGGCAACTCAAACATTGATGGGATAGCTAGATGATTTTTTATTAAAAACAACCTTAATCCACCAATCATTAATGAAAGATGAAAATGAGTTCAAGCATGTGACTAGACATTCCGAAGGACTATAGCTTACTCCGAAACCTAACATACCATACATGAAAAACAATTATGAAAAAGTTCCGTAATTCTTCCTGCAAGAAAAAATGTCAAATGTGAAAAAAAATATTTGACCAAGTATTGTTTTGGAAGAAGTATCCATATTAGTATCAAAGAACAATGAAATGCTTAGGAACAAAATGGAAGTTTGAAAAAACCCAAGAAATCCTGCTTATAATTATGAAAGTTGTTAAATAACTTACTCACTGTGGCCAAAATTAACAGCAGGATCACTTAGGAGCTCTAGCTGGCATTCTTTGTCACCCATGCAATATTTTCGAAACAATGAAAGAGTCTTGTGGATAGTTTTCCTTGAAGGTTTATTTTCATGAAACAGATCACCGCCAAGCAAAATCATATCGACCTAAATAGAACCCATTGATTTTATCTAATGATAATTCAAACGTGCATGATTGAGGTATGATTAAATAATCACTTAACAGATCTTGCCACAGTACAACCTGAAAGAAACGTTATGTTTTCACGTAAGATAAGTAGCTCACAAAAAACAGTATGTACCTGTAGAAGGTAAAAGTCTTTTATTTTAATGTGAGCTCTCATGCTCTGTACAACCGCGTTGAAAACAATACTTTAATGAGTTCATAAACAGAACACACAAAGTTTCTTCTGAGCAGTACTGTAAGCAAAACAACCATATTTTGTTGTTTCAAAGAATTGCATAAAAAACAGGATAAAGAACAAACAAAACAAGGTAATAACAACAAGTTTAATGGACACTAATTCTCTAATTTGGTTTAAGCTTTAACGCCAACAAATTTCTAGGAGAACAAAAATAAACTAACTGAATGTTTGTGAGCCAGCTGTAAGATTTCCTCAAATGTATTGAAGGAATCATTTTGTCGTATAGGATCCTTTTCTGCATAACCCAAGTGGCAATCAGTAGCTAGAAAAAAGGCTAAATGTAACTAGAAAACCCAAGGGAAATTTTAAACTGAGAGAAATCATGTTTACACTGGAGGAAATTCAAATATATTATATAAACATCATCATTGGATCTGGTTATGATTCATCACTGGTCCTCTAATACAGATCTTACACTAGCTGCAAGGTTTGACATGATATTATGCTTCATGGGTTGCAACACAACCTTAGGGTTATAATTAATATTATGTTATTATTAATTTATCATTTTATCATTATTTTGTTATTAGTACACAGCGTCATCAACTTATTAGGATTAAAGTTTCCATTCTGCAATGATACAACTTGAGCTCAAATGAAAGATTTAAGTTTGCAAACAAATAATTTGAAAGTCTTTGTTCCAAATTTTAACTGTCTCTCTAAAAAAAACGTAGATAAAGCTCATCTATATTAATACTATAAGAGTTTTAAGCCCTGGTCGACAGTCCTAAGCAAAAAAAACACGAAAAAACGAATAGGTTGTTTAAGGGACAAATGTGGCAACTGTTTTTTATCCATATGCATATTAGTATAGGGGGGAACCATTGCATTGCGTAAAATGTTTAGATTTCCGTTTGTTGAAGAAGTTATAAGAAAAGAAAAAGAACGATTATTCAAGAACTTATGGTAAAGTTAGATTAGTTAAAATTTGTTAAAAAATAACTTTATCAGTAATAACTTTATCATAAGAAAGGGGTATGAATATATTTTTGGTTCAGTTTTATTATTGAGATTTGTGTCTTATAAGGCTATTCCAGAAATTGAATCTAGTTTGATGAAAAACTTACCAACAAGTATTGAAAGTACATTTTCTGGTGAGATATCACTAAAAGAAACAAAACATCTCTTTACGTCATCGCAAAAAAGTATGGCTTTGTGTCACCCGACTGACCCATATTGTATTTGAGTGGCTCCAGTCGGTATATATTTTAAAAAAATTAAAAAATATCAAGGGTAGTTCCAGGTGGCTCTTGTGAAAAAGCTACCTAATTTGGCTACCTATTTGGCAACTATGTTAAACTGCAAACTAGAATGATGAGTACAGTTATTATTATTCAAACTCCTGCTTACTCACAATCCATTTTTCAAAGTTTTCAAAGTTTTGTTACCAAAATTCATTGAATGTGATGAACCGGGTGGCCAATATCAAATTTTTTTATATTTGATTGCCAGTTTGTTGCCTTTAATTGTGACCTTAGATCAAACTTTATAAAGTTAATTCGATGCCAAAATCTCATTTATCGAGTCATCGAGTCGCTTTAGATGTTTCTCAATTGAATCTATCAGCTGGTCAGTATCAAAAATGTCTATTTTTTTCTTTAGAACTCAACAGAGGTCACATTTAAAGGTTTAATGTTTCTCCAGAGTTTTTTTAGTTATTCCAGTTGGTTGCAAAGACATCTTTGAAGGTTGTACTCTGCATGTGTTTTGGTTAATGGTGCTGAAATACAACTTTATCAATGGAATTTTCATGATTGTGTGTGAAAGAAAACTATTCTTCATACTTCATTATTCATTAGGGAAATACAGACAAAACAAAGAAATATGTATAATACAAACTCTAGCACACACACACACACCATTCTCCGTTGTATGTAACTTCACCACCAACGTTGTATGTAACCACCGGTTCGTTAATGCTTAGACTTTTGCCGCATGTTGTTCACTTTTGTTACAGTTTTTCTTCTTCCAACAAGATAGAAATACTTAGCATGCTTTGTGTGCTTCTCTGAACTGTATTTAGTATTTTTTTCAGGCAAAAAACAAGCCAAATAGGTAGTAGCGCCAAAATAATGCATACAACAACAAAACAAAAATATTATACAAGAAGCTTTTTAGAAAAACAATACCAAATAAGAAAGTGAATGCGTTTCACAGAAGTATTTTAAGAACATACTAGTGAGCAGAAGAATTTTAATGCAGAAAATAAAACTGTATACGACTTGATGAAATGTTATATACCTTTCGCTTTCATCGTCGGCAGACATGGTTCCAAGAAAACGTGACCTTCTACAATGTCTCCGTGTAGCAGGGACACAATCATGAAGACACGACTAAGTAAAGCACGAAATTTTGCTGGCTCCTCGCAGTGTGACTATAAGCTTGATTATATATTTATTTATTTTTTATTTTATTATTATTATTTATTTATTTATTTATTTATTTATTTTATTTTATTTTATTTTATTTATTTATTTATTTTGGGGGGGGGGGGGGGGGGGGGGGTGTATTACGCAAATTACACACGAATAGACGCGCAGTGAGGCAATAGAAAATTAATTTGTTTTAGTTTGTTCTTGTTTTTTACTACTTCTTTTTTAGGGAGAAGTGAAATATAATATATAAATAAATTCCACTGAAAAAATACAAATAACTCCCATTATCACCTGTCACAAAGTGCCAATGATAACTCTTTGAGATATATTATGTTTCGAATTTTTGATATTTTAGGATGAAATGAATTCCTCTGTGAGGTTGTTTGAATTTTGAACCACACCACACTTTCAGACAACATGTTACGTGTAATGAAGCCAAAATTTCATTTTAGAGGGTTTCCGCACCACATAACCGTGATTAAGTTCCGTTGTATAATAACGAAATGGAAGTGTTCACATTATACCGGATATCATGAAAATATTCGGTTAAACAGTCTGCCCACGTTTTAAACGAATCTCTTGTAAAAAAATTCCCGAAAATAAGTACGTCAAAATATAACGATAAGAAAGCAAGAGAGATATTACTGATTTCTCGTGGAGTTTTGAGGAAGTCGAAGTATGAATTTGGAGGACTTAAAATGCAAGCGAAAAAAACTTATACGAAATAGTGAATGATTATGTGAGAGAATAGCACTTTATGACTCCGAGAGAAAAACAATCCATAATTTATTTATTCCGGCCATCATTTTTATCAATTGATCTGTTTCGAATATGCGAGGAGGCGGATAATTTTCGAGTTACGTCTTCGAGTTAAAAACTTCGAGTTAGCAGTTATGACGTCACAATTGCCATTTTCCATTTTGCTAACGGTAGGAAAAACATAAATTCGTTTTCGAGTTACTCGATGTTCCAAAAATATATTTTCACTTTAGATTTGCGCAGAACGTAACTAGAAATATAAAGAATACGTTTTTATTATCTTCGCTGCACTAAACTGTGTCTGTGCATCGAGTGTAGCCAACAAAACTTGATTTTTGCTTCTTTATTTTTAATTGCTCTCTATATTGTTTCGATTGGAAAACGACAATACAGACCAGCTAACTTTCCACGGTCAGCAAATTAGTGGAGGCGCTATTAATAATAATATTACCATTATTTAAGTAATGAACAATTCAACAATGATGATTCATTCATAAATGACCAGATTGATAAATTAGAAAAATAAAGATTACGTATTCAAAATTGGACCGTAGTCACACATAAGATTAAAGGGGCTACGACATGAACCACGTGATTTCTGTGTTTTTGTTTACTTTTTCCCCGGCGGCCGTAGTGTTATCGCATTTCAAAATACTCATTGAATCTGCAGACCACCTGGAGGAACTAAATTGAACGTTCTTGCGAGCTAGCGAAAAGAACAAGTAAGATGGTAAAGGTTACTTTATTAAAAAAAGCAATATAAAGCAAAACAAATAAATTAAGCTATGGCTATCCAAGTTATAGGTGGCCAAATGTCGTGTCTACTAATTCTTGAATTGGTCTGCAAATTTTACCATTACTCAATGATCGTGAAGAAGAAGAAGTGGCTTGTTTTGATGCTCGTGTTGCATATGAATTTGGAAGTCTTAGTAGCTCCAAGGCCTTATTTAATTTTGTTTTTAGCAAGCAAGACAAAAGGAAAGTACAGAAGTTATACAAAAAATGAAGGAAGGAATTTTTAGAAGACAAGAAAACGAAAGATAAAGATTTAATATAAATGTTATTTTTTATACCGACTTCAATTTTGAGAGTAAGCGTGACGTCATTGGCGAGACAGCTGTAATAAATAAGCAATGAAATTATATGTGAAAAATTATTGGTCAGCGCGGAAAGCAGCTGATCTTTCATTAGCGTTTGTATGTCCTTCCATACGTCCGTACGTCCGTCCGTAATTCCAATATTTTTTGTCCACAGTTGTAGGCTGATTCCGCAAAACATTGGAATAGAGGCTATCCACAAACCGTGGTTAATGTATGAATGATACACTACAACTTATATAAAGTAATTTAATTATTGTGAGTGCGGCCTAAAATACAAAAAACGTGCAATCCTAATTTGTGTTACAGAGAACGACACAGTACTCAAGGTTAGAAAATTCTTACTGCTTTTTTTATAATGACATTGATTTTGTGAGAAACTGTTCGATCCCATTTTCGATTTTTATTCCCTCCTCTTCTGTCCCTCCTCTCCCCTTTTTGTGGCCTTTTAAGTGTGTGACACACTTAAAATTTCACAAATTCCCTGTTGATGAAAATACAAAAATACACAAAATATTTCCTGGGTGTCTAAAAACAGGTAGCTATATGGCGTTCTCTCAGCTATATAAATTCACTTCACACCCACACCACACACATAGTATGGAGCAGAGAGAGACCCTGGTTGTAGTGGCAGTTTCTGTACTTTTCAAAAATTGTTGGGTATGATGGGTGTCCGGTCTTGTGTTAACTTAAGACTTGTTTACTTTCCTAATTTTACAAAAATTAAACTTAAATAGCAGCACCCCTATAAACAATTTGGACTAATATTAACAGTCAAATAAATCAAAGAAAATAATTGATATTGATATGAAACTTGATATTGGGTAATCCCTTTCCCGTGAAGGAGCGTTTTCTTTTTTTTCTTTTTTTTCTTTTAAGGTTCTTGTTGTTTGACTATATCGGTGTATTAACCGCGATTCGTTTATGCACTAAAAATTCTATTATTTCCAAATGTACTCTCATAAATTTCACCAAAAATATGACACTGTGATGGAGTTTCTATTGAACTTGTGAGAGCAAATCCGAGAATAAAAGACTTTTTATCATTTTATTTTGATAAAAATGATCCAAAAGAAAGAAAGAAACTTTACATTTCCACTTAAGATTGTTAGCTTTCAAAATATGGGATATTGCAGAATTTCTTTTTAAATTAATGAAATTTCTAAAAATACTTGTGAGAATTAGTTAGAAATTCATCACTAGTGGATCTGAGATTGCATAACAGTTATATAATTTATTTTTTAGGTCCTTTGTTGGTGGCATCATCTATGGTATTATCTCGTATCTGCTGCCAGAACTCTTCCTCAAAACTTGACCTTGTCAGAATTACCTGGACTTGTCCGAAGTCTTTGAACTTTTTATCGGCCTTATCTGAACTTGACCAGATTTTTTACTTTAAGATATTTCCAAAAAAATGATTTCCATTGCTCAATTTTGCATAGCTATCTTCGTCACATGAGAAGTATATATTCTTCAGTTGTCTTCATATATTCTTCAGTTTTTTACTTTGTCACATATTTTGTCACATTGTACTTAACATTTTTTTTATAATAGATTGAGTTCATAATACATGAACAATTGTATTCAATACTCCAGTATAAGGACTTAGGTTGAAAATCTACAGTTATAAAGGATATCAAATTCGGAATAGAATGTAGTTCTTGCCGCCGCAGGAGAAAAGTTGTGAAATTTAGTAAATACACGCGGAATGTTATCTGTGTTATAAGTGTTATAGTGTACTACTTTTCTGGTATCCCCAACCGCGCTGACCTTCAGGCCTCAGGGCCTCTTGTTTCTTTATCATTTTCGATTGGAACTTTACCAAAATAGTTAGAAATAGCTACAAGAAAAGAATATTTACTTATTTGAAAATGGTTTACTGGGCTGTGGTGGGCTGCAAAAGTACAACAAGCCCCTGAAATAAAGGCGCAAAGGGTAATATTTCATTTTACAGACTTCCTAACGATAAAGAATTGAAAACGTGAAACAATCATAACATCGACGGTAAAAGAAAGATTTTTTAAAAACTTTCTTAGTGTTAAGAAAAAACGTTTTCCCGATTAATATAATTGATTGATATTCCTACTAAACGCATCCTTAAAACTAATGCTGTAGCAACAATTTTTATATACTCCAAAACAACGAAGAAACGATTATCGAGTGTACGGAGGGAAAATGCTAGTGCAAAAAAACAGGTCAGGATTGTTTGACTCCACTATTTTCCTGTGTATAATCATTAAACTTGGCTGATGAATGTGTTCATGGTTTTAGGTTCTTAAGATAGCTGTGGCTGACTTTAAAGCGGAAAAATCGTAAGAACTTGAGAACAACTCAAAGGAGGTACAGTTTAAGGTGCAGTGATGTCTGGTTTGTTCTTCAGCTGTAACAAAAAAAATGTAATACGGATCAGCATTATTTGTAGGGTTATTATGTGCCAAAGGTCACCGCAGCGTTTGGCGATCACAACCAGTAGTAAACGGATTCAATCTTGGTAACATCATAATGGCAGCTAGTGTTCTTTTTAGTTTCAATACATTCACGAAATTACAAAAATACTTCCATCTTGCCGGTATCACATGGATATCAAAATCTACATATTATGAATTACAGAAGAAGTATTTCTTCGGGGTTGCAAATGATGCATGAGAAACGGAAAAGGACGGATGGACAAGAACATTTCTTTCCTCAAAAATACGCGAGAATTACTGAGGATCCTTTGTGTGGTATAATTGGCGAAACGTAAACATTTTAAATGCTGAACACCTGACATTTTTACATGGATAGTAATGGAGGAAAATAAACGAGTAATAACAAAGAGGTGAAGTTTATGCTCGACGAGATTTTTCTTACATGGAATATTGTAAATTAAAAATAAGTAAACTGAAGTGAAAGCAAAACGAAGTAAATGGAAAAACGAATCGTAGGAAAACTGAATATTTCAAAGAAAAATTTAAATAAAAATGTACCTTCGAATTTCTCAAAATTTATAGCAGATTCCTCTTAACAACATAAACAGTCTATCTTCCACGTGACACATTCCACAATTGCACCACTCTTTATTTCCACAGCGGGTCGCTGTTGACAATCTTTCTCTTCCTCATTATCTGAATCGTCTGTTTCCTCCTCATCAGAGGTCCTTGTTTCATCTGATGTGTGTTCTTTTATAGGCTCAAAACTATGCGGATACAAGCCGTTAAAAACTTCGGAGAACTCGTCTATATTACTGTTGCAAAGTTCTTCGTTTTCATCTGATGGTTCGTCTTCATTTTCAGACGATAAAACATTTTCCTCATCATTTAATGCAGACATTTTCAAAAACATTGAAAAATATACATCATGTTTACTGATATATATACAGTATAACCCCGTTAAGTCGGACTCTCAGGGGACCGAAATAATCGGTCTGACTTATCGGGAGTCCGACCTATCCGAACTTCGTCTTAAGTCAGACTCTACTTATTTAGTCCGACTTATCGGGAATATTCTGAAAAGTGACAACATGAAATAAAACAAATATATTGACACAAAACCTTTCTTTCAGCAACCTTGAACCCAGGACCCTTTCGCTCTTGTTAAGCTTGTAATAGGAAACTTGCACAGAACCTGCGCAAAACCGATGAGCGAATAGAAGGCGTGTGAAATCGCCGCTGATTGGATGTTTCTGACTTCATCCAGAACATGACACCATCTATTTTCCGGATGACGACAGAAACATCCAATGAGTAGCCGATTTCAGTCGCAGTCCGTCCGCTCATTGGTTTTGCGCAAGTTCACTAGTGTCCGTGACATTAAAATCTTTTCAAGCAAAATGGTCCTGGGTTCGAGGTTGTTTTTTCTGTTTCGATTAAAAAAAATCAGTTATTTTCTTTTGTTTTTTTGTTTTTAAATTTTCGTTCTCCACCATTGACGACATTTTTCAGCTAAGTTGCCGATTTCTCCACTATTTGTAAACATTGAGTAATCCATAAGAGTTTCAATCGCTTGAAAAACTGCTTGACTACTAGGTTTGGTTGGTATGTCTTCACGCATTTCTGAGATTTCGACATCATCATTCCCATTTTCTTCATCAAGGACGCCACGAATTTCTTCTACAATCTCCTTTTCTGTTAGCAAACCTTCGGTCACTTGCACATCACAGTCGACATCTACTATATCTTCACACTGTAAACCAGCCTGGCCATGTGCTCTCGTAATTGATAGAAAGGATCATCATCTTCTTCACTGCAAACATTTTCAGAAAATCCCGATTTTGCAAAACAGTTAGCTATCGTTTCCTTACTAATTCGAATGTTTTTGAAATGAAGAAACTAAACCTGTGAAATTTTCCTATTTGTGAATTGCATAGAAGAGGAATTAAAATGGAAAACTTGGCAAGAAACATCGACCTTCTAATTCCTGTTATCAGAGAAAAGGAATACCAGATGGAATCATTCGTAATGGGTTACCATGTGTACCGAGACATTTGGTCGCCAAATGACAGAGAAGTTTTAAGCACAAAAATGGAGCCAAGTAACGTAATGGACAAATTTGCTGTGGCTATTAAAAATAACACTACAACGGTTGGACATCTACCAAAGGGAAAGACTGGTCGTTTCTGCAAAACAATATTTTATTTTCTCAAAATGGAGAACACAAGTTGTAAAGTTGTAATTACAAGCGATAAAGCTGTTAATTTTGGCGATGGTTTGGGAATGAGAATACCATGTGCACTAATTTTTAAAGGACAAAGTCAGTTTGTTGACATATTAGAGCAAGAGTTATGTAAACATAAATAACAGATACAGTACTTACCAGAAATAGCTTTAAAAGAAATATTGAATCTTTTCTTCCACCTATCGATCCATCCATTCGACGCCTGGAAGTTGTTTACACGCACTTCCTTTGCAAAATACAAAGATTTAGCTTTGATTATAAGCCACGATACGGGGATGTTTTGATGACGAGCATTTACGAACCATTTATAGCAGGCCTTGTCCAAATCTTCAAAAGAAGCAGTCCTCAGTCTCTGCCGCTTGTTTGCAACACGACTAGCTTCAACCTCTTCGTAAATTTTATTTTTGTCTTTCATCCAGCCATACAGGGTTTGCTTGGGTATATTGTATTCACGGATAGCAGCAGCACATTTCTTTCCGTTGTCGATTTCTTTGAGTATTTCATATTTTTCGGTTATTGTTCGCATTTGCAGCTTTTGCTTTGACGCCATTTTTGAAATAAAGTTTTAAACTTGAGCCCACTACAATGCCGCTTCGAACGTTCGAATCTTAGCCTGCCTGGTAGACAAAACCTAGCAAGAAAATCGGAGGACGGCTGGGCGGGCATACAAGGTAGGCTATCGAATTTTTGACGCTCGAAATTCAAAAAAGTCCGACTTAAACGGTGTTTTCTAACTGAAGGGACCGAAGAAAACAGTCCGACTTAACAAGAAGTCCGACTTAAACGGTGTCCGACTTAAGCGGACCATTTTGGCTTGAATTAGGTAGGCAAATCCAAGGGGGACAAGGTTTTAGTCCGACTTAAAGAAAAGTCTGACTTAAACCGTGTCCGACTTAACGGGGTTATACTGTAAATGCTAATGTCTCGCCAATGACGTCACAAGTTAAAGACGTCCATAAGGTCCGCAATTAATAAGAACTTTAATGCAAAATTCTAAAGGAAATGAGGGTCCAAAATTTATAAAATCAATTTTTTCCTGCCAATCTAAATGTACTGAATCATTTTATGTCATTTTTAAAAAGACGAAATTTTCACTGGACCATTCCTTTAAGGAAAGCTTATTTGTTATGGAAAATTAGAATTCTGCTGTTTATATAGCTATTTTTATTCTCTTATCTTTGTGTTCATTTCTTCTCGCCTCAAATCGAATTTTGGTGCGGCACCATAATTCATAATATCACGCGATCTGTGTCGTAGCCCCTTTAATTATTTGGATAGATTACCTAAGTAACAACAAAGTTTTCAAAGTAAATAATTAATCTACTGGTTGTAGTCCTTAGATGTATTATAAGCCGAACGTGAACAACTAATTTGTTTCAAAATGTGTTAACTGAAAAAGGTTAGTAATAGGTAAGTTAGAACAAGAACAAATGGTGCAAAACATTTAACTGTAACCATGGATACTTATCTTATTTTAAAGTACATTTTTTTTTAAATGTAAGAGCCAAAAAATATTAGTAATAAATAAAAACGAAAAATCCATCCGAAATACTTGGTTTAAAAACTTTTACAAAGAAAGTAAACAAAAGCAGAAAGTAATACAATTCATACAATTCGTTCATACAATTTATATAGTTTCGTAAAGGGAATTTAGCAGAGTCTAAAGCGTAGGCTAAATGCCATTTCGACCGGAGGAGTAGGAGTCCAAGGGTGTTTTAATAAGGTATTCGCTTTCGCTGCTACACAGTATTTTATGCACGCCTTCTGATACTACAAAATCAGACATCATTTTCAGCATCCGACAATGTATTAACGTTCTCGCGCAGCATATCTCAGTCTAGTGGAAAACCAGCATGAAAATAAAAAAAAGAAATTCCAAATACCATCGCCAAAGCAATATAGGTACATATAATAATGTCCCACTCATTAAAACATCAAGAATTTACACACAAATGATTCATTCCCAAAGTTACATTGCATCAGGACAAACAATTACATGAATACGTGGATTATGTCTCTTAACTGCGATCTTCAACGGAAGCACTTCCACTGAAACTTCGCCTAATTTTTTTCCTCATTGTGACCAGAAAAACTACAGGATCAAGGAGTGAATTAATCATGATCAGTAGAAACGCTGTTCGGGAAAAATCATCATTCGACATGCCAGTGTTTTTGATGATAACTCTCCCTGTATATGGCACCCAACACACGACAAACAGGACAGCGTTGCATATAACAATCTTTAGTGTTGTTAGGCTCCTCTTCATCACAGCATCATTTGGTTTTTCTTGCTCGGGAGATAATCCGGTTGTTACTCTTCTTTTCATTACAGTTGCTACGATGTGATAGTAACAGTAGACAAATATGAAAATAGCTAAGAAGGTCAAAACCGGGATCAGAATAGTGTGTAGTTCCCTTTTTTCACGGATGCCGAAAAAAATAATGAAATAGACGGACAAAACTGCAACGGCTGCTACTACCCAGATACCAATACATATTCGAATTGCACGTTTTCTTGCGAAAAACCGATGTTTCAGAGGTTTGCATACAGCAAGGTATCGATCAATTGTAAGAGCCGCCAAATTAAAGACCGAAGTGAACACGGAAACTTGAACCAAACCATCAAATAAAACATCCTTTGCGACTTTCAAAATCTTGTTTTTTCTATCAAATTGCGCTTCGTTGATTTCAGAGAGAATTCGGGATAAAACCATTGTGATACCAATCGCTAAGTCGGATAGACTTAAGTTAAATATATAGATTTTTGACACGGAGAATAGTTTTCCTTTCGCCATGCCTAACATGATCTTGACTTGCACTAGGTTGGTAACTATGACTAACAGCGAAATGATAAGAGATAGATACTCCTTTACGATATCAGCGTATTGCATTGTTTTGCTTACAGGTGAAGACAAGTGTTCTTCAACAATTGAACAGTTAGAATGTTGCACTTCTTAAGATTGAATCGTTTTAAAACGACTGAAAAACACCATCTGTTTTTAGTGTAATATTTACGAGTCTGAGTTTAAGGACCGATTTTTACCATGGTCATCCAATATTTATCACAATGTTTCATTTTTTGCTTTATTGATTCATTTGACTTGATTCACTTTAAGTCCTGGCAGATTACTAATGTTATGGAATAAGGAAATTGGACTAAACAGTATCATGCGAAAAAAAATTCAAGAAAGATTCATCTTTGATATATTTATTTGAAGTAACACCTCATCTCATTGTACTAGGCCAGTGTCGTTAGTCTTAAGGGCGTGTTTTAAGTATGTAGCTCCTCTGGAATTGCAAATGCAAGGACATCACGTCAAATGAATAAAAATTTTGAGCAGGCGAGATTTTGGCCTGAAATAGAATACTAATCTCGTTATTGTTGTTTGTTGCAAGACCTAAGTCGATGTGTAATGCTTAAAGGCATACCGAACAACTCAGGGTCTATTTTTAGTTTCTATTTTAAATCGTAGGTAAAATTTATGCAAGAGAACATACAAACAGAAATTAGAAGAAGTTTTCACCAAAAATTTAGTATTTAAGTGTAAATTTTCTTCTAAAACAGCAATATAACGCTTATATTATTCACTAGGGTGTTATTGCTAACCAGGAGGAGACACGTGACTCAGTCCCTACAAACACGATGATTTAAACAGCGTTATTTTCACCTGCAGATGGCGAACGAAAAATAAAAAAAGGAAAAACCCGAAAAAGCAATTAGAAGCAATCGGAATCTTCAGTTGTTTTTCACATGAATTATTTTTACGTGTGAGTGGAGGAAAATATATCCATTCATATTTCAGCTGTTAAACTAAATTTTATTTATTTTTCGGTGAGGGAAGGGGAAAATAAAATACAAAAAAACAATGTAGCATGAATATTTGTGTAAAATCTAAATTTGAAACATCTGTTACATAAAAGGCTATTATAATAGCCTTTTATGTAACAGTGTAAAAGTGGAAATCTGCTTTATAAAGCAGATTTCCACTTCAAGGAAGTGTCTGCTAAAAAACTGAAATTTGAGATTGTGGAAATAAATTTTCACTGATTACGAATTTCTAAATTGAATTCCTTAAAAAGACTTTTCAACCACAATAATGTTCATTTTATAATTCACCTTCGGCATTTGTTCGACGATCTCCTTCGATCGCGATATTGTAAACCATGGTCACAAGAATATGTGTAAAGATATGCTTCAAAAATCATACGCCCTTTGTGAGGTAAAGACTTGGTTAGAAAAAGTTGGGTTTTTATGACTAGTGAAAGCAAAATGCGAGAAAAGAAGCAAAACCTTTTGCGTTTCATAACGAAAAGACTTTGTTTACATTTATTTTTTAAAAATCGACTGGTAAAGTTTCTGTCGTTTCTTGTCGTTCGAAAGTGCTTTATCACGGTTTCCACATTATGAATTGGCAAAGCGGCAACTTGCTCGTGCTGTTTCAAACTTCCCCAGATAAACTGTGAAGACATTGACAAAAAAAAAAGCAACCTCGCATGCAAAAACGCTTTACCAAAATAAAAGTGGAATGAACGCACACTTCCATATTAGTATAAGAAGACTAGTATAGCGTGTTAAGTTTTTTTCACGTTCAATTTCCTACAATTACAGTTAACTCCCACCCTATTCCGTCACTCGTCACTCCCCCAAAAAACGAGGAAGCTTACAGTACAATTAAATAAAAGCAAGAAGCATATGGTGCAAAACCGAAATACGAAAAAAGGTTTAAGAAAGAAAGAGCATTGCTTAAAACAAAAGAAATATACATATGTGAACGGCCTGGTTTCACGGACATATTTTTTCAAAATACAGTTCACCCCCGGTAACTCGAACTCCCACGGGACCCAAGGAAATAGTTCGAGATAACGAATGTTCGAGTTAAGCGGAGCTCCCGTTAAGTCGAAATCAGACAAAAATAAGATAATAGTTCGAGTTATCGCGATTTTTTCTTATGTCATCATATCAAACCACAGTACATATTGTAGCATATACATATTAAACACTAATGAAAGAAGTTTCGTATTTCAGTTCGTTTTAGTTTTTCTGTGAGATCACATTCTACGAGTGAGCTGATTTGATTGACATGAAATCTAAATAAATTTTTATAAATCGAGTCTTTTCTGTTTACTCTTTTTCTGAAAGTTCGAGTTATCCGAAGAAATTTGCCTCAGGGGGACAAAAAAAGGTTCGAGATAACGAATGTTCGACTTATCCGAGGTTCGAGTTAACCGGATTTTTTTATGAGGAAGTATTAAGGAACCATAGAGAAAATAGTTCGAGATAACGAAAGTTCGAGTTATCCGGTGTTCGAGTTACCGGCAGTTCACTGTAATATCAAAATACAGTGAAATCTGTCTAAAGCGAACACCATTGGTGCGAAAGAAAGTGTCCGCTTTAGACAAATGTCCGCTTTATAGAGAGTTTTCCTAAAACTGATTTTTATGGTCCAAATTTACCAAAAACTGTATTTTTATCTCGTGTATGGTTCACTTCGTTCTCAGGCTATAAAACAACAACAACAACTGAACAAAAACAGGCACTTTAAATGTAGCTAAGAGAACAAATATCTAACATGAAAAGTCTTTTACAATAATCCTACTGAGATGTAAATATATAATACTTGAAATTGTAAACAAAAAAGTTGAAAAATGTACAAATTGATGAAAGATATATTGTGTTACTTTGTGTCCGCTTTATGCCGAGATTTTTAGGGGAAACCTTCATTTGGTGAAAAAAAAAGTGTCCGCTTTATAACTGTCCGCTTTATAGAGATTTTTTTATGAGAATTTGACCGTAAAACATTCCGTTCCGCGAGATTTGCGTCCGCTTTAAACAGATGTCCGCTTTATACCGTGTCCGCTTTAGACAGATTCCACTGTAATAATATTTTGAAAAAACTTAATGTGAAACATATTATATTGTGTATAAAAATAATGATTTAAAACAAGTTGTCTTTTTCGAGTGTTCTATTGAAAAAAATTTGATTCAAGAAGCATGTATTCGACTTAACTAAACAAACAGTTCTCAAAGTAATTTTTAAAGGGATTCTACCATCCAAAATGAAAATTTGTTATTTGTTTATAAACCAGGAAAAAATAAGATTGCCATCTGACTTTTTTGATAGAAATGAATCACTGCTATGCAACACTGCAAAAACGTTCGCAAAATACAGCCGCCATTACAGCCTTTTGCTTCGCTCCTTCGATCCAAAATTCAGTTATAGCGTCCAGTCCCCACGCGCCGTGTGACGTATGAGTGGACTAATGAATACAGAAAGACCGTACTCACTCAGTGGAGATCCACTTGTTTTCACCTTTTTTAAGGCTTATTGAACGCATTCATTTTTACCATGATCAACCACAAGTATAAGAGAAGTAAAATAACAAAAAAGTGTAATGAAATTCAATTCCATTTCCACAAACAAAACAAAATATTTTATTCGAAATTCCCAAGAATCGACTTTTCTGTCATTTCCCAGAAGAAAAATCAAAACAAACATTCGTCTTTACAAATTGAAAGATTCGACCCAAATTAGCAATATAAACTCTTTTAAGTTCACCGATTTGTTCGAAGAGATGACGAAAGATTACGATTCAGACATCTTCGAAAAGTGCTTACCGTGGTTGTCTATATTTATTCACACCAAATTGAACTCTCTGGTATGATAGACCAACTTGTTATTTATCACTTAAGCCGCGTAAGGACTAGGGGCTACTCTGAAGTTTGTTTTGATGAGGAAGAAGCGAATTCTCGGAAAGGCAGTACAATATTACAAAATAATGTTGGCTGATTATCGACCCAGCGTTTATTTTATACTTTATAAGATATGGGGATGTTTTATGTATGGTCTGAGGAAGTGGCTTACATGGTAGGATCCCTTTAACAATGAAAAAATTAGGATAAATGGACTATTACAACAGTGTCAGTTTTGATCAAAGACAACAAGAAGTACCAAAAGGTTTTAGCGTGATTTTAGCTTGTCTTTATGAGCTTATTCCAAATTCGAAAAGTTTCCAAGCTTTCCACCTGCAGTTTTCGAGAAATCAAAGGCCGAATTACACATCGATTATAATCGTGGGATTGCGATTTTTGACTTTAGCAATGTGCGAGGACATCATTTAAGACAAAATTGAAACCCAAACGGCTTTTAAAGATATATTAATATGCTTAACACGTATTTTGAGCCTAATTTTCTCCAATAACCAGTCATTTTGTTAACAAGTTTCATGGGTTTTCATGCGTTTCTTGTTTTGAGTACCAGTCACAAAAAACACATCAGCAGTTAACTGTAGGAACGCATTCAAGGTAATGGCAAACATATCGGTATCTGGACTCCAAATAAGAAAATAAAATCTCTATTGTTTTCTACATCATTGGAATTTTCTTGCGACAACTGTCACTGTTGTGAGTTCTGTGGGTCAGGGTCACTATTTTCATTATCTAAAATAACTCCACCTCCCTCTTCACTTCCAAGAAATAGCTCACTTTGTCTTCGTTCTGATGGTTGGTGAAACACAATATCTGGGTAACATTTCATAAGTCTACTCTTTAACCGACAACGGCATCTACATTTTCAACTTTCCTTACAATTTTTATAACATAATCAGTAAAAGATCTGTGAGACGGTAAACTTTTTTTAGCATAATAATTTTGTTGCCTATAAACGGCAATTCATACATTAAATTACTAGTAGGTGTTTCCAAGGATGATGATGATGATGATGATGATGATGATGATGATGATGATGATGATGATGATGATGATGATGATGATGATGATGATGATGATATGAAACAAAATACTTTAATTGTTCTTATAATCTGTTGCTTGTCCTAGCAGTCCAAAATCAAGATTCTGGCACAAACTTAGTTCTTGTTATTTTCTTTTTCTATCATGCAGCTGAAGAGAAAGCAGGTACACTTTCTTTTGGTTTCTGGGAATCTAACAGTCTCACTCTTCCTCTTTTCTTTCCTTTCTCTGGCTGTTTTCTAACAGTCTCACTCTTCCTCTTTTCTTTCCTTTCTCTGGCTGTTTAAATCTTTCTAAAATCCATGAAGTTCATTTAAAATTTCAGGAGATTTCGCAGCTTTCCTCCGCAATATCCGTTGCTTCCGACTCTTCATCTGTAACCTTAAGCCACTCGGCGCGTGAAGAAATAAACTTTTTGTAAGTAGTATCGACAAAAGGTTTTAATTCTTCAGAATTAAGAAAATGTATTAAACAAGAATCTTCTACATCCACATTGGTAGCCATTACTCTTAATTTTGTCTTTGTTTTTTACGAAGAGGAAAATTTACTGAACGCATTTTTTAAGACAGAGAACTCTGATGAGTTTTGTTCTGTTTTTTATTATTATAAGTTATGATGAAACTCGATAGAAATCGAGCTTCGTGTGAATCTCTGAAAAATCAAACCCATGTTTCTCAAAAACTCCAGGCGGAAATCTTAGGAACTCCATTGATTTTATAAATGTGTGCTCTAAATCAGTTTTTTGTCCATGGACCGTGGTCTAAACGAGGCATGGTGGACATGCCTGATTTTTTTTTCTCAGATGTTCTCTATATTCAGTAGATTGTAAATTTAGATGAACTGACCAATATTTCTGGGGAAGAGTCAGCTCTCTAAGAAAGTAAAGAAAGTGAGCCTAAATCTTGTCTATTTCAAGACATTGCACTGCATGTTGAATTCTATCGCAAGAGTACCTGGCACTGTAGAGTCTTCTCGCAATAGATCATTATGATTCGTTAATTGACGTCACGTGGCCGGTCGCTTTTTCTATGTAGTGACTGGCTTCATAAAATATGTAAACAAAGTAACAAAATGATGAGGAAGACTCTACATTGCAAGCACAGAAAATGTAAGAAAACAGAAGGAAAATATGTTATTCTTTTAAATATTAGAGCAAAAAAATTTTAGCAGGGCTATAATTCTTCCCTTAATTAGGTTGTCAGGTAATAAATGGGTTATTAACCTTATTAGCCTGTCAATACTTGGGAAAATATTGACCTCTGTAATATTCATTTTGATATTTTCAATACAGAAAAGAAATTGTACTATTGCAACTCGTTGAAATGTTTAAGTTTTTCTGTTCATTTCAACGTAATATATAAATATGATCCTGAGGTCTCGTTCTTTTTGTTCTATTTTTTGAATGGTTTTTGTTTTTAATGTTGTCAGAATTTTCATGATTTTTCCTTGTAGTTAATTTGAAAACCATGAAAGTGGTAGTGAAAACGAGGCTAAAAGTAAGACGATTACAGCATCTCTGTTTAAATATTTAAAATTTTAAGTATTTGTGCTTCTTTATTCATAAAATCGCTTCAACTTTTTTAAAGATTTTCAGCAAGCAGATTCAGCAGAGGCAGATTCAAGAAGCATTTGCCGAAGTAAAAATGATAAAAAAAGACCAAGGTAGGTAAATTTTAATTTGCGTCACTTAGCAACCCAATTTATATAAAGTTTCGTTTGTGTACCTTTTTTCTGCCCGGTTGAGCTCTTTTTTAAAACTGTTTAATAGATTTCCAGCAAGAAGATTTTGGAGGAACACACACAATCTTGGATATTGGGGGAAGAAATAAAGACAATCAAGGTAGATTGGTTTTCAAAGATTTCATTTAGCGATCAAAGTTATTTTAAAGTTCTAATTGTTTCTGCTACGTGGATAAAAATCTATTCCGAATTTCTTTTAACAGATCTTCAGGTGGCTTGGAAGACGCAGAATTTATCGCAGTCAGTAGTGAAGGTAATATTTTTATCAAATCAATTTGTATTCAGTGTAGAAAAAATATTTAGTATAGCGAATATGTCCCAACAACAAACAAATGAACATGGCTGGATAGGGCTATGGAATCCACAGTTCAATTCACTTCAGGCTTTGCAGCATCAAACCGTCAAAATCATCTCCGTCATTACTTCTATAACAATTTTTACAGTTGGTTTGCTGTCTACAAAAGCAGGAAGTTGGTAACATATTACTTTTTAATCATGAATCATTGAGGAAGTGCGGAAAAGTGTTGAAGATAAGGAAGGAGGCAAATTTGATGTCATTTTACCTAAGATTGTCAATTTAAAAGATGGATATCATCTGCAGTGTTACAAAAAGCCTTGTGAAAATGCCACAGAGAAAAACTTAAACAAATGCAAGAGAATGAGAACGAATTGGAGAAGCTGGGAAGTGTTGAAACTAGAAACTTTGAGGAAATAATCAAGCAATACGCAAGGATGGAAGAGGACAATAAAATGCTAACAAGAATAACACAAATTGACTTTGCGGGGACAGAAATAAAGTAACACAGCTGTTGCAGGTACCAGAAAGAAGCAGAAGCATCTAAAGCTGCTCGGCAGGAAACAAAAGATACCGCCTCACGTAAGGGATAATGGCACTTGGAACGCGAAGTTCACCAGAAAGCTTTTGATGCTGTTTGCTACTTCCTCCAAGAACAAGTTGTTGACAAAGAAGAAGTTGTATTTGTGACAGGCGTAAACAAGCATTATCACGCCTTACTGCTTGATATAGGTGGCGCAAAATTCCAAGATGCATATCCGTCATTTGTTGGAAAGATAGTGAGTGTCACTCAAATTACAAGTTAAGGAGCTGGATACATCCTTTACAGTTCAGTTATGTCAATGGAATGATTACATACAAGCAATCTGACATCCAGTAGCTTAAAATCTAAATTAAGAGATGGTGAATTTTTTAAGAGAAGCAATCATGGAAGCGGAAGTAAGATCGATACCCGAAAATCTTACTATTGACGATATATCAGAAGGTGAAGTTGGTGTTCCTGAAACCCTTACACTGTTCTTGACAGATCTAATTGGTGGTCCTGACTTTCGACGCAAGCAACAAATGAAGCAGTATAGAATAGAAACAATTAGTCAAGATCTAGTTTTTGCAGCAACTTCAGCAAAAAAACAACAACAACAAAACAACGAAGAAGCATCTTCAGTTGTGATCTGCTTTTAAAAGTCTCACAGGTAGTAGAAAAATTATAACTTTATTAAATAGGATGAGTCATTGCTATAGCTACCATACAGTTCAAGAGTTAGAAACATAAATGACATATGAAGCAAGCAGAAATCACAGAAACACCCCATTTGGTAGTTGTTACAGTCTACAGCTGGGACTGGAGTGGCGTGGAGCAATTAAGATCGTTTTGTTAACACTCTTAGCGGCAAAGATAACTTACATGATACAGTTGGCATTGCGTTTCAAATAGCTTCCAATAAAGAAACATCAGCGGTTGACTTGGAAACTGACACTGCATCTTGGTCTTCATCTACATCTGACCACAGTGACTAAGGTAAATCATCCAACGCGAACAATTGTACTTTAATGGTACTTTGGCTGGAATTCTGAGCTTGTACCTGTCGAAGAAGAAACCCAAATGATTTGGTACTTACCGCAAATAAATCAGTCACCAACATCGACTGCAGTTATGAAAAAAATCACGAAGAGATCAGTTGCAATAGCTAGTGAGTTATCGCAATTCAATCGCTGTTACCTGATTTACGCTGATTTACGCTGATTTAGCAATTACAAAAGTAGCGATGCTAAAACAGCATGAGGAAAGACTCAGTTCGACAAATTGTTTATGGCTCTTGGTTCTTTTCATTTTGAAATGGCACTTTTAAGTGCATATGGAAAATTGTGGCAGAATCAGTAGGACCTTACTTACACAATGAATGTGAAGTCCTGGCAAAAGGATCACTTAATTCTTTTTATAAAAGAACAAATTACAGTTGATGCAAAAGAATGCACGAATTATAGTACTTCAATGCCAACATTTTGAAAATGTTTTGTTGAAACAAGAGAATCCTGAAGGTATAAGGGAAGATTTACGAGTCTAGAAATCAAGATATATCAATGGAGAAGGCGATATTAAACCATCAAAAGAAGTAGACGATATCCTACATGACTATGAATTATTCTCAAAAGAGACAGAGGAAGGTAAAAACGGAAAAACAGCACAGTTTTGGTTGGCTTATGTCAGAATGATACACATGTACCATGATTTTACACGAAGCATTCGTACTGGTGATTTTGATTTGTATTCAGTATTATTGTCAAAGATATTTAACTACTTTTTTTGCCCTAAATCATCCTAATTATGCCAGGTGGAGCGTTAAATAACAATACAACCTTTTACACCTCCTGAAACACAATCAGAAGTTAACAGTGATTTTGAAAAAGGATGGTTCGGAATCAAACGAGCAACCAAGCTGTTTTCCAGAATTCCTATCGATTTAACGTTGAAACAGACTATTAATGCAATTATTAATCCATACTGTATGCATAATTTCAACCTCATGTTGTATTGTACATTTGGTAAATGGAATTCACTTGTTGGTTCAAATCCCTATATCGTAGGAGTATGTTTATCTGACCATTTCTCGCCTCAATATGAATTTACGGTGAAAAGTCTAATGATAATGTTTTAAGGAACGAGTTATACCTTGACTCTAGTCTCACTCACCAAAAACTAACAGTATTCAAATTTACTTCCCACAGTTACCCTCACCATCTTCTTTCTATAATCATATGTATTCTAGAGAGGTATTTTCTACATTACTTTCGCTGGTGTTTGAGAAGGATCTGATTGTGGTTATAGATTGCCTAAGGTCCGGGTTTATTTACGAAATATATAAAATCTCTTATCTTTCAAACTTTTTAAATATATTGTTCTTCATAAATACATTTGATCATGGCGAATGAGTCTTAACACAATGTTTCAATGTTTCAATGTTTCAATGAAATTAACGTCGTGTTTTCTGTCTGTAAACACGATCGGCGTCATTTAATGTCGACAGTCAACTTACAGATCACATCCATGTCTTTGGAGGACGTTTTTCATTCCGATCGGGTGGGAAAATTCCTTTACAAAAAAAACAGTTTGCATTAATCCCCCAACACGTTAACAACCAGACGTCATCTTTAATCGCTTCCTTATTATTGAAAAATAAATAAATTTTATTAACCCTACGAGGCCTAGGGTTTTAGGGACTGTTGTGATGAACATCAATTTGTCATCAATATCACAATGACGTCATCATAATTTAACTACTATGTATAAACCGTTGTGTTAGTTATTAAATTGCCCTATTTTCTCGTTAATGACTCAAATTTTTAATATTTTATTGATATAATGGTATTTTTCATCAGATTTCCTTTTAAAAGATAAATTTTCGAAATATTCATTGTTTTTCGAGTGACCACCTGTCAATCTTTTGTACCTGCTGTGCTAGAACTTTTCTTTCACCATTTTCCAAAATAAATTTTGAGAAAAGCCACGAATTTTCAGTATTTCCTGAGATATTATAAACGTCTTGGAAAGTTAATAATCCTTCGTCTTCACAGAGAAAACTTTTAAGATATTGTGTGGATTAAAAGGCCTTCTTATTGGAAATACTAGAAAATAAGATTGTTAAATTTGCTTGTAGATGCTTTACAATGAACACAGCTATTATTTAAGACACTTTGGTACCACTATAGAAAATATAGAAAATATAGAAAATATAGAAAATATAGAAAATATAGAAAATATAGAAAATATAGAAAATATAGAAAATATAGAAAATATAGAAAATATAGAAAATATAGAAAATATAGAAAATATAGAAAATATAGAAAATATGGAAAACCGCTTTAAATTTGCGCGTTTTAAATTTGCACACCCGAATAAGATATTTTCACGAACCTTAAACATTGTCTATAGAAGGCAAATAGGAGAAAATAAGGACAGTAAACAGAAAAATTACGGAGAGACTAACAATCAAATCTTTGCACATTCAAAACAATAACTATCTTTGACATGAATGACGTAACGTACTTTTATTTGTATCCACTATGTAAGCGTCAGTTTTTTGTTTTGACTGTAATTGTTTTGGCTGGATCGTAAAAGGTGGGAAAGGGGATGAAGGTGGGGAAGGAGGCGAAGGTGGAGGCGATGTGTCCAAATTCCGTATGCCCAACTGATGTTTTCTTTCCTTAAAAACGGTTTACAAAGTGCTTGACACAATGGTTTTCACGGTTGGATGTTTTTCTATTCAAAATATTTACATCTTGCCTATTCTTTTAAAAAACGTACATAAAATATTATTGCACAAATGATTTCACTGTTTACCGTTACGATTTTAGTTTTAGCTTTTGCTTTAATTGGTTTAATAAATGTTTTTTATTCATTATGATCAAATATCGTTTTGAATTCTGTATTCACAGGACCATTTGAAATAACGTCTTAAAATGACTTTTGGACTTATGTCTCAACAACCGTGGTGGAAACTTGTTGTAACAGACAAGCACCGAAATAAGATCCCTGTGCGGTCATCTGAAAGTTAATGTCGTTTTCATACGACGATATGAAGAGTTTGTCGCCTTTTTTAAGTTTCACATTTACTGCAACATGTCGTGTGCAATTGTACCGACAAGAATTAAGAGGTACGACGAACATAACCAACGATTCTTTTCTGGTGTTTTTTATCGAAATGTCCATCCAGCGACTGTTCTTGAACTCAGTGTTATTAATAAAATGCATCTAAACAAAGGTTATTGACTGTATAAGGAAAGTTTCCATTGAACGAAAGTTTGGAAGCGAGTAAGGATAGGTAAACCGCATTTTGAGTGACCCCCAGTTTTGGGCTTCCATCCTACAGTTGCCCACCGACTTGCAACTGTGAAACGAAATCATTGAGATACGATAAGGGGTCTGAGTGGTTGCACTCGAAGGTACCATCCACTACACCATTGCCACACAATTTGAATGCTCGACGTAATTTCAAAGTAGTTTTGGTGAGTCTAACCGACTATCCACGATAAAAATTTTAACTTCAAATGTTTGTAGCTTTTGGCGTCGATCGGGAAAGAGGAAATTTGCAATCGTAAAGAACTAAACGGAACTTTACCTGTGCACTAACAAAGTAGATCCCTGGTTTGCGAATTTCAATGTATGGAGAATTATAAGAAATATCACCGATCACAAATTTTGGTGTCCATCCGGAGATTCCAGCACCTGCAAAAAAAGTAAAAGGCTCTTTGACGGACGATTCACCCGAAAAGAAGACTGGTGTCTTTCAAAAATGTTTTACGACACGATTTTCGATCGATTCATTGGTATGATATGCATGTCCAGGCAGTGGGTTTCTATACGAATAATAACATCTCTGGAGGTGAGTTGAAGGAACATCGGAATTAGTGCCGCTTGGAACCTTTCAGTACCGACATTAGATCATATAACCTGGACTCTTAAGTTTATTTTGTACTTTGTAGTTTGATTTCTACTGACTATGGTACCGTGGTAGAATCTATGGTTAAAAGGGGGCGACATAGTAATCAAAGTAGTTTTTAACACACGAATTTCGTGTCCAAAAGTCACCTCTATGGCTTTTTCTTGCTTCGTTTCCATGTCCCACCAAGTGAATGCAATCGAGCGGAGCCTAAAAACGTCATGAAAAAAAAAAGGGCATCAAATGTCAAACAAATGACATTTGGGACAAAAGATGTATGAGGATAGAGAACATCTCGAACCTTTTTTGGTACTTCTGCAAGTATCGCTTGAAGCTGAAGTTTGAGCTGCTGGGATTCCAGTTCTTGATTCCGGATTTTATCCAGAGTGTTTGCTAGACTTCTTTTGACTTCAAGATATGCTAATATTTCCCATATATATAAAGGAACGAGAAGAAGCACAAAACTAACATAAATCAACTTATATTTATGATATACGACGTGTTTTTTTCTTCTGTAACCTTGTTCGCCGTATTTATTGTCGACCACCAAATTGCCATTGACGTCCATGTTCTTTTGGAATTCTAATTATTTTCTGTCTTGTTGTATCACGCAGTTGAATGTTTTGATCGTTCTTTACCACAATATTTATCTGCTTATGATACAGAACTTCAAAGCAGAGCACTTCTGGAAAATCCTACTGTTTAGTTTAGTATTTGCTGTAAATAAGAAAACTTTGTGATGGAGAGACAACAATGGGTCATTCTAAGAAAATATTACTCGAAACTTATTGACTTGAAAGGAAACAATAGTTTCTATATATAATGTTCCTGCGATATGGTTTCCAGCTCTACGCAAAACAAATTATTGACATTGCTTCCTTCCAGGTCCGAAATATTGACATTGCTTCCCTCCAGGTCCGAAATAATTTCGATCCTACTGAAAACATATATAAACTTTACATCATTCATTTACAAACGCCCGATGATGACAGTAGTAACTGTCGAAACGTCGCAAACAAAAACAACCGGTCTATGACATGATAAACTCTAATTATATATTATGAATACTAGACTGACAAACAATATAAATATATTCAATTTAATAGTTTCTATTACGCTGCCTGTTTTCAAAAAATAATAATCGTAATTATAACAGAATCATTGTCTGTTTTATAATTACAGGATATTTAGTTATCTTATTCCAGAGTGGTATGCATAATAACTTTTGGCTGAAAAACAAAAACAATTGAAAGTTTGCCAAGGAATGATAAAAATATTATATAGAACCAGGACGTTTAGGAAATTCCGAGAATTAGGTAATCTACACAAAGGGAAAGACTTAGGGAATAGCCACTCTCAGCACTGTCAGTCATTTGACTGAAACAGGAGATGAGAACGACTTGTGCTTATTACTGTGCTTATTACATCATCGAAATGAAGTTATCAAATGCATACAACAATAGAGAGTGATTTTTATTAGGTAATTCAATTCACTATGCTGGTGGCTTTTCAAGCAACCATGGAAGAATTTTTAAGCATAGAAACACAATAAAATCCAGGTATCTTCTTCCATTGTTCTTGTCTTTTTAAATGTCTTTCTATCAGAATAGAAATAATTCCATATAATAAAAATCTATTTAGCCATGATATTATAGCACAGTTTAACCATTGTATGGTATCACTGTTTACCCATAGTATTGTATTACTCCCGTTAAGTAAGACCGCGGATAATTGGAATAACTTTTCTTTAGAGAGACCGTATTCCTTGAAATACATTTCATGACAGTCCCACTTATTGAGTGATTCGCTTAATGAGTGATCCATTTAACGAGTGATTCGTAAGTGGGACTGATATATTAGGAACTTGAAGAGTCCCTATTAGCGGGAATGTACTTATTGTGTAAGCTCAAAGAAAAATTAATACCGAAACATTTTCGTTTCATAGGCTTTATAGTAGTGGAAGGCAATTTACATTCTAATATTTAATCTCAGTTATTCCATGTATTAGATTTATTTGTGGTCAAATCCCAGGTTCTTTTACCAGACATTCATTTGTTAATTGGGGAATCTCGGTATAACAATGAAGGGAAGTAACACTCAGTTATATCGAGAGTTCGTTAAATCGAGTGATTTTAAGAGGAACTGTTAAGGGAGAGATTAAAAACCGGATTCGTTATAACGAGATTCCATTTTTTGTCCTTCCATGCCTTTTTCAACCCTTTGTAACTTTTACAACGTTATTCAACGAATTCAAAGTTTTGAAGCATAATAGAGAATTTTGATGAAGTCCTTGTTGGTAAGATCATTAATTTGTTTAACGTGAAAAAAAATCATTTTGTTTAGATCTGCATAAACCTTTGAATTGTTTCATATCGCGCTTTATTTTCTTTTTATTAGAAAGGGTGAAAAATAAAGATCGTTGCTGGCTGACGAAAGGAAATACAGCGATTGACTAGACGAAATGATTAATATTTCGAGTACTGTTTCTATATGTATGAAAATGTGTCACCAGTAACATAACCTGTATTTTCACGTCTGTTTCAAAGTGGAAACTCTTACGTATTGCGGGCGCTCTACTTTGACCATTATTTGGAGTTCTTCGAAGAAGAAAATGGCGGATGATGTTCATCAAAAAAATACTTGTTACATATCTTCAATTTGGATGCAACATAAGTCAGATAATAGGCAGATTAATTTAAGTTATACAATGATATCACAAATCCTTAAAAAAATTTCCCTTCATGGTGTTTTATTGCTGAAAATATTGCCTGCAGTTATGACTCTCAAAGGCATGGATTTTAAATGTCATTTTGTGATGGCTTTTCATTGAGGAATTGCAGAACTTCAGAAGTTTGTCGCGACTAAAATGACTGATCAGTTATACGCCAAAAGGTAATGTAAACGGATCATAAGGGTCTGGTATTCCTTTTATTTTTTTCTGTTTTGTTACCGATAAAATTGTCTTCAGTGGTGAATGCAAGACCTATCAGTCATTTTTTATAAGCATTTTCTTTATAAGATATGCAAAGGCATGTAAATACCTACGAAAGAGCATAATGGAAGAATAACCCCAATCTGAACTTTAAAAAATCAATCATTATGAGGGGAGAAACATTGATATGCATCAAGACAACAACACTGATAAAGAACTGGGTTAATTTTTTCACAATGATGGAGTTTTCAGAAAGATTGCCCACTGCATATGAAAATGATAGAAATCCACTGTTTACCTTTTAATACTCTGTTCTGTTGAAGCATATTTTGAGGCTGAAATTGGAGTTTTCATAAAGCATACTGAAGCTGAACAAAAAATGCAAAAAAAACCGTATGCTTTTAAAAATGAGCGGATTTAGGCAAGGAATTACATTTCATCAGCAGCTTTTGCTAGTTATTTAATGAGAAATTATCGCTAGTTAACGACGCTAATTGTTGGCGATAAATGCGTTATTGGCATTAAAACTGTTTTTCGTGTTTTTACAATACCCTTAATGTGTTATTCTCCTACCATTAAAAGGATTCTTATGCTCCATGGTAGATTTTGGTTATTTTGGCTCATTTTTGACAAAAATTGGCTATATTTGTTACCTATAAACCTATTTGTTATTATATGTTTGAACTAAGCCTTAAAGAATTAAAATTTTCAAACTCAAACATTCATTTTCTTTTCTTGCTTCAAACAGCGCTTTAAAAAAGGCTTATTGTTTTCTTGGAGATAAACGTTGGGAAAATATGTGACACATTTTATTTTTGTAATGACACAAATAAGCTTCACAATATTGTAGATAGTTTACTTCACCTTCAACATATCAACTCTTCCACTCCTCTTACGTTAAGAAATAAAGGAATTGTTATCAAAGCAGTGTCATATATTAGAATGCCATCAGAATATTGTTTTCAAATTCTTTATATCGTCATATGTAATGTCTGTGTAATGTTTCAGCAACCGGCCGATCCAGAAGTAATTTTACTGGTGTAAAAACTATGGAGAAGAGTGTTTTCAAAAGAATATTGTAATTTAATTGCCAATTCTTTTTAGAAAGTTCTCCTCTAAATTGGCTTACACCAGTTTAATTACTGCTAGATCCGCCACTGAGAAGTTCTTGGGGGTTTGAATCAGTTCATTCTGACACCCCAATCCTGTGCAATTTTACGTATCGTATCTAGTCCATTAGGAGCCATCATCTGACAGGGAGCTGGTTCATATTTTTTTAAAGATCTCCTCTCATTTTAAAGATGATATATAAATATCTAAGATCTCTAAAAGCACTGTATACACTAACGTATTCTTCTTTAATTTCTTTAAACAAGAAATCTTTAAGAATTTTATAAAAAAATACAGTAGCGTATCCTCGCCTTTATAGAACTACACATAAATTATAACTAGGATTATATTTTTGTTGAAAAATTAATAATCTTAGTTTGTTAAGAATTTTTTTTTTATATAATTTCATTTCCATCATTATCAACTAAGGACCAATGTTCATTCAACTCTGTTGCGTCTTCAATTTGTATCACTGTTGCTGTTTTGGGAAGCACGTCATCTGCATCAACCTTTATCTTCTTATACAAGGAGTCAAAACATTTCGAAATATTTCGAAAATTTGGAAGAAATGAAGAGTGTTTGGGCTCAAAGGACCAAAAACACAGTTCCGATAAACGAAAGTTCAAATAAGTGTAGGTTCCATAACTGAGAATAAGTTATAAGGATGCATTCTGTTTGGTACCTGGAAGTGCGATCTCACTGCCTTGCCAATTCTTTTTTACCCTGGTCCAGTCAAGTTAACGTATACTTGCGCTCAAAGAAGCCAGCTGACATCTTTAACAAATAGAGGGCAGCATATTACACGAAACATGGAAATACACAACATAAATGACGTCATCCAAAGGCAGAACTGCATGCTTGTGAATAAATGTATCGACAAACAAACTAACAGCACAGTGTATGACGAATATTTCACGATATTGTCTCATGCGAAAAGCACCAGAAACAATAAGTATTTATCAAAACTGCCAGCAGTGAAATTGGAGACTGCAAAACAAAGTTTTTATTTTGGAGGAGCTAAGTTATTCAATAGCCTTCCACTAGAAATTAGATCGACAAATGATTTTACTAAGTTTCGATCTCTTCTCTCTGATTTTAAATTTTAATTTTGATTGTAAGATTTTGTTATATTTTTACACTTATTTATTTTATTAGTCTTGAAACAGGACAAACAAGGATAGCAGTTTTGCTTTTATATATGTATATAATTGTAAATACTGACGTTTTTATCTTGTATAAAGATTGATTAATAATAAAAAGAAAATGCTGTGCATATTTACAAATCGCTCGGAGAAGAGAACCAAAAAGGGATTAGAATACCAATCTGGTGTTTATTTATAAATCGGAGGCGAAGAAATAACCTGATACAACAAATCTCTATCGGATAGCTTTTGATTCTTATTAACAAGTGTTACTTTATAAGCCTAATCGAACTTACAGCATTTCCGTTTGAAGGGACACAGAAGGGAGAAATCAGCGTCCTTTTCGATTCAGCAAGTGTACGATAATTTCCTTCATACTAAACATTTAGCATTTAGCAAGCTTTTAATGCATCTTCGTTGCGGAAGGGAAAAAACATAAAGAGCAAATGATGGGTATATTCCTCTGGATATTTATTTTTGTTTGGCACATGATAATGCAAAACCGCCTTAACCTTTCTGCATTGTAGGTTTTCTTTAGAAGACATCAGAGGGATCATTTTGGGATAGCCACAATCTGCATGATTTGATTCCATCAATTCATCATTGAGGACAACAGGCTGAAAATCAATTTCAGTTTCATGAAACATTTTCTTGGTGAGATAGTAATGGGACAAAAATTGGGCAAAACAAATGTGTTCCAGAATTCTAAATTTGCCATTTTGAAAGAATTGATTTGGCCTGTCTATATAACGATCAATCATGTTTCGCTGAAATATTTCTGTGCAGTCTTCAGGCAACTCATCTATTTCCTCTTTGCTTCTACATATTCTATAACGTTTTTCAGGTAGATTGTTATTAGCAAAAATTACACCTGGAAAAGTTTTCCTAAGCCATAACTCTGGCATAATTAAGTAAATAGCTTCCTGAACAGAACATTCTCGTTTTGTAGTATATGCCCGAGCTATAGCTTTCATTTGCTCAAAATGGTTTATATTAGAACTAACAGCCTCTTTTGCAGCTTGTTTCATAGCCTGTGAGGTTTCATCTTCTGCTTTAGAAAAATAAGCACACATATAAGTTACGGCCATGAAATGATTGAAAACTGGTTGAATATCAATGTTAGCCTTCCAAGCTTCCAATCCTTCACTAAAATAATTGTTTACAAAACAGGAATCTGGTGGTCGTTTTAAATGAATTTGAAAGTCTGAGTCGCAGGAAATGCTAAGTGCATCATAGTAATCTGTTTCGGATACTTCCATTTGCTCTAAAATTTTTGAAATACATGGAATGTTTTCAAAATTTTCTTTGCCAGGATCAAGAATATTTCGCTTCTTTGGGTTCAAGTATGTGTCAATATATTCTTTAACAGTTGTGAGAGTCACCTCACCTCGCTTAATGGCCAATCTCATTGAGTGCGAGACATTTATGGTTTTCAAACAGATCAGTATCATTGGAAAAAAGACTATTTTGCATCCCAAGAAAATAAATTTGAATTAGCTGACTTTCGATCATTATGTTATGAGGCATTTCATCAACTGCTAGAGGTTATGTAGCTTTCAATATCTTAAACAATGTGTCACCTTGATTTAAAATATAGTCTAAGTCCCATGATTTCCATTTAGATACTTTCTAAATAGCACTGAAGCATATGGCAAGAAAATAATTACCAGTGCATTGGAAGCCTGCTGTCTCACCAAATTTGGAATCGCCGGCGATTCCAAATTTTCATCAAGGCGCACCTTGGATGAAAGGATCCTTGAACTACTTTTGAAAAAGTTAGACCTGTATTACTTTCGATACCATGCACAAGTAATAAAATAAAATTCAACACAGAGAAATGAAGATCAGAGTAAAACACAGTTGAACTAAGTATAACATGCCAATATGTATTATAAATATAAATATATATGTATAACAAAATTATACAGTGCTGGAAGGAGTGTGTTGAGTAATGTTGATTAGGTTAGGTAATGCTGCGTATTTTTTCTGAATTAACAGTTTCATAAAAAAGAATAATAGATAAGTAGAAACGATAGAAACTTACTAAATTCCAAAAATATCCAAAAGTTCCACCAGATACACGGTTAGATACACACGTGGTGAAAGGTCACTTTGATGAATGCTTAGCCTAGAACCCTAAGCTCTGTATCGAGGAACATTGAGTACTACCGGTACGGATAAATAATCAAAGTCTAATTCTTTTAGACTGGTTTTTAGTTGTTCGTACTTATATAGAGGCTATTTTTTTGTCCAGTCGACGAGCGCTTTGCATTCCAAACACCTCGCGTATATGCGATTTGATTAATAATAATAATGACTGCCCAAAACATACATTTATTTAGTTTTTGATGGCGTAACATCTGAATTGCTAGAAGTGAAAGCTAAAAACAAATACTTACCAAGTCTTCTTTCCTCCGACTGCCCCTCATTTGTTTGGTCGCTGTATTTTAGGGAAAAGAGTTTATGAACTCAACCTCGTACCCAGGGTTTCTTGCCATTTTTTATACGGACGGCGGCAAAGAAGACCCTGGCGAACGCCGATTAAAATTGCAATCTGATTGGTCGAAGTATAAGCAAAGGCCGTTTGTTTGTTTTATGAGTATTCGGGAAATCGGAAATTTTAAGCTAGCAGTTGTAGCTATGTTAAAAGATGTTGAGAAGAAATCAGGAAAAGTGTTTTTTTAGGAGCAAAGATTTGCCATTGTATGACATCTCCAACGCTCTGATCCTGACACCTTTAATTTTAAGGATTAGCGATTTATCTTAGTAACAATAAAGAATATTGATTATTTTAACACTTAGTTAGCAGTTTGCACATGTACTTTTTTCACTTGGCCAGCTGCTGCTGGCTAACTACTATAGCTATATATATATATATATCTAGCTATAAATTTTTATATATTTTTCACACAAATTAGTGTTTCGGAAAGTCGTTGATAATTATATTGCTTATTTTTCCAACTTGTCTTATATATCTGTCAAACTTACAAACTTCAACATTAATGATTACTAATATAAAGGAAGGTGAACATTTTCATTGCTTAATTAATGCAATATTAATTAAAATTAAATCCTAATTCATTATACTTGATCTTGATACTTGACCTTGAGTTATTGATGTCATTATTAGTGAAACTCAGCAGCCAGCAATTCCGAAGAAAGTGCTCCAAAGAAACAGTGGCCTTAAATGTTGTCGACTTTGTGGCATTACACCAGAAAATAATAAACTGTTGCACATATTTCACATAGCTGGGAAAGCAAAAGATCTTCAGCATAAAATTCTGAAAACCTCAGGTAAAACTGATTGATGGTAGTGTATATTTTTTTATCATTTTTGTGTTCTTGACTATATTATTTTGAATATATATAGGTGTGGTTGTTTCAGAAACAGATGTATTGACTACAGCCATCTGAAGAAACTGTGAATTAAAAATCGAAAATAACTGGTCATTTCGGAAGAAAAGCCAGGTAACTCAATTGGAACTACGAAAGAATGTTTCTGTCAAAAGGGAGTGTGTTTCACCAGGAGAGAGAAAAGTTAAGAAAGCACCTGTTATAACATCACAAAAAAGACTTAATTTTCCTGTAACTCCTTTATTGGAAGAACTTCCAAGTTGCACCGTCAGAAAAATTGCAATTGAAACCACATCAGTTTATCATCCTGATTACAATGAAATTGTCACACACCCAATAACTGTAAAAGAACATGCATCATTGGTTGCTGAAATATGAAGGCAGTACCAAGCATTTTCTTAGCAACAAAAAGATTGATCACAGATGAAATGAGTGCTTCTGCAAAGAAACTTTGCAAAAGAAATAATGGTTCAAAGTTAATCAATAAAAGTTATGAGGGTTGTCAAAGTTTTCTTTGAAAGACATTTGGAAAGAAATGTTCTCAACACAATTGTGTTTAATTGATATTTTTAACTCTGTCACTGGTCAATACATAGATGCAGATGTTGTTCCAGATCAAGTAATGACCAAATATTGTTTTGTGTACTCAATATTGATGAATACACGTTGGCATGAGTTAAGCTTATTTCAAAGGCTAAATACAGGTCTCTTAATTGAAGGAGGGTGTGGTAAGCAAGGTAATCACTCACACTCATTTTCATTTGTGTCAAGTTTGGTTTAATCATTCTATTATTTTGAATGTTGGATATTGTATATCTTGTATTTACAAACATCATATTTTATGCTGTTTTCTAGTTTCAAGAACGTCTACATAAGGTTGGGGTTTGTTTGGTGCATCGCAGCAGATCAAAATTGTTGGAGGTGATTGGCGGTCATTTTCTTGATCACACCATTGAGGAGTTGAAAAAAGGTAGCACGTTTCGTGGAACTGGTGATAACTGGGACTTGCGAATTACAAAACATCACATGACAAAACCAGATCAAAACACAGACATGCACTTGTTTGCTTCCAATATCATCCAGAACAGGTTAGACTTTCGACAAATGACAGACCAAAGGGTGACATACATCAACTACCACTCAGTAAATATTCCTTGAATGTTGAGGAATGGAAGAAATATATTGAAACATTCAAAATCATAATTGGGAGGGTTTTGTTGGAATTTTTCAATGAATTTGGATTTTTGAAAAAATGTCTTCCAGAACATATAGAACATTTATACAGTAACTCCATGGCTGAAAAATCAAACATTATGTCAATGCCTATAATTGATGCAAATGAAAGCAACTACAATGATTGCGTAAAGATTTTAAGGACTTATGAAACTTGGATAGCTGAAATTTACCACCATGCAGGTATTCTTCCTTCATTACATAGGGGAATGACCCTCCCCTCCCTGAGCACTCTGCAGCACCTGGCCAGCCCTTTGCTCATTGCAATTTTACTCCGGATGATCCCATGAAAGAAATGAAAATCCCATTTTCTGGGGACCAGTTAACTAGAGTAAGATTTGCTGGAGCTAAAGACCTTCTTGCTGGTTCCCATACACCTGTTGATCGACTTGAACACTGCGCACCATTCAAACCTGTTATGTGTCAACGCATGGGTCCTAATAAAACTATAGATTCAATCAGTAAAGTCTGCAAAGCATCATCAGGCATAAAAGACATATTGGAAAATATTGATGAAGTATTAGGTGTTACTACAGTCAGTGTACAGCATCATCACAAGACATCAATGGACGACGAACTTGAAATGATAAATGACTTAAAAGAATTATCACCATTCACATACACAGCTGGTAGAGCACACAATAGCTTTCCTGATATTCGACAGTCTCCGATATTGTACTTAAACTATCTAGATTTCCATAAATGGCTAAAATCACACAAGGAAGAAATATCTTTGTTATGAATATTGATAATTTATTAGCAGTATATAAAAGTTTTTTCGTAATAAAGAACACTCAGACTATGAAGATAGTATCATATATAGTAGTACATAGTATTATATGTATGTAAATTTAACAAGATGTGTTCATAAAAATATTGTGGTCATAACAGGTATCTAGAAAGACAGTTTGTTTTTGTATGAAGAAAACAGGAGTGCAACTAATTTCCTGACAAACATTTTAACTAAAAGTAATTTGAAAATTGTGATACTCATCTACAACAGGACATGAAAATATCCAATCCTCACATACTCACACACAAGTTTTTACCACAAAGTTTTCAATACATCTTGTTACTTTAATGCTTTATTTTATACAACTTAACACCTTACAACATTATTATATATACATATATTATATATAACACAATTATTGATTATAAACATATTTACATTCTGTATCAGTATCCACACAATCATAGTATAGGAAAAGAAACCTTATGAAGAAGCTGGAAGGAACTATGAAAAATTTTAAGAGATTTGGATACTGTATACTCATACTGAAATATGTTTCCCTATATAAGTGGGGCATTTCTCTCAATAATGATAAATATTTTAGACATCAAGTCATTATCCCAAATACCAAAGTGATCTAACAAATCATCTTCTTCCTTAATTTGTGAGTAGTTTACGCATATTTCATTCGATGTTGTTTTTGTAAATTCATAAACGGGTCGACAATCCCATTCCTTCAATTTCTTTATGTCAAGTCATTTTTCTAACTCTGTTTCAATAGTACTTGTAATTTTGTGGGAATGTAATCGCCACTTTTTAATGTTTCTCTCTGCAATGACATTTGATTTAAGGGGTACATTGTCACAGTTTCCACAACATCTGTTTTGTTCGTGAAAGGTCGCATTAAAATAGTCCATCATGTACTTTCGCAAACAAACCATTTCTGCACAATACCTTCTCATTCCATCATTTACTTTCCCATCTTTTCTGATATCAAAGTTGTTGAAATACAGCGTTGCTGTTGAGTTATGACCCTTTCGTCCTGCCCTTCCAATTTCTTGTAAGTAGCTTTCCAAGTTAGGTGGTGGTAAAATATGAATGATATTTATGGTATCAGGGGCATCTACCCCCATTTCTAAAGCAGTTGTAGCAAAAACAACTCGTATTCTGCAGTTATCCTTCTTCAGCTCATTTATTATGTCTTCTTTCATCCTTACAGTTGTTTCAGCATGAAATTCTACGAACAGCTGGCTGTTAGCGTTTTCACATCTCCCACATACTGATTGTCAATGATAATGTTGAAAAAATTCCAGGCATATGCACAGTATTTTAATTTCATTTAAATTATTGTTATTGGATAGTTTTCTCTTTGGTTATTTAGCTGTACTGCAATAGGTCTTAAAATGTCATCATAGCTTTTTATCCCCTTGTTGTTAGGTAACCTTTCTTTTACCACCATATACACGTTTGTGCGATTTGGAGATTTTCTTTAATTTTCAATATCAGCTGGTCATTTGCAGTGGCAGTTAAACATAGCGTGACAATATCATTTAACATTGTTCGTACTACTACCAAATATTTGTAATCGACACGGAAGTTCTATCTATCTATCTATCTATCTATCTATCTATCTATCTATCTATCTATCTATCTATCTATCTATCTATCTATCTATCTATCTATCTATCTATCTATCTATCTATCTATCTATCTATCTATCTATCTATCTATCTATCTATCTATCTATCTATCTATCTATCTATCTATCTTGGAAAAGTTGTATATTTTTATTTTTAATTTATGGAGATATTTTATGAAACAAATACTACTAATAGCATACCATATTTCCATGCAATGAGCTTCATCAATGACATAAGCAACAACTCTCTCTTGAAATGGAGTTGACTTAAGGAGTTTCCGTCCATAAGTACTAAGAAGAGCTTCTGGATGGGCAAACATTACTTCCCCTTTTTCATTTTTGATCATTTCTGGAATTTTAATTCCACCACCAGCAGGACCCCCATCATCAGCATCACTGTTTTTAAAATTCTGTTCAAATAACGATATGGTGTTTTTACGAGAACCAAGATATGGAAGCACTCCTACAACGATTCCTCTTTTCTCCAATGTTTTAATTTGATCTTCTATTATCGAATTGAGGGGACTGACCACAATAGTTATGTTATTGGAACCAGGTTTCTTCGGTGGTAGTAAAGATGATAGTAATTGGTAGATCAATGACTTTCCAAATCCAGTCGAAAGGACTGCTAACACATTAATCCCTTCGTATAAAAATAGCAAACATTGTATCTGCTATGGTTTTTTAAAAAACCCTTGTATGTTATGATGTTCTAATGAAATTTGAAGGCTTCTGAAAAAATTATTTACACGACTGCTTTCCATTTTGTAATACGCAAATCTGATCGGAATAGAATCGGTTTGTTATACTCGGGCCGTATGAATTTCAAAATTTCCAGAAATAAGGGAAATTTTAATCGGCGTTCGCCAGGGTCTTCTTTCCGCCGTCCGTATATCAAAAAGGCAAGAAACCCTGGGTACGAGGTTGGTTATGAACTGTGAGACGAAATAAATATGCAGTGCAGTGCTTCATTCTACCTTATCGGCACTTTTTGTTTCTGTATATTGAAGATTCTTAGCTATAAATTCCTAGTTTCAATATACACTGGTTCAGCGATGATGACTGCCCAGGAATTGTTTTAGTAATAACACAAATCCTATTGTGTACGTTTCATATACTAGCTACCAAAAAAATATTTTATGTGTAAATACGGATGGATGGATTTACAGTCACATTCTCATAGGTAAAAGTCTCCATTAAACAGACAGCTTTTTATGCACCAACAGGGTTAACAGTGTCAATATAGATTCCGTTGTAATACTTTTTGAGAGTGACAAAATATTCAAAAAGTCTCTGTGGCGGAGGGTTTTTTAATGAAACAGCCAACGGTATTGCTTGTCATTCCTAGAGAAAACACTTCTCCTTTTTGGTCATTTTCACATTATTTGAGTACAAATAGTTCTTACTCTAAACGGATTCTTGCGCTAAATCATTAGAAAGACTTCCAGAGTGCCGCCTATGTAACCATGTAATGAGTCTGTTCGCCCCTCTTCTTTACAATTTCTGTACTATTTATTGGTGTTGTTATTAGATACAACTGTTAATACTTCCTCTGCGTCCTCCATCATGAAATTATTTCAAATCAACTGTTGATATTTTAACGGTGCACATCATCAGTCATTCTTTTTAAAATCTTTCATATTTTATCACCTGATGAAACAAATCCATTTTAAATACTTCTGAAAGAATGAAAATATAAAGGCTTCATGATTGCAAGGAAATAGTTAATTAACAATGTAGGTGCACAAGTCTGAGAAAAAGACTGATTCAACATCTACACGCTTTTGTTGTTATTGCTGTTGTTGTTGTTGTTATTTATTATATGAAGTTTGGTTGTATAATGTAAACAAAGTTAGTTATATACAATCGTATACGATAGTATACGAGTGGGATTTTTCACGCGGGGGATTTTTTTCTTGAATGGACGGATTTTACACTTGGGCAAACTTAAAAGTATAGGTCTTAGGTGGATTTCATGTAATTTAAACGTTTTTTTGGAACTTTATCGCCAACGCAGAAACAAGAATATAATTATTCCAAGAATCGATGGCATCAAAGATCCACAGAAATGAAGATGCAACAATCGTTATTTAAGATACATTGTTGTACTTCATGATGGAATTTATGACAGTCAAAATGATTAATATGGAGAGAAACGTAAATTAACTGCTCTAACTGCTATTATATTGAGTATTTAGAACTGGAAATTATGTACATCCCCTTTTTAACGTGTTCTAGCATCAAAACTTTATTTTTGGATAGCTAATTTCTTTTTTATATGCCCATTAACTGAGTAACATCAAACCATTATATTTTAAAATGCGAAAATGCAGCATTGTAATTGAACTCAAAGTGGCGTATTCAGGGTCAGTCATAAAAGTGGAGAGTCCATCGATATGATATTTCTTTTCAGTCTTAAACGTCGATTAGGTTAATTGTACGTTTCCCTTTTCTACTTTAATTGACTAAACTCTCCTTCACAAATTTTGACTGAGCTCTAGCTACGCCTCTGTGTATGTACAGTACAATATCGGTCAGAAAATAGGTCCAGCTGCAAATCAACCCGCTTACGTTCGCTGCGTTTCGCTATCGAAAAAAACCCAGCCCTTTCTTTCACGTAATATAGATTTAATCTTGCCAAATGAGCTCCAGTTGCAAAGCACCTCGCTAAGCTCGCTACTTTTTGCGTATGCAGAAATTGTTCCAAATTGATTTGAAGTTAAGAATTTGAAAACGACCCAGGCTTCATTATTGTCCAGCCTGAAAGCGGCTTCTGTTTTTAGACGGTTTACATTGATGAACATACCAACTTATGAATTATACTGAGTCTCGACCGATTTTATCCTTGCATAGGAAAACCTTCTTACAATCTGTCAATTTAACCAACTAAACCACATACACTGAAATGTACATTCTTTCAGTATTTGTTAAATCGAGATATGCTAATTCGAACATAAAAGGGACGTAGACGATTTGCCCGAATTAGTGTTTTAATCAACCGAAGTTACCAAAAATATGGTTCCGATAAGAGAAATGCATGAATCAGCAGAGTATAAAACAACAGAAAAAATCAGAAATTCTAAACGTAAATTCTAGGGGCAGTTTCTTAAAAATAAATAAAGGTTTGAATAAACTATCCGTATAATTTAGTTATTTCTGTAATATAATCTACAACATTTACGAATGCAAAAGTGAAAAAAAACGTTAAAAAATATTAAAAAGCAGTTTTACGAGCAAAATTAACATTCCCATTGTCTTTTAAAGTCTGTCACAAAAGTATGCACACATTTCTTTAAATTTCTCGGTGCTGTATACATAAATTTCAACCAATTTAGCCTTGTTCAAAAGATACTTCAAAATGGAATAATATGTTCTTTGATAATTTTTGACCCTGTGGTGTCGGTTAAAGAAGAAGTATAAATGTAGAAGGAGAAGTTTTAAAAACTAGAAGAGGTCTTTATTTACATTAAACATCATAAGTAAAATTCAATGTGGAAAAGGTGAATTGACATCATGTCAAGGTTTTTTACACTGATCACATGATCTCATTTCATGTGGTATGAATTTTATTCGGGATAATAAATCAATATAATTCATTTACATACATTTTTAATAATTATGTTCAAAATTTATCACTATTAAAAGTACGAAAATTTTGCATAAAGGTACCTTATTATTCCACGAGGTCGGTTTTTAAAGATTTGGCGACTGCGTCAAAATTATAATCACACCTCATATTACGTGTTAAGTTCAGTCGAACAGCTTGGGTGCGAGGGTTTTAATTGGATATAAATATGGCCTCTCATAATTTAGGAAAACAGTTGGAAAATTATCAGCCAAGATGAAGACGATTTTTCTACTTCTTGCACTCGCAATATGGTGCATTTCAGGTAAGTGAAGTACCATTTCCTGATGTTCACATGATGAATATAAATCATAGTCATTAGAAAATATCCAGGTGTGGACACTTATACTTTATTTTGCACCCACTTTGATCACATGACTTATTACACCCAATGCAAAGTAATTATTTGCTATCATGTGATCAAAATAAGTTAAAAATAAAATAAAATAAAGTAAAGCACCCAGACCAGAAAATTTTCTAATAACTACATATAAATATTATTAGGATACTTTCAATAATGCTTACCTTTAAAAACTCGTCGAGAATATAAAATTTCGAGTTAACAGCATGTACTATACCTATCTGTATTTAACCATAGCATATTCAGTACCAGCAGAAGACCAAACTGCTCTTAAGAGTAAGTACAGTTTTTCTTTTTCATTCAACAACTTTGGAAATAGATTGACCTTTTCATTACTTCCGTTTCACTGATTCATTCATTCATTCATTCATTCATTCATTCATTCATTCATTCATTCATTCATTCATTCATTCATTCATTCATTCATTCATTCATTCATTCATTCATTCATTCATCCATTCATTCGTTCATTGGCCAATTTCAAATCTGACTAATAATAATGACGCTTCCATGCATAATTAACAGACAGAAACTTTATGGTAGCTATTCTCAACAATAGCTAAGTAACTATTCTGTTAGAAATGAGGGTTTATCTGCTAAATTGCGAGTAAAGTAATTAATGAAAACTCTCGATTACTTTAAACAAGAATATACAATAGACCTTTTCCAAATTTCTGTGAATCACGGTCGATCACTGACTAAGAAGCATTGATTATCAGTTTACTTTCCATTGGAAATTTCTTAGCTTGCTTACATTGAGTTATTGAATTTGAATCGCATTGTAGGGATACGATGCTTTTTGGGAGTGTATTTCTATAGTTATGAGGAATTATTACTTACGGTCAGTGAATTATTCATAAATAGGTGCAAACGAAGATGTCATGGACGATATTGTTGAACTAAATGACAGTGAAATTGATGTATACAATAAGGATGATGGTGACACCGATGAGACAGTTCTTTCTGATTATGGTGGAAGAAGAAATCGAAGATCTCGCCGCCGAAGAAATCGAAAAGGGCGTTCCCGAAGTCGCAGTAAAGGTCGTTCCCGAAGTCGCAGTAAAAGTCGTTCCCGAAGTCGCAGCAAAAGTCGGTCTGGAGGTCGTTCTCGAAGTCGCTCCCGAAGTCGTTCCCGAAGCCCAACCAAATATTACTAATGGAAATGAATTTAGACATTGATGATGTTCTAACTCATTATTCTTATTCTTATTTGTTAATTCATTATTTTCATTTTAATTTCGTACTTATTCAGCTTCATCTTTAAAAACCTTTGTTTTAAAAAAAAAAATTTTGCAAAATTTGTACTGTCCTTCTTTCATTTAACCCGGTCTGAACTTTTTTTATGTAAACAGACCGTACTGAAATCTCAATTCGGTCTGAGTTCAGTACGGCTATCATATAAACAGCCTCATAGTCTTTGCAGATGTGTATAGAACGCTTCGTAAAATTGTGGATCAATAATACTTTTCCCGAATTTCAATTTAAACGCTGTGTTTTGTTTGAGTAAGTACATCCGGTCTCTTCTTAGATACCAAGAATTCTAGGAAATCTAACTAGGAGTTTGAATCAATAGAGATAATTAATGTGTAACAAGAGCGACTGAAGTCGCTAAATCTGCGCCCAAAATACAGCTGTTGCTATTTCTGCTCTAAAACGCGTAGGCAGAAAGAATTAATGAAGAAAAGAAAAACTTCTGATATACACAGTTTTTAATTATATGCACAATTAAATAAATCAATCTTAACAAATAAAACTATTCGAGAAATATATACAATATTTCTGTTCTCCCATGGGTCATGTATTCAATCCAAATTTGTATATAGTAATACTGTGAAAATTTTCTTTTTCGACTTTAATGCATTTACTTCATTATTTATTAAAATGTATTTATGGATTACACGTCTGTTATGTCGGTTAATTTGACCATACTAAAAATGACGTTCTGATTGGCAAATGCAATAGCTGTCAATATAACTAACATTATTTTCATATGGCCTTCACAGTAATACATGATTGTTACAACATAAAAGTGTCTATTCTATCACATCATCTAAAAAAGAAAAGAACACCATACGCGTATTCATGATTTTTGTTATCACTTTATTATACAAATGGACCCAGGCTACATAAGTTTCATCAACAACATAATATTCAAGTAAACCCCATGTAACTCCGTCATGAATATTCAAATTGCTTTTTAGTTATTCTACCGGGAATTATAATAATGCATAACATAAAAACGGCATGATGACTTTAATTAATTATAATTGACTGTTTAAATAGAAATTGGGGAAGGGTCTATAACTATGTAAATTACTTTCGAGCACTGACTATGAAGCATTGATTATCAGTTTATTTTCCATTGGAAAGCCTTTCTTAGCTTGCTTACATGGAGTTATTGAATTTGTATGAAATTGCAGGGATGCAATGCTTTTTGGGAGTGTCTCTATATGGTTATGAGGAATTATTACTTAGGGTCAGTGAATTATTCATAAATAAATACAAACGAAGATATCATGGACGATATTGTTGAACTTAATGGCATTGAGATTGGTGTATACGATAAGAATAATGATGACACCGATGAGGTAGTCCTTTCTGATTATGATGAAAGGATTTCAGACCATACTGAAATTTCAACCCGGTTTAAGTTCAGTACGACTCTCATGTAAACAGCCTCATAGTCATTATGGATGTGTATAGAACGCTTGGTAAAATTGTGGATGCGTAATACCTTTTCAGTTTAAACGCCGTGTTTTGGTGGAGTAAGTTCATCCGATCTCTTCTTAGATACCAAGAACTCTAAGAACTCTAACTAGAAGTTTGAATCAATGGAAATAATTAATAAGTAACAAAGGCGACTAAATTCGCTAAATCTACGCCCAAAATACAGCCGTTGCTTCTTTTTCTCTAAAACGTCAGAAAGAGTTAATGAAGAAAAGAAAGACTTCTTGATATACGCAGTTTTTTATGAAGTTTGCGCATGCACAATTAAATAAATCAACCTTAAACAATTAAACAATTCGAGAATTTGAGCATGAGTTTTTCTGGCTTCTTATTTCTGTTATCCGCCATTTTGGAATACTTTAAACAGTGTGCTTCATGTTTTTTATTTTGAAATTTCTTAGGAGGTTTGGCTTCATTTGGCTTCATTTGCTTCTATTTTAACATATATATCTCAATGATATATTTTTCGACTGCTAACAAGCTCTGAAACTGAAATAAAACAGACAAACATTTTTTGAATTTGTAATAAATAATAACAACAATAATTTGCGGAACATGAACTGATATTTCACAATAAAAGATATTCAGTTTAATTATTTAGTTTATTTTTACGAATATTTAACAAATATATACAATATTTCTGTTCTCTAGTGGGTCCTGTATTCAATCAAAAATTGTACTAGCTCGGGCTTTACTATGACGCCAGTCAATATTCTCCGGTAACGCCCTCATAACCAGTTAGTATATGGGTTATTACCCGTATTTGTGTCTCTTCAAAATAATACTTCGCTTCGTACGCAATAAAAATTGTTAACAAACTTTTCTTTCTCATTTTTGTGTGACATTCGATTTGTTATTAAAAATAGAAAAAATGCAATGCAATGAGTTCCTTAAATGTTTCAGTTATTTTGTATCCCTACAATGTCTTTTTCTATCTAACTATCTATGTTTTTTCTATGTTCATTTGTTTTGTTTTTCAAATAGGAACTTCTATAAAAAATCAGTAAATATTGGTAGCTCTTTACGAACATAAACAATCCGTGTGAACACACAAAATCATTAAATGATCAGAGAATCTGAAGAAACACCTTGTGAGGAAAGCAATAAAATCATATTTTATTTTATTTCAATTGAAATATTTGCCTCCTTACTGTTTAAAACTTGTATTTCGATAGTATTGGCAAGGGTACTCCCAAGTGTATTGTTCGCTCTGCAAACAAATATAGCGTAACTGGCATGTCTATAATTCTGTAGATACACTGTCGACTTGATTTGATGACCATTATAAACGACTTCAGATGATTCTGTGATTGTATACATTGCTGGTGGATTTGCATATGTTTTTCAAGTCAAACCAACGAACCCAGAGTCAACAATTTCTAGATTTGTTATATTGGTGTTCAATGTTGTGTTTTTTTGTGGAAGTATAAATGATTAATACAGAATTATATGGACCTGAATTATCTTTTTTATAATAAAAATCAAAAAAGCTTCAGCGTAACGGTGGGGTAAAGAATATTGCAACAAGATGAACTTATTATTAACACAGAAAACAAAAAGATGCTGGTATTTAATAAAAAACATTTCAAATGTCAAAAATCATAGTTTAGGGAGATATGGAGGGAGATATTGGAAACTGCTTTTGAATACTATCTCTTAGTATCGTACACCTAGGTAGCTTAAGAGAACAAACATGAGAGAATAATGTAAAGTTCATTGACTAACATTAAACATCAATCATCAATGTTATCCATTCCAATCGGGCTCAATAAATCATCAACTGAATGAGGGGTGTTTTGGCTCAAAGAACCAAATCAGTTTCAAGAAATAAAAGTTCAAATAAGTGTAGGTTCCATAACTGAGAATAATTTATAAGGATGCATTCTGTTTGATATCTGGGAGTGCGATCTTACTGCCTAGACTGCCCAAAAATACATTTATTTGGTTTTTGATGGCGTAACATCTGAATTGCTAGAAGTCTTCTTTCCTCCGACTGCCACTCATTTGTTTGGTAGCTGTATTTTGGAGAAAACAATTTCATCAATTTCACTAAATTAGATATGAACTGTGAGACGAAATAAATATGCAAAACCTATTTTTGCATATTTTTGCTAACTGAGAGTAGTGTAATTTAGTAACGATATGCTCTACCAAATAAATATTCACTGAAATGACAAGAAAACAATGGATATACTTCTAGTCTTTCGGAATTGCTAAGATTTTCTGTCAATAACAAAGGGATCATTGCAGTGCTTCATTCTGACTTATCGACTGTTATTGTTTCTGTATATTGAAGCTTCTTAGGTACAAATTCTTAGTTTCAATATCTTCTTATACTAATACTAAATCTTGCTTTTTTCTTACCTAACTTTGAAAGAAAGAACTTTAGGAAAAATATCTCGGGAAGTTCGTCAATGAATGTTTATTTTTTCCGTATTAGTATATGGGGAACCTCCCAATCTCTTGCTCCATCTAACGGGTTTTTATTACTTCGTGGAGTGTTGTGCATTAAGGAAGACATCATAAAGCCGCCTGGAGGAGAACGCAATGCAATGTTTTTTGCGTTCGAAAGTTCATCAAATTTTCTCAACGTTCATTTCTTTAAACGAGAAATGAAGACGCTGTGTGTAAAATTTTTTGTTTTGGTTTAAAAAAAAAATTATATCCAACGCTTTAAGTTCAGTAATAAAGAATAACAACATTGATCGGTATCAGTAACTACTCTATCCGACAAGATAGTCGATGTAGACCTGTTATGTGTTCGTGTTATCAGTTCATCATTTTCTACCGATGCCTATTTTTAAATGTGTTTGAATGTAGCTTTTTCGTATCAGTTAATTAGATTAGAAAATTGAATAGTATAGATGAATGTAATACAAGAAGAGAATGTGAAAATCATGGTGATATACAAATATACGTGGTTTTTGTATCGTGATGCACAAGTGGAGATTTGGGTTTTGACATTTCCACAATTGATAGCAGAATAAAGATTTGAAAGATAAAAACGTCTGAGAAGGTATTGTTTTTGTTAGTTTTAGTTAATAGGGAAATGTGAAGGTATTTTCTTATATTTCAGAAGTTTAATCGTGGTTAGGTAGGAGTATACATATTGGTTAGGTAGGAGTATACGTTGTATTGTCTCTTTTCTAAATCTCTAAACATTGGAATTTTAGCTTTTAGTTTAACTGTACAACTTTAGAAATCTCTAAATTTTTGTATATACACAGACTTATCATTGCAGTATTGCGTGTAAAAACAATTTATGACTGTAAAATGTTTTTACACGCTACACTAGTACACTATATACCCACAAGTGTTCTCGAATTTTTCATAGATTTTATTGGTCAGCGCGGAAAGCAGTTGATCTTCCATTAGCGTTTGTACGTCCGTCCGTACGTAATTCCAAGATATTTTGTCTACAGTTGTAGGCTGACTCCGCAAAACATTGGAATAGAGGCTGTCCACAAACCATGGTTAATGTATGAATTGTAAACTACAACTTATATAAAGTAATTTAATTATCGTGAGTGCGGCCTAAAATACAGAAAACGTGCAATCCCAATTTGTGTTCCAGAGAACGACACAGTGCAGCAAAACTTCATTTTTGGATAGCTAATTTCTTTTTTATATGCCCATTAACTGAGTAAAATCAAACCATTATATTTTAAGATGCGAAAATGCAGCATTGTAATTGAATTTAATGTGTATGTACAGTAAACAACCGTTAAGTGGTACTCTGAAAAAGAATAGAAAATTGGTCTGAGTAAACAAACACTGGTAATTGCATAGGCGTATTTAAGATCAATCATAAAAATTGGAGGAAACAAAAACAACCGGTCTATGACATGATAAACTCTAATTATATGTTATGAATACTAGACTGACAAACAATATAAATATATTCAAAATTGGAGGAGTCCAACGTTATGATATTTCTTTTCAGTCTTAAGTATCGATTAGGTTAATTGTACGTTTCCCTTTTCTACTTTAATTTAATTTAACTCTCCTCCACAAATTTTGACTGAGCTCTGGCTACGCTTCTGAATTGTTACGGAAAGTGAATACAAAGAGGAATTAAAAACCGGCATTCAACTATATTTAGTTATCAGAAACGTTTTAGTGTTATCCATAGCGCTATATCTTTTTAAGTTTTTCGTTAACGTTTTTCATGTATTTCTATATCGTTGAAATTGTCCCACTCTGATAAAAGAGTCAAAGTAATCGGTAAGTTGTGAGTTGGTGATTCGTGAGTTGGTGAGTTGAGCATGATTTTGCCAGCTGTCGAGAGAATCGGGAATCCATGCTATCAAACAGCATGCTGCAGCAGATGAAGACAGACCGACAACTCGGGTCAATCCATTGAAAAAGCATTCAACACAGCACTCGTCAAAGTGATCACTTATTTCATTATCGTTACAATTATTTTCATATCCGCCATGGCAGTTTTTTATTTTTTTATTTCCAGCGTAATCTTTCAAGAACGTCCATTACTTTATAATTATGTTGAAGGTACATTCTTCATTTCAAATCGTTGCGAAATAAAGTGTTTGATCCACTTTCTGAATATTTTTTAACCTATTATCTTGAAAAGGGTCTGTTGAGGAGAAACCTGGTGAATATAATACAAGTAGTCTAGAAAGTTCATGCCGATCGAAAATACTCATTATATATCGTTGCCACAAATAATTAAACACGTGATCTTGAAATTCTCGAATAGTCGCAATGTGAATGGCAGACGTACCGTGATCAAAACATGGATCGAATTTTAAATGGAAACAAACTTTTAGGGATCGTCTCAAAAAGTTCGTCCTTACTCGCCGTTTTCGTTTTCGTCCTTACTCGCCGTTTTCGTCCTTTATTCCCTCTAAATCGTTCTTGAATGTATGCCGGTATTTGAAAATATTCGACCTGGAAATTTTTACCAAAATCGACCTAAATTCGACCTTATCGTTCCTTAAAAACAGACCAATTTCTTGTTGCCATCCCAAATTCGTCCTAAATTCGATCTTTATTTCGTTAAAATCATATGCATGCTCGATGCATATAAAGAATTCAAAGACTAATTTCATTTGTGAAAATGTTTACGATCATCAGTTTTATTAAAGCTGTGTAATTTTTTTATAGCATTTCTCAAGAGGGGCGAGATCTTGCCAAATAGAGATTAGATAAGTTATCCCGCTTACCGACGTTTTCTCAAACAACCGACCACCGACCGGCCACCGCCACCGACCAACCGACCATTAAAGGCGCGACGCGGTCAACGTTTTGTTATATTATTTCTATCTATAAAGAAAAAAATGAAGAAAACTGATACCGTTTGAGATATTTTCGTTGAAATTTTTATTCCCAGCTGCATGAAAATATCTCTTTATTCAAATATTTTTCGAAAAGATGCAAACTGTGGAGCAGTCTTAAAGTAGAATCAGTGTAGTGGCTGGTTTCTACTTTTAGTTCAATTAAAATAACTTTTGAAGTAACAATTTCAATTTTATCAGATGAGTGTGAACCAGATTTAAACAGATGTTACCAGCAGACTGTAAACAAAGTTTATAATCCTAAAAGAAACAAAACCTGGCATTGTTTGAGAACATTTAATAGTCGTTTCTAAAAACATTATTTTTCATTGGCAGCAAAATGGTTTCTACGGTTTATCCTTGTTTATCTCCCATCATGCCCTTCGTGGTGATTCGTGTAAATTTATTCCAGTGATTATAAAAGTTTCACGACATCGCTAGTAAAATTATAAATCGTAGTTGATTCCCTATGAAAAATCTACTTTTGAATCCGATTGAAAACCGATTTATCGATGATGCATGAAATCGTAAGTTCGTCGCCGGTAAATTGTACAACTCACCAACTCACGACTCACCGATTATCCACACTCATAATAAAACGTGCGAAAAAAATCACGAATGGATCGAGGCGAGAAAACGATTCGAATATCGAAGACAATTCATTATTATAATTGCTCGCTTTGGGGTCTGTTAAACTGTGTCATTAAAAGACCTATCTCACATGGTTTTCATTGCACGCCTCGTTTCTGTTTTGATAATTACTTTTCACTATATTAAGGCATAGGCGTATTCAAAGTCAGTGAATCACCTGTGCCTTATGCCCACGAAAAGTCGGTGAATCACCTGTGCCTTATGCCCACGAAAAGTCAGTGAATCACCTGTGCCTTATGCCCACGAAAAGTCAGTGAATCACCTGTGCCTTATGCCCACGAAAAGTCAGTGAATCACCTGTGCCTTATGCCCACGAAAATTTCAAACAAGAGTTTCATCTTAAAATGAAAATACTATTCCTCTGGAATTCCTCTTTGTATATGAAAAAACTGGTATATATTACTCAACGATGATGATGACTCCGTTATTGTTTTGAACAGCACGAAAATCACGAATGACCATCAATTTTATGAACAAATCGAATACCTAATCAAAATACCATTTCAAAAAACTGCCTTGGTATATAGAAATTTCTATAACGTAATATATATATTTGATCTTGCCCAATGAGCTCCAGCTGCAAAGCAACTCACTTACGTCCGTTACTTTTTGCTAACGCAAAAACAGCTTTTCTTTGACATAATATATATTTGATCTTGCCAAATGAGGTCCAGTTGCTTTGGTGAACATAGCCACAAACTTATGAATTAAACTGAGTCTCAAACCGATTTTATCCTTGCATAAGAAAACCCTCTTATACAATCTGTCAATTTAACTATCCACAACGAGAAAAGGGACGTAGTAGACCATTTGCTCGAATTAGTGGTTGAATCAACCGAAGTTCAGTTTTGTGATGTTTACTATGGTTCCGATAAGCAAAATGTTTGAATCAGCAGAGTATAAAACAACAGAAAACATATGAATAAAAGTTTGAATCCATTATCTGTATAATTTAGTAATTTCCGCAATATAATCTACAACAGTTACAAATGCAAAAGTGAAGAAAAACATTAAAAAAGAGCAGTTTCACGAGCAAAACTAATATTCCCATTCTCTTTTAAACTTTGTCTCAAAAGTATGCACGCATTTCTTTAAATTGCTCAGCGCCAGAGGCGTAGGTAAAATTTGTGGAGGAGAGTTTATAGTCATTTAAAGTAGAAAAGGAAAACGTGCAAGTAACCTAATCGACACTTATGACTGAAAAGAAATAACGTTGGACTCCTCCACTTTTTTTGACTCACCCTGAATACGCATATGCGTAGTACGCAATTTTACAATTGAAGTGTATTACTCAATGAAGAAATATGAGTAAAAATGCGTCATTTGGAAATTACGTCTATTTTTTATACAAACTGGGGCATTTTGTTTTCAAAAAATATAAATCGATAAATGGGCGAAGGAAAAGTGTGCTACACTATAGGTTAATGTAACAAGATGAGATCATCACTAGTTTGGGTTGAAAACCTTGATATTTCCATCTGGGTTAAACGAGGTAACGGTTGTGTAATGACTCGTTCTTAAAACCGAAAAAGAGAGATTTTCAATCAAATAGTTTAACGATCACATCTTGTTAGATTAACACACTGTATACATGATAATGATTGCCATCCTCAAGAGATACATTAAAATAAATCATAAAACAGGAAAACCCCGTCTTTTTTTTGAAACATTAAAACTCTGGAAAAATCGTAAATTATTTTTACATACGGTGATTCCACAAAAAAGCGGGTCTCCAACTTTTAGAAAGGATATCTTTTGTTCTTTTCGCTTATTTTTGCGGTTTTTACACCAAATGAAAGATAATTGTTCCTTTTTTACTTAAAAATATTTTGTAGGTATCTGTAACAGATTTTAGCATGCAATTAAATAGATAATGATCAATTAAAGCTTGCTTGAATTGGAATTAATGACTCGAGTAATAGAAAAGACATAAAAAATAAGTGATTGTTGTAAAGTTGTATTTACACTGAAAACACATATTTTTTTACAAAAAGACTTTGTTGCTAGAGACCTTTGACAAAGATGGGGTTAAATCCGGCCATCGAGGTGGCCATTCAATTGCGTGGTGAAGTTCGACTACACGATTTTGAAATCTTCTTCGGAGCAATTGACGTACTCAAGGGTCCCATGAGCCGGAGCTCCTCCTGAAACCACCAAATATCGTGGAAAACATTGGCAGCATATTGCCTAAACACATACGCAACGCACGGGAAAGCCACATATTCCAGCATCTCTTTGTATGTTCGCCCATTCACATTTCGATTGAAAAAATGAGGGCCAATAATTTCCCCATTGTCACAAAGGCCAACCCAAACATGAAGCTTTTCGCGCAAATTACTCTTCTCAAATTTAAAATTTGGAGGAGGCTGACCTTTTGGCGCGTAGCAGCGGACGTTTTGTGTGCTGACTGTACCACACATATGGAAAACAGCTTCATCACCGATCACAATATTTGGAACAAAACGAATATTATGTGCTTGCTGCTGAAACCACTGACAAAATCGTAATCTTCTTCTAAGATCACCATTTTTAAGCTCCTGTACGATGTGGATTTTGCATGGGTGCCATTTTAAATCTTTATTGACAATATTGTTGAAAGAACTCTTGAACAGTCCAGTCGGGTTGTTCCTGCACGAAACGCCTTGTGGTTATTGTATCATCAGCTGCCTGACTTGATAAATATTCTGTTGAAATTCATCAAGACAGCGCTGATAAATTTAAAAATATATGCAAAGTGCTCATACTTTTCATGTTTTACCTCGCATTTTGAATTAGTTGTCAGTGCAGATTCCGTTTTGATGCGTTACATTTGCTTCACGGTAATTATTTACCTTACATTGGGACATGAAATGTCAGGGGAAAAAATAGAAAGAAGTTCTATTATCAAGTTAAGTACGTATGACTTATTAAGATCAAAATCGAGGAGAAGGCTTATGGCACATGGACACTTTGGAATTGTGATAAACTTCTAATAAATACATTAAGTCGGCAAAGAAGGATGGTATCGTCATTATTAAACATTAATCAGATAAAAGAAAATTCCCTGCAGTTATAATTTTTTGAACGTTAATAAGTATTTAATCCCTTAGTTGCTTTAATTGTATGTTTGTCTATGTTGTCATAGACATCATTTCCGGACAGGAAAATTGCTTGTTATTACAAAAAACAAATCTTTAATAAAGCCATGCTTTCGAGATATCGCACAATCATAACACAGGGAAAAGACACGTATTTAGATCTTAGTATAATTAACCTTTTAATTGTACTACAAATGAAGTGCAATTCCCTTATTTCTATACCAGCTATAAGGAAAACATACCAAAATAGTTCCAGTATTTACTGATAGTTACTCTTATCCCCACGTGGCTCTCTTTCCTCTAAGTAAATATTCTCGATTTACAGTCAAACCTCTGTACTATAGAGATATACAGTCAAACCTCTGTACTATAGAGATATACAATCAAACCTCCGTACTATAGGGGACACTTTTTTCAGGAACGGATGCCTTTTCTTCTTGAAGTCCAAACCTGTACTTAACGGATACCTTTTTTGGTCCTGAGGGTGTCTGCTAAAGAAGAAGTTTGACTGTAGAAGGAGAAGTTTAAAACCTAGAAGAGGTATTTATTAACATTAAACATCATAAGTAAAATTCAATGTGGAAAAGGTGAATTGACATCATGTCAAGGTTTTTTACACTGATCACATGATCTCATTTCATGTGGTATGAATTTTATTCGGGATAATAAATCAATATAATTCATTTACATACATTTTTAATAATTAAGTTCAAAATTTATCACTATTAAAATTGGTAGACATTCGCAAGTACTAATCGTTAATAATTTTGCTTAATGATAACTTATTATTCCACGAGGTCGGTTTTTAAGGATTTGGCGACTGCGTCAAAATTATATTCACACCTCATATTACGTGTTAAGTTCAGCTAAAGAGCCTGGGTGCGAGGTATTTGATTGGATATAAATATGGCGGCTGAAAATTAAGGGAAACAGTTGGAAAGTTATCTGCCAAGATGAAGACGATTTTTCTACTACTTGCGCTCGCAGTATGGTGCATTGCAGGTAAGTGAAGTATCATCTCCTGATGTTCACATGATGAATATAAATCATAGCCATAAGAAAATATCCAGGTGTGGACACATTTACACTATTTTGCACCCACTTTGATCACATGACTTATTACACCCAATGCAAAGTAATTATTTGCTATCATGTGATCAAAATGAGTTAAAAATACAATAAAATAAAGTGAAGCGTCCAGACCGGGGAATTTTCGAATGACTATATATAAATATTATGGGGATACTTTCAATAATGCTTACCTTTAAAAACTCGCCGAGGAAATAACATTTGGAGGTAACAGTATCTACTAATACCTATCTGTATTTAATCATAGCATATTCGGTGCCGGCCGAAGACCAAACTGCTGTCGAGAGTAAGTACAGTCTTTTTTTTCCATCTAGCATTTTTGAAAATAGATTGACCTTTTCATTATTTACTTTTCATTCATTGAGTCATTGACCAATTTCAAATTAGACTTATAATAATGACGCGTCGATGCATAATAATACGCCTTTCCCGAATTTCTGTTTCAAGTCAACCACATGTAACTTCTTCGTGAATATTCAAATTGCTTTTTTTAACTATTTTACCTGGAATTAAAATAATGAATTACATAAAAACGAGGTTCGACATGATGACTATAATATATAGTTTCAACAGAAATTGGGGAAGAGTCTATGGCTTTGTGAATCACTGTCGATCACTGACCATGAAGCAATGATTATCAGTTCATTTTCCATTGGAAATCCTTTCTTAGCTTGTTTTACATGGAGTTCTTGAAGTTGTATGGCATTGCAGGGATACGGTGCTTTTTGGGAGTGTCTTTATGTGGTTATGAGGAATTATTACTTACGGTCTGTAAATTAATCATAAATAGGTACAAACAAAGATGTCATGGACGATATTGTTGAACTAAATGACAGTGAAGTTGATGTATACGATAAGGATGATGATGACACCGATGAGGCAGTTCTTTCTGATCCTGGTGGAAGAAGAAGAAGAGCTCGCCGCCGAAGAAATCGAAGATCTCGCCGCCGAAGTAATCGAAGATCTCGTCGCCGAAGAAGTCGAAAAGGTCGTTCCCGAAGTCGCAGTAAAGGTCGTTCCCGAAGTCGCAGTAAAAGTCGTTCCCGAAGTCGTAGTAAAGGTCGCTCCCGAAGTCGCTCTGGAAGTCGTTCTCGAAGTCGCTCCCGAAGTCGTTCCCGAGGCCCAGCCAAATATTACCCATGGAAATGAATTTAGACATTGATGATGATGCCCATTATTATTGTTCTTATTTGTTAATTCATTATTTTCATTTTTTATTTTGTACTTATTAAGTTTCATCTTTAAAAACCTTTGTTTTCAAAAAAGAAATTTTGCAAAATCAGTACTGTCCTTCTTTGATTTAGCCCGGCCTGAACTTTGCTCATGTGAACAGAAAATACTTCAGACCATACTGAAATTTCAACCCGGTCTGAGTTCAGTACGACTCTCATGTAAACAGCCTCATAGTGATTACACGGATGTGTATTACCCGAACTTCAGTTTAAACGCCGTGTTTTTGTCGAGTAAGTACATCTGGCCTCTTCTTAGATACCAAAAATTCTAAGAACACTAACTAGGAGTTTGATTCAATACAGATAATTAATAAGTAACAAGAGCGACTGAAGTCGCTAAATCTGCGGCCAAAATACAGTCGCTGCTTCTTCTCCTCTAAAACGCTTTAGGCCGAAGGAAATAATGAAGAGAAGTAAAACTTCTGATGTACGCAGTTTTTTATTGAGTTTGCACATGCACAATTAAATAAATCAATCTTAACTAATAAGAAAATTCGAGAATTTGTACAAGAGTTTTTCTGGGTTCTCTATTCTGTTATCAGCAATTTCGGAATACCTAAACAGTGTGCTTCGTGTTTTTTATTTGGGGAACTTTCTTAGGGTGTTTGGCTTCATTCGGCTTTATTGTTTTCCATCTTAACGTAAATATCTCAATTGTATATTTTTGACTGCTAACAAGCTCTGAAACTGTAATAAAACAGACAAACATTTTTTGAATATATAATAACAGGGACTAATATTTCGCCGAACAAAATATTCAATTTATTTATTTATTTTATTTATACGAATATTTATCCAGGATAACCATTCAAAAATATGTGCAATATTTAACAAGTATATACAATATTTCTGTTCTCCCATTGGTCATAAATTGTAAATAGTAAATATTGTGAATATTTTCTTTTTCGACTGTAATGTGTGTAATGTGTGACTGTAATGTAATAACTTCATGATTTATTAAAATGTATTTATGGATTACACCATCTGTTGTGTTTCTTATTTGACAATTCTAAAAATGACCTTTAGATCCCGATTGATTGGCAAATGCAATTGCTGACAATATAACTAACATTTTGATTATAGCCTGCGCAGTAATACAGGGTGTTGCCACATGCGCATGAGGGTGTGCATTCATACCACAGCATCTAAAAATGAAAATAATACCATAGGAGTATTCATGAATTTTTAAATGAATTTATTAAACAAATGGACTCAGGCTACATAAGAAGAAAATTGCATAGTTATTGCTCTGAGACTTTCCACCGAGAACGTTGATGTATGAAAACGACTTGTGAAAGATCAATTCATCTAAAAAATGTTTCAAGTCTTTCAAAAAGGAACTTCTGTAATAAAACCAGTATATATTCTAATAATAGATGACATTACATATCAGTGTTTTTATCAGGTTAATGAAAACTTTGTATGTACTGTAAACAGGAAATTGTTAAAACATATAATGAGCATTTAATTGCCTAGAAAGATGGTTAGGTTCAATTGACTCAATCAATAATATTTCATTTAGTAATGTCTCTCTGGAAAATATTTTTAAACTATCGTTTTACTAAAATGAGGGTTAAAAAATATCCTTCTGTTGTCATTTTTATCCACAAAATATATATAATTTCATAGCCCTGAAATGAGACTCATTTCATTAGCATTTTCTATGGAACCAGTCTCACCGGGAATATATCAACTGATCATATGATGTAAATTAAGCAGTCAAAACTATCTAATGATAGAACACTTCACATTACAGGGTTAAGGCTCGTTTCCATTAAGCTACATTTTCCACTGTAACGCAAAAAGCTCAAGGGAACTTTCCTCAATTTTCCACTTAAGTGTAGTTTCCACTGTGACATAACATGAGATAACAAGTTGTTATAACATGATATCTCATAGTGGAAACTAAATTGTTTCATATTGTCACGCAAATTTCGACAAATCATCTGATGGTATAACATCATATATTCATATCAAAATTTTTTGATATCAAGATCATGTTATTACATGAGATTACATGAGATTTCGCGCAAAGATCAAATAATGCCGATTAATTGCTGCAAAAGCAGCTGAAATGCAATTATGTAATTGCCCTTGGGACAATATTTTATACGATACGCTGCCTGATAACTTAAAATACTCATGATATATCACGTTATATCGCAGTGGAAACAACGCTGTCTCGTGAAATCTCATAAAACTTGTTTTGTGATATTTCATGTTATCTTATAGTGGAAACTACAAAATAAAACAATTATCTCATGATATCTCATCCAAATTATTTCATGTTATCTCATGTTATCTCACAGTGGAAACTACGCCTTAACGATTTCATGTAACAGAATTACACGAAAACTTCGACCAACATTCCTCAATTCTCAAGAGATAAGACAAAAATTTAAAGGACATTGGTAGAAACAAAGACGATGTCCTTGGAAAATTGCACAAATGATATTTTAACGGACATTTTGTATAAAATAAACACGAACATTTCGACCAAGTTTTTAAAAATAGTAATTGGAAACTCGTGTATTATATTTCCATTGAGCGTCAATTCTCTTTTGTGGTCAAAGTACGTGAATACAACGTTTGAATAAAAAAGTTATTTCAACAGAAACCCTGCATGTCCTATTGCATTCCATTTGGGAATGTCTTCGATGTTCTTTCCGTTAAACTAGACGTAATGTTTATAAAATGCTGAAAGATGATTGGCTATTTCGAAATAAAAGTGAAAAAAACAACGCAGCAAAAAGTAGAATGAATTCAACGTTGCTGCTAAACTCAAGAGCAATCTTGGAGAGCATAAATTCAGTCAGCAGTATTATTAACAAGGTACGCATGCGCTAATACAATACTCTTGATCTTTTTTCGCCATAGCGGTAAATGCAGCTAGATGGAAACGAGGCTTTACACAGCAGCGGATCTAAGGTGGCAAAAAAAGTGGAGGAGTACAGAGTCATGAACTTTCTGTTAAAAATTAAGTGTTGATTAGGTTATTTGCACGTTTTTCTTTTATACTCTTAATATTGGTCTTTCTCTCTTTCGTAAATTTCGCCTAGGTTCAAAAAATGGGTCGGTCGGACGACTCTTGTATAGTGATTATCATCATGATTCAAAAAAATTATTTCTTTTATCTTAAAAAAAAACCCAAAAACGAAATTGAAAATTTTATTCCCATTCATATTACATGAGTTTTCTACGCGGTCTCATGGGTATTCTCAGGCTTTTTTTACGCCTCTTTGCTTTCTTTTTTTTTGTCAGTTATCAGAGTTCAGTTCATACGAGCTAAAGCGGGATTTCCACTTCAAAAAATAATACGTGTATCAGGGCGTACCGTATCATTGAACATGCGCATTGATTATAATTTGGAAAATGCGTATCAATTATTCTCTTCGCGAACCAAAAAATAAAGTTGAATTGGATTCAACGGTTTTTGCAAACACGTATCACTAAAAAAGATAACCAATCAAACTACTAAAATTTTGCAACGTCTGCAGTTTTGCATGAATATTCTGTAAAAAAATACGCACACATTTTTGAATGGATATTAATACGCATTTTGCATCGAACGTACCGTACCGTATTTTGTGCTGATACGCGTATCAAAAAATGAAGTGAAAACCCCGCTTACGATTACTTTCTTAACAAATACATAATTGTGACGAATTAAGGGAAATAACTACAGGCGGAAATAGCGATAAATATTTGCGATAATATTGATAAAAGAACAACAGATTTTATTGCTAAAACATTCGATTTAGTCTTAGAATATCAATATTTGCGCTAATTTTATTGATAAAGTTTATCTATAATTGTGATAATTTCTTTCTTTATCGCAAACTTTGCGCTAATTGTGATAAACTATCAATAAACAATACCGAAAACGTTAATATATTATCATTAATTTATGACCATATTTATCAATAAATATTTGCAATATTATTTATTTGTGATAATTATCGCAAAATTCTCAATATTATTGATATTATTGAAAAATTTATCAATATTGTCTTTGATTATCGCTATTTGCGCTTATAGTGATTTTCCCTTGAACCATCACAATTGTTTTTTTCAAATCTGTTTCTTATTTTAACTTTCAACTTTCACAGGGATTCTCTGTGGGCAAGCTGGTAAGTTTAATGTATATTATATCTTATTCGTTCATGATTTTATTTATATTCGAGACGTTTCAAAAGTCGTCCGACTTCCATCATCAGTCAATACATATGGTGAAAGTCGGACGACTTTTGAAACATCTCGAATATAAATAAAATCCATCAAATGTTACTTCTTATTTTTATCAACAAATTGTTAGCCATAACAAACATTTTTAAATCTTATTCGTTATTTTGATGCAAAACAAAAATATTTATCCATATTGTTTATCAGTAATTTCTATTTTAATTCAACAACTTTGTCACAACAATTGTCGAGTTTCAGCAAATTCAATTTATTCAATAGCAAATCTCACTTTATTGTCAATCTCAATGTCGTTCAAAACCCCACCCAAGCGAGGTCCCGCTTATAACTCTAGCACCACTTATTTGTGATACCCGCTTATTAGAACTAATGAACAAAGTTATTACATAATTAACTTGATTTTTGAATTTGTCACCTTCCTTCTGTTAATATACAATTTAAGCCTTCTGATTCCCATGAATCAACAAGTCTAACCACTACCATGCTATTGCATAGATTGTGTCGCGTAAACATTGTCGACCAGCAGTCTCACCGAAACTTTGTAATATTTCCTTGATGAAATGTACCTGCTGATTTCATAATTTAATAAAACAGCCATAAATGGCCTACTTTACATTCAATCTACATCACCCGCCGCCACATTTTCCCCTAGTGGAGATTGGGCTTTACATGATAGGTGGTATGAAATTAAGGCGATATATATGAAATAGTGTTCTGTTTACACTTTCATTCGCTTCAGCACTTATGTATATACAGTTGAATCCCGTTAACTCGACCCTCAGGGGAGACAGTCGAAGTCTCGACACATCGATAACTCTGACTTTCTTGAAAAGTACGAATTATCGAGATTTTATTGATTTTAAAAATTTTACAAATTGTACATTCTGTTTTTCTCCACTGCGTGATGCCATGTTAGAATTAGAGAATAAACGCTCTCAGGAAATCGTCTGATTTTCATAAAATTTGCAAGAATTCGAATTCGAATTATTTGTTTGGTTTTCATGAAATTATTCGATTATTATGTTGGAAAATTTAAAATAAACATGTACATTACAGCCCGTAAGAAACTTTGCGAGTCAAGCGTAAGATTAGTTTTTACGAAGAGACAGTGCCTTGAGAAGTTAGGAGCCTTCAATCGCATGTATATTATAAGGAAATTGGGTTACATAAGGAAATTTTATAATGACTTCAAATAAATGTATAAATGTATATGTATATTTAAATCTTTCTTCCTTCGCAAACGCGTATATAAAGTTTCTTTCGGGATGTTCTGTATTTATATACTAATATTCGTTTTCCTATACATAAAATTAAGAAATAAGGAACTAAAATACTCATTTTCTTTTCCATTACAAAACCATTGCCCAGAACTGCGTATGATGAAAAGGTTATGATAATTTTTGCAAGTACATTCCACATTTAAAAGATGCCCTTCGAAATGGCGTATATTTTTTTAAGAAAGCCTGTGTCGTCCGTCTTTCAATATAAGGACCGGATGATGTTTCAAAATGAAATCCAAACACACTGTCAATAAATATCTGAAAGTGACAGAAAATAAGGAAATCTCATTTTTCGTAAACTGAAAGTGTTGAAGAAATGTCGAATTGAATAGCAACCGGCTACAGGAAGAGGTTGCGTTGAGCGAGCAATAACACCAACAACAGGGGTTAGAGGATGACACACAGAGAAGATGCCAGGTCATAGGGCCTAACTCTAACCTTAGCTACACATCTTTAACAAAACTCAAATGTTCTTTTCATAATACGTAAAACTTCCAAACAACATCTTTTTAATTTAAGTTTACTAAGTAAGAAAGAACTTCTCTTTTTTACCCTTTTTTTTGTTTTTTTAAATCTTCTTCCCACCACATGAGAAGGAAATTTCTACGCCATTTTTACAAGTGTTTATACACAAGTAGCTTAAACTTAAGGAGAACGTCGCAAAATATATACGCACAAACTTAAATGAAACATACACCGAGAATAAAGCGGCAAGAGATTAAGGAGATATTCATTATTAAGGAGAAGCTTCAAACTGTCCGAAAAGAAAAAAAAGAAAAAAAGGACGATTTTAATACTCAGCGTCCTTGCGCCGCCGACTAATTATTTTGATCAAAACCAGAAACATTAATGGTAATAGTAAGTTGCTATATCAAACAATGTAAATGAAAATGTGGTGATTCCCCGACAGTTATACTTGAAGTGGTGATATCTATAAATTTGAAATGCACAGATAGATGTTCCACAGATCATCTTATACGAAGTTTCAACTCAAGAGTTTCAAGAGTTTGCCTTGTTCTCGTGTCGCCTGTCCTCGCCATTTAAACAAGTAGTTCATTACTCTATTGTAGAATGATAAATAATGTGTTTGTCATGGAACTAAAGTCTGTCTCAAAAGTATGTGCACTTGACATCTTGTTATAATAGGCTTCCAGACCAGGATTCATTTCTTCAAAAGATATTCCAGAGTAGAATAATGAAGAAGAAATAAAGAAGCTTTGAAATAAAATTTGTTGGAATTCATCAAGACAGCGCTGAGAAATTTGAAAAAAAACATACCAAGTGCACATACGTTTGAGACTGTTATTAAAAGTAATTGTTATTTATGTATAGCTATGCTACCATATTGGGTCATCCAGCTTCTTGTTCTTTTATCCGTACATATATTTTAAATTTAAAGCAAAATTTCATGGAAAGTAAATGACATTTCCCTATGCTTCAACTTCAACTTCGTTGCTCTCTTTTATAATAATTATCTCTTTGGAAACAACTTAACCGAACGATTATAAAACAGAACCAGCTGAATCAGAATTAGTGACTAAAAAGGAGTTCCCACCATGGTTGTTCCGATTTTTAGCACTTATAGCTAAAAGAAATTACATTTACGGGTCCAAAAATTTCTTAACTGGTCTCCTTTCATTCCGAATTTCTGTTCATTTCTTCTGATACTTCAGTGCTGAATGAAGGAATTCTTGTATTATCCTCTTTCACAATATTTTTGGCATGAAAGGTAGGATAAAGTATCTGGGATGATAAAACTGTTTCGCAATTATCTGAGACAAACCAACGTTCACATAGAATAACTGGTTACCAAATAGTAAAACAAAAACGAAAAGCGTGCAGATATCAGTCTTTTCGGAATTTGGTGCACCAATATTGTCTTGTGACCATCATTAACTTACTGTCTTGCAATCATGAAACCTTTATACTTTGATGCTTTCGAAAGTGCTAAAAATAACTTTGTTGCATAAGCTGATAAAATATAAACGATTTCGAAAGAGTCAAGCTGTACCGTAAATGTGAACAAAAAACAACAGCTATTAATACTAACCCTATACTAACTGGTTATGTGGGCATTAACTTCAAATATTGACTGACATCGTAGTAAAGCCCGAGCTTGGGAGGTCAGTACATGACAGAAGTCAATATTCGAAGGAAATGCCCGAAATAAACAGTTAGTATATGGGTTATTACCCGCGTTTGAGTTTGATTCTTCGAAATTACTTCGCTTCGTATACAAAAAAAATTGTAAACACACTTTTCTTTCTCATTTTTTTGTAACATTCGATTTGTTATTAAAAATAGAAAAAATGCAATGCAATGAGTTCCTTAACTGTTTTCTTATTATTTTGTCCCAACAATGTTTTTTTCTATCTATATATCTACGTTTTTTCTGTGTTTGTTTACATTCATGCCTTTTATTTTATAAAAAATAATATGGCCATGACACTTCAGCGGGCTGTACTGGTGAGTATAGACCGGAGCGACGTCACATTTAAGCTTAATTGACCAATAGGATCGCGAGAATTTTTGTATTCGAATACAGCCCTGCTACGGGGGTAATTATTTGAAATACTTTTCTAACCACAATCTGGGACAAGAACTGATCTCAGATCTCAGAGAGGTTGGGAAAGAAAATTACATGGGTATTCCACTAACTGTCTCTCCAAGATTACAGTTCTTCTATGAGCTTTGGATGAACAGACTTTGAATGGACACGACGAGATGTATGTAATTTTGCTAGAATAACCACGATTAATGATTAATAGAAGAGAAATTGACTTCTTACTGGGTGTTAGACACGAGAAGATAGCACTAACCGTTTGACAGGAATATTCAGATTTTAAAACTATTAACAGTAAAACTTTTACAAAAACTTTAAACGCGCTATAAAATCAAAAGATTAATAATCAAATATTATTTCGAATATTAAGAAGGGTATTAAATTTTGTTGCTACAGCAACTTGGTAACTTCAGTTGATTTGGAAAGCTTCTTGGTCGTCAAGGTCGTGGTACCCTTGATTCTCAATTCCATTGCCATTTGCCTGTTGCTGCGGCTGCTGCATTTGTGGTCTGGCGTGACCATTTGGTGTTCCGCGCTGATTGAGATCATAAACGTGACTTGGTCCGTTATGACGCATGGCCTTCCGATTGTAATCTTCACCAGCATTAATGCTCCTCATCCGAACTCGATTTACATCGTTCCTTAGATCCATACTTCGCATGCGGCTGAAAGAGAATTAAGTCCTTCAACATTCATCGTATGCCGTCAGGATTGTCTCGGGGACGTCTTAAAATGCAACTATGAAGAGACGAGAAAGAAGAACACTTGTAAACCCACTTTCATTGAAGATGTGTGTGACGCGTGTGTTTGTGTGGACGTGTTCACAGCCATTAAGAGATCGAAGTTTCCTATTGTCTCATATTCATTCATGCATGATTCATAGTCATTAAAAGAAGTCGTTGATTTTGAAGCATATTTTTCAATTACTATTGTTGGTGGTTTTAACTTTTTCGATCATATCATAGCAAATAATTGCTGTGCATTGGCTGTAATTTGTCATGTGATCAAAGAACTATCCAAAAGAAAGTTTGGTTATTGAAGAGCTCAAAGGAAAAACTGTAGGATTAAGTTTTTATAATTATTAATATATTATAATGTTATAATATAATAGGCTTCCAGATCAGGAAATTTTCTGATGATGAGGATTTATTTATTGAATAACGTTGACCTTTTCGGCTTGGTTGATACCCACCATCGTTTTTTATTCATTTTTTCACTTTTTTGTTTAGTATAATTTATAATTTTATTGATGTAACCAAAAGTCAAATCCTGCAATTATGACAATAACTAATATCATTGAAGAAAATCTAACTACAAGCAGGGTAGTTTTTACCTTCTGATGACAATAACTGTGGCAGATAGTCCAATAAATATCACGCAAGCAATACCAACAGCAACGACATAATAAATCCACCAATTAGATTCTGTTAAATCAGAAAAAAAATTGAAAATTGCGCTGGGAAAGAGCTCATCATTAATCGCTATATCCACCTATCTAAAGTTCGTTAAGCTATTCTTATATCATGTTTCAATTTTTTATAAGAAAGTAGAAAAGCTTTTGAGTCTCTAGCTAGATTCTCAAATAAATGAATTCAGTATAGAACAGCTTCTTAAGTATAAAAAGGAGATATTTAAAATGTTAAAGTTTTTATTACAAGCTTACATCGTCAGGTAAAATACAAAATTTACCTTGTTTTTTAGTTCCTAAAGTGTTTCTTACATTTCTTATATCTCATTTGCTTCGACACCTCAGATTCAACTTAAGGGGCTAGAGTTTCTCCAAAACCAGTTTCCTAGCGTGTAATTGACTGGCATACCAAAATTTAATAAAACTTACCGTCTTTGTCGAATCTTCTAGAAATCACTGTGCCTAAATGGGAAGAAAGTAACCGTCAAAACAGCATGCTGGAACGAATAAAATATTAGTAGCTTTGTCCGAACATAAACAATCCGTGTAAACACACAAATTCACGAAAAGAATAAAATCAGAAGAAGAACCTTTCAAATGGAAAGCAACAAAATCATATTTCATTTTATTTCTATTGAAATATTTGCCTCCTTACTGTTTAAAACTTGTATTTCGATAGTATTAGCAAGGGTACTCCCAAGTGTATTGTTCGCTCTGCAAACAAATATAGCGTAACTGGCATGTCTATAATTCTGTAGATACACTGTCGATTTGATTTGATGACCATTATAAACGACTTCAGATGATTCGGTGATTGTATACATTGCTGGTGGATTTGCATATGTTTGGCAAGTCAAACCAACGAACCCAGAGTCAACAATTTCTAGATTTGTTATGTTGGTGGTCAGTGTTGCGTTTCTTGGTGGAACTATAAATGATTAATAGAGAATTATCTGGATCGTCTTTTTCATAATAAAAATCGGTTCCTTTAAAAGATTTAGTGTAACGGTGGGGTAAAGAATATTGCAGGGGGGGGGGTGTGTGAACTTATCACTGATAAATCAAAAACATGTTGAACTGCCATAAAGCATAGGAAGATATTGGGATGACACCGTTGGAAACTGCATTTGAATTAAGGTAGAATTGGTAGCTTAAAAAAAGAAGGAAATAGTGAAAAGTTAATTGACTAACATTGAACATCAATCGTCATGTTATCCATTCCAATCGGGCTCAATAAATCATTAACGCCATAAAAGGCTGCAACAGTTAAAATGCCATTATGTTTTTCGTTCAGCTCATTGATTTTCAGTTTACTTTCTACTTCAACTTGACCGTCTAACACATCCTTCTTACTTTCCAAAATAGAGAATCCTTCAGTACTGTTGTTGATAATAACATTATTAAGCTTCCAAACAAGATTTGGACGCGGTTTTCCTTGCACTTTGACTTTAAGTTCCCTATTTCTACTTTCGTCCGAATTTTCTATCACACGAAGTAACGGATATGGGAGATGCTCGTTAAATGATGGAGCGAATTCTAAAAAAAAACGCTTACAAGATGCATATAAAATTGTAGTTCTGTTTGTTGCTATTGTTGTTGTTGTTGTTGTTGCTTTTGTTGTTGTTGGTTATCACACATGCGCATTATGCGTTCTTCAAAGCATAATCCGTATTTTTCTGTAATTACCGCCGGTCAAGAAGCGCTAATTACAAAGTTTAGAAAACTTATGGGCGCTAAATGTAGGAAATACACGGTATGTATAGGTTGTAAACACTTTAAAACCGCCAGACTTACCAACGTATTCAATAGTTAATTGGTCAGTGAACGATGCAACACCACCTTTGAATTCTATGCTGACTTTAATTTTCCTAAATTTATCTTTGTCTAATTTTATAAAATTGATATGGCCAAGTGACGGCGATTTTACTTCTGATGGTTTATATTGAGTAATCGTTCCTAAAGCGTTTACTGATACCAAAGTTGATTGTGGTTCGTTATTGTCCTTCAACACTTGCCAAGATGCATGTAATATTTCTTTTCCCTGAGCATCAAATTTCCAAATGACAGTAAGTGGAGCGCCTTGTATTCCATACGCCCTTCGATCTTGTTCTGTTAACCAAACTTGGCCGGATCCTTATCATAAATATAAATAACGAATGAAGTCATTTTTAAGCTCAAACATTCTCGTTTAATCTTGGTTTTAAATCATAAAATCTTCCAAGGTCATCGGAAAAGTGCCAGAGGTATTGTTAAGTGCTTTCCTCAGACAGTCCAGGTTCGTTAGAATTAACCAGACCAGAAAAGTTAACACACTTACCCAAGTAAAATAAGAAGGAAAGTCCAATAAACAAGTACAGAAATTTTGAAGTTAGTAACACCATGACATTAACTTTCAACAAAACTTCATGGCTTCTAAAATTGAACAAGCATTAATTGTAAATAGGCGGGATCGATAGGCGAGATCGATGGGCGGGATCGATCGTCATTTTCGCGCTCATAAAAAGGAAAAAAATTAAAATTATCAAAGTTCTTTTATGTCGTTAATACGTGAAAAGTATTCTGAGAAGGGAAATAGATAAATTGCCAAATGTGAGGAAAAATACAAATATAGATTCTTTCTCTTAAAATGTTTTCAATTTACCTAATTTATAAGTGCAAAAAAATAAGTACCAGTGAGCCTGGTTGATTTTTACTGGTGTTTATCTAAAAAAAAAACAACGCTTATAACCGCTTGAGTCTCAACCACAGAAAATTCTTTCCGAATGATAACTATAACTTTTAACAAGCAAAACAAACAGAGGAAAGAGTAAAATCAACACAAACAAAGATGAAAATAAATATATATAATAAAGAAATAACAACACAGAAATAACTACAAAGAATCCTTCTTTAGAATTCACAACATAATATATTATCTTCCTTTACAAAAATAAAAAAATTGAAATTTGGGAAAATGATCCCTTCAACAATTTATGTTATGTGTAGTGGTCAACCAACACTGCCTTGTCAACAACTGATTTGTATCAAAGTCGTACGACCACGGTGTAATTAAATATTTAAAAGAACAATCGAAAATGGAATGTTTTTTTTAAAGAAAAAACTTTTGAATGCAGAATGACTAATACATTCAGACACTTTCATTCAGAATAGCCCGGGTAGATACAAGTTGCTTACTAATTTATCAATTTTTCAACAGGTTCTATTCATATGAAAATTGTTTCGATACTATTTGTAGAAAGATGACTCTTTTCGTATCGTCAGTGTCACCATACCATCAAAATAATGTGTGAAGGGATATATTTTTATAAGGGAGTACTAGTTACTTTTTGACAATTGAGGAAAATTTAAGAATTTAACTTGTAAAACAAGTGATATCATTTTTTTGTTCAATTTTGGTACGGAACTTAGTAACCGAATTTCCTGAATAGTTAAACAAAAAAACGTAACACAGAGGAACCTTCAAAAACTGTCCGCTATAAATAGGTCTGAGAATTTTAACATTATAATTTCAAATCTACTATACCCTGTTTTAATAACAATACAGAATTTGGCTTTGTTTCTGGGTGTGATTGATATATTTTGATGGTAAAATATGACCGAAAAATAAGTTTTCCCCCAACTTCGTCCCCAGGGCTTCTTGCCTGGATGGTGGTGAAAAAAGCCCTGGTGCAGGCCGGTCGTTACTCACTTGTGATTGGTTGTCGGGAATTAAATAATTAAGAAAAATATTACCCGCGCCGTCGAGTGAAATTAAAAAAATAAAAATAATGATGGCTGTTGAAATGCAGAAAGAAGTTTCAAAGCCAGAAATGGGAAAAAGATTGAAAATATTTCACCAATTCAGAAGACAAGAGCTGATGGATAAATATTAAATAACATTATAATTGGCTATGACTCAATATTCGTACGGGTGAATTTGTTTTATTGATTTCACTATCAGTTATTTGTGAGAAATAAAGATATGGTAGGTAACGAGGCTAGAAAATTGATGACACAGCGCAGTACAGATATCAGCTGAATATTTTTCTTTTCCTCTCTGCTTTGTCATTCATAATTATTTCCTACCAAGCAGGTGTAACAACAGCTTAGTAGCTTCTCAAAATTGTGGAAGTAAGTTCATACAATTTTTCAGAGAAAACATTTTCTCCTTCCCTGCCTCCTGATGTAATGAAAAATATATATTACATGGTCTATTTTTAGTGATCATGAGTAAATGGCTCAATCAACACCAAAGAAAGTGTATTTGCGGAAAGAAGGAGGAAATCAATCCAAATGTCAACTCTGTGGAGAGCAGAGGAACAACAATTATTTACTTAAAATATTTTCAGTTTCTGGAAAGCAGAAAAGATTGTCTTTGAAAATTGCACGTACATGTGGAATCACCATAGAGGAGGATGAGTATCTCCCTCATACAGTTTGTAAAAATTGTTTGAGCCGTGTCGAGAACATGTTGACATTCATACAGTCCTGTCAACAAACACAGGTGACACTCAGACAAAGCTTATCTATAAAAAGATTACCACCAACTAGTTTCTAATCACATGCAGTTTATGGAGAATGCTCCAGCATAAGTTCACGTAAACAGTTACAATTTACAACACAACAACAAATAAAAGTAAGGAACATAGTACAACAACTTAAACAAGATGAAAATTGCATAATAAAACAGAAGTCTGTATATGCTGAAGATTATGATGAAATTGTAATAAAACCATTGGAATATGTTGAAAAAATTGAGAACTCATTAAAAACAAAACAACCACTTGCTATAGCAACATCACCGTCTACATATGTGGGAGTCAATCTTGCACTGAAAAGGCTGTAATGCAATGAAATTGCATCATCATGTGAAAAACTCTGTAAAAGAAAGGGAAATAAGTCAGTACTATTGGATAACACTTTCACAGGACTATCTGAGTACAGTGTAGATAAAGTGTATTCAGAACTGAAGGAAAATCATCCATTCATAATTGATATTTTTAATACAGTTTCTAGAAAGGCAGTTGATATTGAAGAAACCCAAGCTGAATTGAAACAGAAATATGCACTGATTTATGCAATTCTAATGAATGCTCGGTGGCATGAGTTAAGCCTTTTACAGAGGATTAATACTGTTTTGGTTATTGACGGTGGTTGCAGTAAGGAGGTATATAATATTATAATCACGATGTTGATATTTCTCACAGCAGTACTTTTAGGAATAAATTTTTGAAAACAATAATTTTCAAAATTAAGAATTTCTGAATTTCAGTTTATCATAAAAGGTTTTGCCATGAAATTTTTTAAACTGAATTTAAAAAAATAAACATTATACTTCATATAAATATACAAACCCTTAAATCTTAAATTATATAATTTCCTTGATAAGGCTGTCTACAAATTAAAGGAGGGTAAATCATTCCGTGGCACTGGTGACAATTGGGATTTAAGAATACTCAAAGGGCACATGGGAAAAGAAAAACAAAATGAAGATTTAGATCTGTTTGCCTCAAACTTGTTGGAAAACCGTTTGAAATTCCAGCATTTACCAAATGACCATCCAAAGTGTGATGTAAGGCTATTGGACAAAAGCAAATTTTCGTTAAATATATCTGAATGGAAACATTATCGTAGGCCGAATTTTAGTGGAGTCACACCCAAAATTCAGTTTTTTAAAATCATGTTTACCAACACACATACAACATCAATATTCTCAAGAAATATCAAAGAAGTCGTGTATCATATCTATGCCCATAATAAATACTAATGAAAACAACTACAACGATTGTGTGAAAATCCTTCGAACATATGAAAAATGGATTGCAGAAATTTACCATGAGGCTGGGTTATTACAGGATCTTCTGCATCTTCAAAATCCTCCATTCAAAATGGACCAGCTGCTCCAGGACAGCAGTTTGGCCATACAGTGTTTACAGAAGATGATGAAATGAAAGAAATGAAGATTGTATTTAGTGGAGACCAGTTGACAAGAGTCCGGTTTGCAGGTGCTAAGGATCTACTGAGAGGTTCCCATACACCTAGTGATAGACTTGAACGCTGCTCTCCGTTTAAGCTGTTATGTGGCACACAAAGGCATCATTCCTACAGTACTGCTATCACTTCATCTGAATCTGTAAACCAGAAGGACCCATAGAACAGGACAGGACCCATAGAACAACAGAAATTTGTAAATATGTATATAGTGTATATATTTCTAATTTTTGAATGGCTTATCCTGTATAAATATTCGTGAATAATAATAATAAATAAGGGTACACTTAAATATTTCAGAGAGAAGTATAACCGTAAGAATGTAACACCAACAAAGGTTTTAGACTCGTATCAAGGGTGTGAGGAACGTTTTGTCAGTGCAGGCAAGTCTTACATAACTGTAGCAGCCATGAAGTTGAGGCTTCACGTCTTGACGTCAAAATATATGTCATCAAAAACTATTATTATGTAATACATACATACCACATTTCCACACAATGTGTTTCATCAATGCAACATGCCACAACATTATCTTCATATGTTTTGGATTTTAATAATTTTCTTCCATCATCACACAATAACGATTCTGGATGTGAAAACAGAAATGTCGATTTCTCCTTCTAAAATTTCATTAGGTATTTGTAATTCCATATCATCAGTTTCAGAAATATCATTACACTGTTGTTGCTTTCCTTTTTGATGCTGAAACAATGATGGTTCCTCTTTTACTTTTTCACATTGAAATACACCTACTTTCACTTCTCTTTCAGTCAAAACTCTCATTTGATCTTGAATGATTGAGTTCAGGGTACTACGACAATAACAATGTTTCTCTTGCACTTCTTTGGAATAAGAAAAGGCAGCAGTTGATAAACCAACGATTTACCAAAACCAGTTGGAAGAACTGCTAAGACATCGTCGCCTTTTAAAAGTTGATTCAAGCATTGAACTTGCTTTGGTTTTCAAAAAAAACCCTTGTATATTGCTTCTATCTAAAGCGTAATCAAGTTGTTTAAATAAATGAATCACTTGATCCAGTTTCGTTTGTTTATTTCATCGATGATAGAACGAATTCTGTTTCACTCGACGTTTAAATTAGTTTTAAATTAGTTCTCTACCTCGCTTGCCCGTATGAAGACGACCTTAAAACCATGGGAAGAAAAGACAAAGGACGTCAATACTGCATAAATTAAAACCACCCGTATTTCGGTTGGTTTTGACCGGCCTGCACCAGGGCTTTCTTCGCCGCCATCCAGTACATCGAAAAGGGAAGAAGCCCTGGGGACGAGGTTGGTTTTCCGCATCTCATGAATAATTAATGAGTTCCAAGTGATGGTATATTTCCCAAGAAGTGGCACTCACGCTGGAACTTTTACAGAGGAAATTCGTTGTTGCCATAACACTGGTTTCCAGGTACTCGCAGCATAAAGAATGAAATGAACGACAAAAATTTGCGTTTTAAAGAGAATTCTGTCGATCACAACTTGAATTTGTTGAATTCAGCTTTGGCCAACTTTGATGACAGGATGGCGACTGGATAATCGAGTCCCACCAAATCCTCAGTTTAATGCATGTAGGCAAATCCTTTGAAGCCAATCCACGGCTTGTAAAATCAAAATACCTATTCGATGCAATTATTAGTACCCACAAAGGTCTTCACACTTCACATCTCTTTTGACATTTTTTGGGGGTGGTAAAACTCTTAATTATGAAGCTTTTAACTTTTATCTCCCCACGTTCTAAATGAAGTTGATTACTGATCAAGGCAAAGGTGTGTGATATATTAAGCTACCTAAATTTGTAAATACAGCTACTTTATTTGTAATTACAAATTTGGCCAGCTCCGTTACTGTAATTAGGGATATGTAGGTATTGAAAATTGCGTCAAATGTTAAACAGTAGGCTGGTGTTAAAAAAGGGGGAATTGTGGTAAATATAACACATTGGGATACAATTTTTTTTTTTTTTTATTCAACACTTTAAAGGCATACTGAACTACCCAGGATATCACGCATTTTGAGTTCGAACGCTCGGGTCAAGTCTCAGCGTGCTTCTGCTCATGAATTATGCGGACCAGAAAATAATATTTTTATATTTTGAACTTATAATTTTTAATAATCGCGCCTTTCATTAATTTGTTGACCGTGGAAAGTTAGCTGGTCTGTATTATTTCAACAATTCTTTATCGTTTTTAAATCAAAACAACATAGAGACAAATTAAAAGAAGAATCACGATCAATTTTTGGTGCCAATATTCGATGCACATACACAGTTTAGTGCAACGAAGAGAATAAAAACGTATTCTTTAACATTTCTAGTTACGTTATATGCAATTCTGCAGAACTTCTCTTGGTTCTATTTATCTTTCTTTAAGCAATCCTCAAAGACACTCTGATAAACTTTTACCGAACCTTCTCTTAAAAATCATATTTTTCTGCTACATAGTTAGCCATAACAGCCATTATTGCATAATATAAGCGTTATTGTTATTGTTCTAGAAGAAAATTTTGGGTGAAAACACCTTAGTACGTTCTGTTTGTATATTCTCTCGCTTAAATTTAAAATAGACCGTGGGTAGTTCGGTGCCTTTAAGTTCAGTAATAAAGAAAAACAACATTGATAAGTATCAGTAAATATTCCATCCGACGAGATAATCGATGTAGACCTGTTATGTGTTCGTGTTATTAGTTCATCATGTTCTTCCGATGTCTATTTTTTTTAATGTGTTTGAACGTAGCTTTTTCTAATCAGTTAGTTTTGACTACTACGCCGAAATGTGTAGCAAGCCGTTTATTACGGTGGCAGCGAAAGCGAATACTGTATGAAAACACCCTTCGACTACTACTCCTACTACTCCGGCCGAAATTGCATTTAGCCCACGCTTAAGACTCTGCGAAATTACCTTTACGAAACTACATAAATTGTATGACCGAAGGCAGGCTAGGCATTTTCAATAGCTTATCAAAACATTCAATAAATATTGATTTTTTGGTATTTTACCGGTTTTATTTATTATTTTTTAATTTATTAATAAATTTTTTTTCGATGAAGACGTTTTTATACATTTTTAAAAAAAAAAGATATTTTAAAATAAGATAAGTATCCATGGTTACAGCTCACAAATGTATATTTCTTTTGTTTTATGCAATGCTGTTTCTTTATTAAACCTTGTTTACACAAACAAAGTTTAAAACTCGGCTGATGGTTTGTATCTATTTTGTTCGTATAACGACAATTCTGTTACCATTTGCATCATACGGTTCTTGTTTGGTATTTCATTGTAGTGTGTGGATTGTTATTATTAAGGTTCGCCTTTATAGAAACGAAAGTACCAAGATCATTATTATATTGTTTTGATAGTGTTTTAATGATACCTTCTTGTTTTTAGATTAGTAAATTGAATAGTATAGATGTTATGCAAGAAGAGAGTAAAAATCATGGTTAAATCATAGGTTCTGAACATTTCCACAATTCATAGCAGAATAAAAATCAGTTTGAAAGATAGAAACGTCAGAAGGTATGATCGTTTTTGTTTGCTTTGGTTAAAGAGGGAAATTTGAAGATATTATCTTATACTTCAGAAATTTAATCGTATTTAGGTGGAGAATATATTGTCCACAATCTCTTTTCTAAATCTCTTTTATTAGTTGCCATGTGATAAAAAATGTTCTGCCTTGCATTGTGTTTAACTGTTCAACTTCTGAAATCTCTAAAAAGGCAATATAGCACTGAAAATAGGGATAATAGCATTCTACGACACAAATCGCGCAGTACCAAAAATCAATTTGAGACTAGAGATGCAATAATATTATGGCTGTGGGTAAAAATAGTAAAGAAAACACAACAACCACGTGATTCATAGCGTGTAAAATCATTTTATGGAGCAAAGCTGTAAAATGTTTTTACACGCTACACCAGTCTCTTTTATAAGTACGAAAAAAAATAAAAATACCGTCAATTAAAAAATATAGTGGAACAATTCAGTTTTGACAACAAATGGAATTGAAAGCAACCATAACACCTTTTTTTATCCCCTTTTCCCCCACATCAATGTTGGTTTTGAGTTTGTTAAGGCTTTAGACAATAAGTGCTTCCAAGAATTTCAACCAACGTTGAAATTGGGGGACAGGGACAGTTGCCCCCGAATTCAGTGGCTGATTGTAGGATGTTCTTCTTAATGTGCAGACATATTAAAAATACCTAATACTTTTCTGGTTATTTCTTCTTCAATCAGCTTCCACTTTGATCAAGAAATTTCCATATTCTTTCATAATTTTCCAAAGAGCAGCGTACACACGAAATTGGCCAATCATATTCCGTTACTAGTAATTATGTCATCAAAAAACATCACTAAATGGATGAGGAGTGGAAACGAAAAATGTTGAAAAAGAAAAAAAACTGCTACCGAGTTAAGTGTTAGTAAAAGAACTGTTATGCTTCTGAAAAAAAATATATTTTACAAACAACCATTACGAGTCGAAAAAATCAGTCGCGTAAAACATTATAAATTAATAATTGGAAAGGAAAAGAAATGATTTAAAAGGAGTAAAAAAAAACTAAACGTGTAACGATAACAGAAAGTTTGAAAAGCTCCATTAAATAAGAAAAATGCGAATTCGAGTGCTAAGTTTCATATCAGGATTTCTAAGTGGCCATCTGCTTTCAGTGGAAGAAAGCTTTTAGTGGTCTACTTTTAACGATCTTGCGTGATATTTTTTTATCTCGGATTTGTTGCTAATATTTCAAAATATATCTGCAATTAATTATTCAAAAACAAAGCTTTACTCTTTTAATCTCCAAAGATTCGGAGCCTGTATAAGACCTGTGCAAGAGACCTGTATGTATTCTTTTTTGCGATCACAAAACGTTTTGGTTGAAAGTCTCTTGTTTTCGTTTGAAACATCGAGGCGATACGCAACAATGTTCTCGTTAACCCAGACAGAAATAGCAAGCTTTTGACTGCAAACTATTGATGATAGCAATTTGGTATCTTTTCCAACTGATAATCTTTCTCTTTCTGCCGAGATTTTTTATTCATAAAGCTCTTCTAGATGTTCTAAAGTTTATCTACAGAGCTCGTGTGTTTGACTCGATATTGTGTTGTACGCCCCCATGAACATGTCTGAATAAGCGAGTCATTTTTTAATCAATAATCAATTAATTGGATTAATGTTTTCGTTATTTATTTATCGTTGTTATATCCATACAATGCGTTAATTACTCGCTTTTTTGACCATTTTCCTAATTGGAAGTGAGACTGAATCAGTTTTGTTGCATGGGCTGGGATATAAAAAAAAAGTCAGTGATAATATTCAATCCCCATTTCCCCCGATTATTGTCTGATTATTTTTAATGATATGTAATCAATCTATGCTTACGGAATTTTGTGACATTTCGTTACATTTGAAAGTAGGATGATTAATTCATGGGCTAATGTTGTTATAACAACGAAGAAGTGAGCATAACAAGAAAGATTTTACGAGTCACTGAATTTCCAATGCTACTTTGAACAGCGAAAATTCAAATGAAAACACTACACTTTCAAAATTTAGTCCACATTATGGAAATTCTTTTATCGCGTAACTTTGCTGGAGGGAAATGAAATTGTTCGGTAAATTACTAAAAAAAACAACGAAAAGCGTGTTTTAGAGATAGTAAGATACACGCTGAGATCGATATCTTTCACTCCGGGAAATCTAACAACGGCAGTCTCGGCACTTTAAGGATCCATGTTTACCATGACATTTTATTAAGTACCTCGAATCGGATTATCTTCAGCAATTTCGAAACTGAATTCACTGCGTGAAACCTGCATTTAGTGACATGCGTGAAACCTGCGGGACATTTAGTGACATGCGGGACATTTAAAAATCAGTTGCATATTCAATAGTTATTTCATGTTGGTTGTCTTGACAACCATTCTGTTTTTGATTAGAAATATTTTGAGCTCCTGAGTTATGCACTGGTATGAAAATAATGCAATGTTTTTATAAACTGATAATGGAATACCTCTCATATGTCTCGTATCTCCATTCAGACTGAAAAACAACTACACCAGTTTTCTATAATCCCCACTTTTACAATCACCACAAGCTCAAATTCACGAAAACGATAAGCACCATCTAAACACCACCTTAGGGTCAAAATCATACTGAAGAAAATAAAAGTAGATGAGACAGGGAAACTTTCTTTGACAGGTAGTCCTTCTCTCTTAAGTTAAGGTAAAGCTAGTAGGTGGTTTTGAAAGTTGTGAGGATATAAACTCTGATTTCTTGATGCTTGAAATATAAGCACCACTAAAGCACCAACGTAGGGTCAAAATGAAAAATAAATTAGCCTGGTTCTTATAAATAACAAAACGTATGGAAAGGATTTGTAAACAGTAGGCATGGCCCGACCCGAACGACCATTTCTACTGGAAGAATAACTCTGGATCTTGTTTCAATCATTCCGCCTTTATATTATAATCAACCGAGCGAACGTTTAACTTTTAACTCGATTATCCAATCTTAAACACTGTACATATGAATGGAATTATAAGCTTTTTTAGGGGATTTTGAAAATAAAAAAACAGATCATCTCCCGAATCCTTTATTTGCCTGCCTGTTACCCTTCCCCGATGAACCTAAATCACAATCAATATCACAACCTCTGCGAAAAAAACTCCGCATACAAGGCTCTGTACATATGAGTGCAAAGTTATAGGAAAAAACAACAACACCGCCGCCATGTTGATAAAACGATCTGATATTTATTTTCATAATGGTTACTAAACAAAATTTTAATCTAAACATGTTAACCGAACATATATACTATGCATCAACCAGTTTCAAATCAGCAAAGTTTCTGAAGTAAACATTGTAAAATTTGATTGGATCTTTAAGGTTAAAGACCAGGTTACTCCTCTCCAGTCCGCTGGTTTGAAACGTGTAAATGAACACAATCTAACGATGATTTATTTTTCTATCACGACTGTTGCCACCATCTTCAATTATATTAAATGTGCCGAAGTAAAAACTACAACAGGTTGACTTTAATACGTGGAAGTTGTTTTATCCAGTTTTGTTCATTCCCTTTGTCACGATTGACAGAACACGTTTTCCAATTTTTTCCTTCACTAGACGAGAAAAAAAGACTGTAATGATTAAAGCAAATACAGACATATCTTTAATGTGGCCACAAGTGATTTCAAGTCAGTGGAGAATCGAATATCAGTAGAAGTTACGCCTGTCAATAAGCTGATGTTATCATCATGGCGTGTCGTTGAATCACAACAACGTCATGTATGTGGTTCCTAATTATGGCTTTCAGTTTAGAAGATCAGTTTGTAACCAAAGGGATAGTTCAAGTTGTTCTTGGAAACAAAATGGTGCAACAGTCACACGATGTTATACAAATGTTCGGACGTTAGAACGACGTCGTAACGTTGCGTGGCCACCGAGAAGGAATTCAAAATCAACGAGGTAATCAAACGACAAACGACAAGAATGTCGTTCAGAATGATGAACATAATAAAGTACTTACTTTTCAATATTTCTTTTTTCATTTTCTTCATTTCACCTTTGATACCCTTGTCCTTTTTGTCTTTCTTATCCTTCAAGTCAGTTTCGAACTTGCTCCATCTTTTGTAAGGAAAATTTTGTGCATTTCCAGACATTGAAACAACAATAATCGCCACCATCAAAATCAGAAACAACCCTTTCATTGTCCTTAATATTGTTGAGTTTCGATTCTTTCACTTATAGCACACCCTGCTCCCAATACGATTTTCGTGTCTATTAGTCGGTGTTATATCGCAGCGACCTGTTATGTTCGATCACAGGGCAGATAAGATAAACAGGATTAGTGTTAATCAGCGTGTCCGAGCTCTTCTTTCAAACATTATATCTCCATGTGAAATGATTTAAAAGCGGTATTTGATACAATCCGGAATGCATTTCACATTGTGTTGATTTCTTAAAATGCATTCCTTTTAGATTGAAAGATACAAATTTTCCTGGCTTATTCACTCACTCGACACTCGAGAACTCGAGAACTCGACAGAAAAACAATTCCAGTGAGTCATGGAATTGTTGTGCTGTTGTTTTGTTCGTTGGGAAACTCCAGAAACGAATTCTATTTATATCCTCCTTATCGTCAGATTTATCGTCAAATTGATAACGTAACATAGTAACGTCGTGTATTTGCAATTGTTTTTAGATATTTCATCATTAAACAGAAAGATAAAGGAACCTTATGTTGCATTGTTGTACGTACTTAACTTCCTAATTGAGGGAATTATTCCAAGTTTCCCAGTTCAAAATGAAAGAAATTTTGGTCAAGGCCAAAAAAAGGAACGATGTCCAGTTTTATAAGAGTTCCACATTAAAGTGTATTTTGTGTAAATCAGTAAATCAATATAGTTTATATAAAATTCTCTATTTTTACCACTTTGTATAACGAGGCATTTTTATGAGCTTATGCATTGCGTGTGTCAACGCCATTTTTCCTGTGTTGAAGCAGACAATGAACAATTATGTTTGTTACTGAAGTTAAGCTTATTTTGATAAACACAGCCCTGTGTAATCCTTCGATAGTCATTAGGGAGGATGGAAACACAAAACCGAGCAGAAGACTTGATAGATACTTCCAAAGAATAAATACAAGAAGTCACAGAGCTTCCACATATGGAGTAACGAAATCTGTCACCCACAATAATGTATTCTCAGCCATAAATTAACATTACATAAAAGGGGTTACGACACAAATCACGTGATTGATGTGTTTGTTTACTTGTTTACCGTTGTTGCCCGTAATATTATCGTTTCCCTCGCCGACTTTTGCTGAACCAAAAAAGATTATTGTGGTTATGTTACATCTAATTTAAATGGTGTCCAAAAATAACTACATCAGTCAATAAGGAAATCCTTCTGTATCAACACGAATTTGCTTATTTTTATCATTTATCCATCTGACAATTTCTTTTCATTTAAGTTTATGGTGAAAACCTTATAAATTTTGCCTGGGAAAGTGAGGCTAGAGTCAAGTTATGCCTCGTTCTTTCAAACATTTTTTAAGACATTTCACCATAATTTCATAGTAAGGGGAAATTGTTAGATGATCGTACTCTTTATTTATTGATTAATTTATTAGTCTTTTTATATATTTATTTATTTATATATTTATTTATTTATTTTTTAGGTGGAGGGGGGGGGGGGGGGGGGGGGGGTATTTACATTACTCACAATTATTTCTTAGCAACAAAGTAAACAACAAAGTAAACAACTGAAAAAAAGAAAAGATAAACAAATAAACAAATAAACAAATAAAGATGAACAATAGAGAGATGTTGTTATGAAGGCGGCACGTAACGATAAGTTTGGTTGCTAACCAAAATGAACAAAAGGGTAATTAAGAAATTAATTACTAAAAAACAATTTTCTATGTATAAATGTTGACATCATACAAAGCATAGCATATGAGACATTCCAGACGGAACATTTTAGAACATGTTATCATATATGAAAAACGAGCTGTTCCGCATAAATGGGCTCTCGTTTTTTATTTTATTTATTTATTTCAATAATATTTATACAGGATTGCAACCCAGGTAGAAAATAAACCGCTGTCTTGTTGGGTCATGTTTTCAAATTATGAATTCATAGATACTAAATAGAGGTTTTGAAAAGTAAAAACACATAGTTTTGAAAAGTAAAAACACATAGTTTTGAAAAGTAAAAACACATAGTTTAGGTTCAGGGTGCTAAATCTTTCAGTCATTAATTTAATTATTTGAAAAATAATATTTGATGGAAGTTCAATGAAAAAAAAGTTAAATAAAGAAAAGGAAAGTATTAAAAAAAATTGAAATGAAATGAAATGAAATTGAAACAAAAATGAAATTTTTGGCTACTTTTTTCCTCTGCCCGCTTAGAAAAGAATAATATAGGAAAAAACAATTTTGGGGCAGAGAAAATCTGTCCCCTAGTAGAGTGTCCGCTAATTGGAGTGTTCGTAAATTAGAGATTTTACTGTATGTACAAAGTTTATTTCTAAACATATTAAAACTATGTTCATTTCTTATTCAAGAAAAATTCGTTTTAAAAAAATGTGAAAATATATTTGCAAATCACCTACAAGTCTTCATTCTTCATTCTTGCTCCGCACAATAGATGACTGGTGCCATTGGCAACCATAAGTGTTTTTGAGTATTTGATGCAGCTGCTAAAGTCGTTAACATATAAAAGAAAAAGACCCCTGCGGTACATCACATGTTACTGGTCGAGATTTAGACATAATACCATCAAAGAATACATGTTGACTTCGGTGAAGAGGTAGTCTGTTAACCAAGATAGCTCTCCTCCTTTGATTCCATACGATGGTAGTTTTGTAAGCAGTACAGCTTCTCCTACCATAGGCGTATTCAGAGTCAGGCAAAAAAAGGTGGAGGAGTCCAACATTCAACCTCGTACCCAGGGTCTCTTGCCTTTTCGATATACAGATGGCGGCAAAGAAGACCCCCGGCGAACGCTACTTAAATAAGGAATTTCATTGGCTAAAAATATTACAACGACCACAGGAATTTTCGAGTAAAAAATTGTTGATGATGAGACGAGCAGCAGAAGGATAAAAGAGGACGAAAGATAAAAGAAATTAGTGAGATGAAAACGAAGACAGAGAAAGATTTAACTATTCAAATAACATTTTTTTTAGCTATTATGGAATTTCATAATCTTCAAAAAGCACTGGTAGTAGATGAAATGACTTTTTTTTTTGGCTTTAAGGTCTTAGTAGTCGCAGCTTGCGGAAAACTTAAGGCATAACAGTTCTAAGGCAGGCGAGACCCTGACCATCTCATAATGATCTATCACGTATCCATTATTGGGATATGCCGGCTGTAACTAACACCTTAACTTGTTTTCTCCTCACTCTGTCCAACTACAGTGTGGGAAGTTTTTTCATCGGTTGTAATGTGGGAGTGTATATATATTTATAACACGTTTTTATTATAAGCACCAGTAAAAATTGAACCAGGTTCATTGGTGCTTACTTGTTAGCCATCTTGAGCCTACTTTCGTATTTAAGTGGTGCTTATTTGATAGAACTTGCTAAACCACCTTCTACTACTTATACCTTAACATAAGAGAGAAGGGCTATCTGCCTGTCTTATCGAGGCAGAGAAAGTATAAGGGACAGAAATTCTTTCCTTCACTATATATGAGCATACAATACATCGGTGGAGGAGTGTTTTCTATAGGAATGGCAAGCAATATCGCCTGCTGTTTCAATAAAAAAACACTCCCCCTCAGAGACTTTTTGAAGATTTTGGCCGATGAGTTACAACAAATCAAAAGGGCATACTCATTTATTTTTTAAATTTTAACATTATCCTTATATTTATACAAATGTCTTTTTTTATCTGTATATATAATTGTAGATATAATTGTAGATATAGTTGAAGATATATGTATATAACAACTGTAAAAAGTTTTTGCTTTTTAAAACAAATCTCCAAAAACATTTCTTATTGTATCAAAGCAACCTATCTTTTTGTAAATTTTTATCTGTAAATAATCATAGCAATCACTACTTATGTTTTAGTGGTACCATTTTATTCTGTTTCCTAGCAACATTTCTTTTCCCTTTATTTTCAGGGTAATTATTGTTGTGTAGAGTATTGCAGTTTTGATATTTCTTTTAATATTTTTTTACCCATAACTTTCTTTTGTTTAATGTTCTCTTTTTGAAAGCTTTTATTCAAATCTTACTTTACATTTTTACAATAATGTTTAAAATATTCATTGTTTTTCAAGTATATATCGAAAATATTTAGTCCAAAGTTTATGGTAATAATGTTATTGTGTGTGCTAGACACCTTTGAATAAAAAGTTATGCTGTTATTATAACATTCATCTGCTGATGAGTTGCTGTGCTAATAGGGAGCGGGAAAACAGGAAAATTTATTTTTCCTTAAACTTGATAAACTTGCTATAAGTCCCTAACTATTATATACAATTTATTATACAACAATTGCCTTCTGCAGCATTTACATTATTCAATTTGTCTTAGGTTATATTTTCCATATTTTTTCCAGGTTTCAAAAGTCATTCTAATTATTGTTCAAGAATTTAAATTCTTCCGTACCCTTTACGATTTGTTGTAAAAATTCAAGGCGGATTAATGTTAAGGGAAAAAATTGATGGAGTTCAATCACGGCATTAAATTTCTGCTAAGTTTCACATTTTTCATTTCGACTTGAAATTACTTGAACTCTCAAGATATTTTGCCTTAAACTTTTAAACCACCTCTGAAATCTACTAATAATTTTTTATTTTTGGAGCAATATCTTCTATCACTTTAAAAATTCTAGTGCACACTGTCTCATCCCAAACATTATATATCATTAGAATATCCTTTTCTGAGTTAATGTATTCATAGTTATTTACAATGTTTTCAATGTTTGAATCCCTCAACTAGGTATGAGCACATTTTCAGATGTAGGCAAACTTACTGCCAAGTCAATTAAGTCAGTTTCCAATCTTTCTTTTTCATCTTTGTTAATTGAATATCTCACTTTGGTATACGGATCTTCTTTGATTTCTGGGTCACGTGCCCTATTGTCGCAATTTCCACAACAATTTTCTTGTTCATTATTTGGAAACCCAAAATACTTTAAAAGGTATAACCTCAAACATCCACTCTCTCTACAATAATTTCTCATATCCTCATCAGAGTAATTAAAAAACAAAGTTGCAGTAGCTTGCTGGCCTTTTCTTCCATAACAGCCGATTTCTTGCATATAACTTTCTAAATTTGCAGGTGATGAATGGGTATAATATTATTATATTGGGTGCATCAACCCCCATACCCAAAGCGGTGGTAGCAAATAAGATTCGTATTCGTGAAGAATCTGTCTTGAGTTCAATCAGTATTGTTTGTTTCACTCGTTTTGTTGATTCTGCATGAAATTCAGCAAATAAACAGGGCTTAGTTGCACTTTAGTCCCGATACGGGTTTTTTCGCTTGGACCCGCGGTCAGTATATTACACGTTACATCAAAATTGATAAATTAATGGTAAGCTAGTTTTCGGGAGTAAACTGCAAGTATATATAGTGTCTTTTAATAAAAAGAAAAGTTTCAAAGGGCTCTTAAGATGGATTCGGCGGCTTGATTTAAAAAACAGGGAAGTATGGGGCAAGTGGAATATATACGGGCTAAATAAAGAATTTTACAGATAAACAGGAACTAGGGTCAACACAATCACCAACATAATTGTTTTTTATCATTGTTTTAAACAGGTTAAATGCATACGCACAGTACTTCAATTTTAAATAAACCACAGTCATAGGGAATTTTTCCCTTTCCTCGTTTATATTTATTGTTAACGGTCTTGAAATTTCATCAAAGCTGGTAATGCCATAATTGTTTGACAGTCTTCTTTTTACCAGAAGATATACATTCTTTCTGTTTGGAGAAACTTACACTATTCTAAGTGTGTTCTCGTGAAAGCATAGATTCGTCTTGATGTTTTTTACCATGAGTTTGGATGCTGTAGCAGTTAATCTGGAAAGATAGTTCGCAAGACAACCAAATCTTTGAAGTCTGTCCGAAATTCTTCTCCCCTAAAAAGAAAAATTAATCAACAGTTCACTTGTAACATCTATTTTTTACGTATGTAGTATTATTATGTACAACAAAAAACAACATGCAACAACAAAGTTTTAGCTAAAAAAAGACAATGTGTCGCCCATGCCATGTTTTTTTATGTGTACATATATATAATTTTATAAAACAAAACATATTCTGCTGGTTGAAGTATGTATTTATAAACAGTATATATTCATAAACCTATATATATTTTTTATTATATATAATACCTTGCATGTTGGTTTGATTATATGTGGCAGGAGGGTAATAGAGATCTTAGATGTATTATAAAGTATATATTTTGCTAGATTTCTTGGTTATAGTTTTTAAGAGCTGTCATTATACAAAAGTTTCAAGAAAATAAACTTACCAAAGCTCAATACAGTGTGCTTCATCCACCACCACAGCAACTACATTTTGTTGGTAGGTTTTCGATTTCAACAATTTCCTCCCTTCCTCGCACAACAGCGATTCTGGGTGTGCAAATAGTATTTCCACTAGTCCATTTTTAACCTTAAGTGGGATTTTTTCACTTTTTTCACAGCTGATGAATTCATTAGTAGTAAACAACTTTGAAACATTACCATCCTGTCCACCACCACAACATAGAATCCCAAGATTAACTCCCCTGTTATTCAGAATGTTTACTTGGTCTTCTATAATGGAATTAAGTGGGCATACAACTATAATGATGTTGGAATTACTGCAGGTAGGTAGTAAACTTGGTAGCAGCTGGAAGATTAATGATTTGCCAAAGCCAGTCTACTTTAAATGGCTAAACTCTCCTCCGCAAATTTTGACTGAGCTCTAGCTACGCCTTTGTCTACTGTGTCGAATGCCCTTAGATAATTCTATAAAAACTGTTCCAACTAACATTCCCTCGTGAATTTCTCCTCTTATCTCGTCTTAAATCTCATACAGGGACTTTGGGGAAAAATAAATTTTCTATTTTTAAACCACCTTTTCCTCGAAAGGTTCACCACGTTCGTCGTAACATAAATCTCTGAAATTTAATATAAAAGTAGTCTGACACTAGTTAAAAATACATCGGAAGCTAATAAATCAGAAGCTAATAATAAAACAGCAGTAGGTTTGATAGCTAGCTGATTGACTGATTTGATCTGTAACCAAACTTTATGTTCGATATCAGTTTGTTATGTTCAAGGTATTTGATGAGTTGACGGTGGACAGGTTTTTTGCATTATCTTCCATACAACTTATGTATAGGTACTCTTTCGGCGTTTTCCATTCATGAGGAAAATCCCCGTAGTCCATTCACGTGGAAAGATTCCTGTTTTAATGAAAGATTACTAAGATGTGTCAAATGTGGTGTTATGATCTCGTAACAGGTTTGGTGGCAGGTTATGTATTCCTGCAGATTTATTGCGTTTCAGTTGTTTTTTTCAGTTACTTTTGCTACTCAACGTCCGCTTTGAAAGGAATTATATAGAAAAAAATCAATTTGGAGCAAAGAAAATCTGTCCGCGAGTTAGAGTACCGCTAATTTACTGTCTGCTAATTGGAAAGTTGAATATGAGGTTTTGACCATAATTTTGCCTGTGCAAAAAGAATTTGTCCATTAATTAGAGATGTCCGCTAATTGTTATGTCCGCAAAGTTTATTTCTAAACATATTAAAAATATCTTCATTTCTTATTCAAGAAAAATTCGTTTAATAAAAATGTGAAAATATATTTGCAAATCACCTACAAGTCTTCATTCTGATCTCGTTCAATGTTTTTATGATCTTGCTCCGCACAATAGATGACTGGTGTTTTGGAGCGCAGTTTGATGCAGCTGTTAAAGTCGTTAACATATAAAAGGAAAAGACCCCTGCGGTACACCACATGTTACTGGTCGAGATTTAGACATAATACCATCAAAGAATACATGTTGACTTCGGTGAATCCGCGAGACTGAACTACAGTTTGTTCGCTAAGAAGGAGGGGGGAGGGTTAGAGTCTTTGCGTCAGAAGTTCGCTAAGAGTGACGAAGTTAATTTTGACACGACCCCTTAAACCTTTCCAGTGGGCACGCATCCGTCCTTTAGACCTCAAGTGGACGTCCTCTCGTTCACACTATGCCCACTGTGTTCGAAATTCTATACAAGCCGTGGAGTTTAATTGAGGAAATGGAGGCGGTTAGGATTAAAAGATTTATGCCAGTTGATTGAGGAAATGGAGGCGGTTAGGATTAAAAGATTTATGCCAGTTGTGCTATCCCTTGCTGTTTAACTCCCACGCCTATGAATATTGCTGGGTGTAAGTCGGACTTTAAAAGTACATGTGCTTCAACAAGATGAAAATGATGAAGATTTACAATGCCGTTCTATGTCAAGTCAATAGCATGCCGAAACTCCCTTCCCTTTTGAATTCAAGATAATGGGGAAGTGATTTATAATCCAAGGTTCACACAACACATCAACATTAAATTTAGATGGGAAGGGTGACCGTCTCAAAAATCTTGGAAACGATTGTAGGCTCAGAAACGAACAAATTTCATCATGAGCATAAGTATTGATGGAGAGGTATTAGATGACATTTGAAGACCAGAATAAGAAGAAAGATATTGCGTAACGGTCTTACTTATTTTTCATTCATTAATTACTAATTTATTTATTTATTTATTTATTCAAAATGGCGAAAGAAACGGAAACATAGAATAGGTGCATTTACAGCTTGGAATTCTCGACATAACGGGAAGTTTTCGTGTCACGCATGCGCATAACGGAACTTCAAAATGTCTCTTATATTCTCAGTAATACTCTGTTTACATTCATATCAAAGTTACTGACGTTTCATTTGTCATAAAAATCTTCAAAAAGTCTTTGTGGAGGAGTGTTTTTTTAATGAAACAGTAGGCGATATTGCTTGCCATTCCTATAGAAAACTATATGATAACTCTTGTTCGCAGTACTTTTCAAGTACAGAAAGCAAAATAAACTGATAAATATATCAAGCCCCCTCTACATCGGACAACATCAGGAGTGTAGATCCTATAATGAGGTGTCCACTATCATAAAATATTCCCTATAAATATTTTCCGTCTAATTTAAATAGAGAATACCAGATTCCGGACAGCAGTTGGAAAATAATTAGATTCGAATAATTTCAGTTGTTTGGTTAATGGCCGCGGTTAATCATTAATCTTGAAACTGAATAAGGACGGTTGGCATTTTCGGTATGCCGTAAAAAAGGGAACCAGCAGCGCCAAGTAGTAAAAGTGGTAAGGAGATCCATCCGACGGTATGACTCCAGCCATATGAAAATCCATCATCTTGATCCAGTTCATTTGTTTTTGCACTGTAAACAGTCATTCCAATCAGAATGAATAAGGCTGAAATGACAAAAAGTTGTTTCAGTTGGGGAACATTTGTCGATTAATGATAGTAATTTGAAAATATTTTTTTCCTCCATGAGGGTTAGGGTCAGGCTATACCTTGTTCTTTCAAAAAAAAATGAAAGAGTTTTCACCGGAGAAGTAAGTTGGTCTTAAAGTGATACAAAAACAGCCTCTTTCTATTTGAAGACGTCTTCATAATATATAAAGTTAATTTTCGTTTTTTAAATATTATTGCTTCTAACTAACATTGAGATAATGGAATACATGAAAACGAGGCTATAAATATAATAAAAACACAACGTGTCCCCAGAAAAATGTTCAGTTCTTAAACGGAATTTCGGGACATTTTGGTATAAAAATAATGGTAAATACGCACCTGTTATTAAAAATGGTATCGCAAGAAATAGTCCTTTGAATTTCTCGGAGCAGTTTAGGATGACAGCAGCAATCAAAGTGAGGAACGATGGGATGCTTGCCAAAATGAGAAAAGCACGTGTCACCTGCACGTAATCTGAAGAAGAAAAGGTAGACGGGATCATCAAAAAGAATGACGCTAAACAAAACATACTCAGTTTCATTCACATTGCTTACTTTACAAGCCTCCACACAATATTAGAGGAAAAAACCCATCCCTCGCCCCAAAAAACCTCCCCCTCAAACTCAATGTTGCGGCAAGGTCCTTGTGCTGTTTTTCTTAAGTTTTCAAACATTTCGCCAAGTTTCTGCAACCTCGACATTGAATTCGAGGGGAGGTGAAACTTGTAATCTCAACTGATATGGAAATTGTTCCTTTTAGATTCAATTTTATGATTTTCCCTAATATATTCTGTGGAGGGAAAACATGTGTTTTCTCTAGTAAATGATGACCGTTACAAAAAACTAGGGATACTGGCACCAAGAAAATATGGCTTCCAGTAAAACATCTCCTGTTATAAATGATGTACCTGCAGCTGATATCCGACATGGTAAGGAATGTAAAGCAGATGCTTTAGTAATTACATAGAATTGCCATCATATTTGAACATTGCATGTAAATATTTCGTTAACACGGTCATTGAATGTTTGCATCAACTATACAATGTTAACATGTTTGCATTATTAAGAGTAACCCTGTTCACGGGAAATGGACAGGAGTGTGGAGAAGTTTACCCCCTGCTTACACGATGGTTAGAATATGAAAAAGCAACACGGAGCAACAAAGTTACAATGTTACAATGTTTAAAATTGACGTGAAAAATTTGCGAGCCAATTTTCGTTTTGGTGTGTTACAGGCGTTTCGATGTGTTACACGCGTATGTTTCACTGATATATTTGTCTGTCTATTGTCTAGTTTGTTATTTTGGAATGAAGAAGTCACAGTCATGCATCGTTCTTCCAAACGGTAAAAAGGGAATTTTAACCAAAACGTTTTTAATTATCTGCTAGATAAAAACACGCGGTTCATATAGTGAAACCGCTATACCATTGGCGTGCCCCTTATAGAGACTTTGCCTATGAAAATTTGATAGTAAATCCATCCATCCGTACATGGAATATATGTCCGTTCTACGAAGATGTCCGCTTTATAAAAATGTCTTCCATATTGAGATTGAACTGTATATTACTGTAACTAAGGAAAGATTACTAATGTGATCGATATGAGCTAAAAATAATATTTATCTATAAGTGAAGATATTCATTTTTGTTGGTCCGTGTAAAAGCCGTGCGGCTTCCTCTTTATAAAACGAAAGCTTTGACTTTTCCACCACCATCTAACGAAATGGACTGTTATAAAAAATAGTTTTTCTGATGTCTGACTTCATAATTTTGTCAAATGATAATTCTAGAGATATATAAATTTCCTCTGGTTTACATTTTCAGGTGGATTTAAACAAGACAAAAAAAATTTCACATTAAAATCGTACTTTTGTTAGTGCGAGTATACCGATAAAGGGTGTCTTGTTACCTGGGATATTTGAATCTGTGGTAATACATTCTTGGTTTCTAATTCCGTAATCCCACGTAGTAATACATACATCCCATAATCCTACAAGATACTCCAAATCTTGTACCCTACTTGCTTCAACAAACTTGTAACGCCATGTATTCCCAACCAATGACGCCATGATTAATATGAAAGAAATGACGGACAGAGGGATGAGAAGAACTCGGATAACCTTGAGCCAATTCTGAAAAAATAAAAAATAAAAACGTTTTCTAAAAAAAAATAAACATCAATTAGCCTGAACGCCTAACGTCTATCTTTTATAAAGCCTAAAATGATACATATTTGCTAAAAAAAAGTTTTTACCATTTTAAGAAAACTCTTTTAAGTTTCTTCAATAAAATATACCAAAAAAATTTCTTCTTCTCTTTTTCAGTTTTTCAGTTTCAGTTTTTCAGTTTCAGTTTTTCAGTTTGTGTATTTTACTTGACATTAATTTCCTCTCTTCTCTCTTGTATTCTTCTGAGTGACAGTTCTAGCTATAGCTTCACTATAATCAAAGGTGTGACGATTCACATTTGGGATAATTATTTCTGTTATTCGAAATTGCCATAGTGTTTAACCAAAGTAATTCATCATGCAATTCAAGAAACTAAATAATATTATAAGATGAAAAAAATGTTTGAATGGATTACTCTTGAATAATAACGTGATGACTGGCCATGAATATTCGATTCCATAAATAGGTTCTGTGAAACAGAAATTATGTTCTCACAAGAGAATTTATATTTATTTGTTATAATCAATTCTTTTTATTTTAATCTACTATACCGTTTATCCTTCAAGCAATTCTTATAAAATCCAAGAGATCATAGAAAAGGAAGTCGCAAAGAAGAAAAGACAGTTGATTTGATGTTTCGGCACCTAGCTACTCCTAATCATAGCGAAGAATTCAATTCAATTTTTGAAAGGAATTTTTCTGTTTGATATTGGAAAAATAAAATCATCTTGACAGGGCGCCATTTTGCACTCTGACTCTCCCATTTTCGAAACACAAGAACTCCATTTGCAAGGGTTCGCTGGCTCGATGTGCTTCTTGGAGTGTTGTGTTAAAAACATGCAGTAGGACAGCAGGGACATTCGCCTAGTTTTCCGGGCCGGAAAATGATGATAACGGGCCGGACACAACCATAAAAAAAATAGTCTAAGTTTTTTTGCAACAATCCTTAAAAGTATTTTTCATGAGTGGTGCTCGATATGCCATGCGATTGAGTTGATCTTTCCTCCGTTCTAACTATAAGTATACCAAGTAGAAGTGGAAACCTAAACTACACAATCTACGATGGTGGTGACTAGTCAATTTATTAATCTTAATTCATCGTCCCAACTCCAAGCAAAACAAAACAAATCAAACATCCAGTAAAAAAACGGGGGAAAAGATCAACGAAGTGTATGAAATAATATGTAAGAGGATGATGAAAACACTTTCAAATCCATAGTTATAACATCATTGAACTTTGCTGCTATTGGTGAGGCTACTACTGGTTTCCATGGAGATCTTTTGTAGGTAAAGTAGATGTTTATGTTACAGTCAACTCAATTCCAGTGTTCCAGAATATCTGCACGCCACATCAAATCATCTGAAACATGTGCGGGCTGGTGACGAAACTGTCTGTCTAAGTTCTTCTCTCCCTTTTTCTTCTCTGTATATGTCACGTGACATGTTGATTTCTTCCTGTCTCTATTTGAAATGACCGTTGCGAGTTATACTGTTATACTAAGGTCATAACATTTTTTGCTGACCATCAAGCTACCTTTATTGAAGCCATTCCTGAGTCCTCGTCTTTTCATTTTAATCTTCGACATAAAAAAAAGGAACATTTTTTGGAACAACATCTGCTGTTATTGTTATTCTTGTTCCCAAAATGTAACATGGAACATAGTTCCTTCTGTTGAAGATATAAGGTAACTCTTCTCCAAACTTGTAACGCAGAGAATATTTCTGTAGATCCTCATCTGAAAAGTTTTCGAAAAATCTATTTTTCCATCCTTGACCCATGACGTTGAATGACAACAACTATCAAGGAGACACTCGTCACTGGTGTCCCCAAAAACAACAACATTCTGTAGATCTTCGCACTTTCACATTGGTCTCCTATACTCCCTAGATTCTCGTATGACTCTGGGCAGTTATAATGATTTCTACTCGTGAAATGGAATATACAATATGGCATGTAAGTGGCTTTCCATCACTGTCATGAAGCTTCAGTCTTCTTACGTCACGTGATGATCGACCCTTCGTGCTGCTGTTGTTCTTGTGGTGAATTGTTGACAGCTCTCCTGAAGTCACTTCCACCTCTTCGTCTGTCTCGCCTACTTTGTTGTGTAAATCCTTGATACATTGTAGTATACCTCTTCCTCGTCGATGTTATCAGAAACAAACACTTCGTTTTTAACTTTCACTCGATCAAGAGATAAGCCTGATGTTTCACTACGCAGATATTTTCTCATCGCTTTTCTTGGTTTCAAAAGTATCTGGTTGCTTGTCGTTGATACCAAAAATCACCAGTTGACAAAGTTCTTCAGATAAATTGGATTCCATAAGTTGCAACGTATACATGTCATCCTCCCTCAAGATCTCGTCCCGCCTTTCTCAAATTTGAGCATAATGAATCAAATTTATCGATGAAATCATCAATGTCCTGCTTCTTTTTTTTTTTCTTTTTTTTTTTGAAGGTTGACAAATGCATTCCAGGCTTTTTTCTTCACAGCTAAATCATCTTCTTTGAAACGTATTTGTTCTACACGTTCTCATGGAATTCGTCAATTGTTTCCAATTTGAGCTTCAGCTATTGGTTTGATGCCATTACTGTCTTTTATGATATCCTTCAACGGTTGGAATAAGCATCTAACCTCAGCTGGTACTAACTTCCCAAGCTGTACTCCAAATTTCAACCAAAAATATCCAATTGCTATAATTGTGCTTTTCTACCGAGATAACCACTTTCAGCTAGCAATGTTAAACAAAACATGGTGTTTTATTTTTTGTTGATGTTATAACAACCTCTCGCACTTTCCTTAGAAAACAAAATATCAAAGTTAATACACCCTGTTTATATACGAGTATGTTTTTCCGAAAAAAGGTATGGGTGGAAGTACATAGGCGAAACCGACCGTCGTTTAAGTGAAAGAGTGAATAATCTGAAACTACGAGACAAAAAATCCTACATGCACTAGTAACGTCAATCGCACGCTGAATAGACAATTTTACGATTCTGTCGGATAATATCCCACCATTACAAGAAACAACAACTATCTTAGCTCATTAGCAGAAGCAATTAATTCTTGTTCGACTTCCTATGTCATGAATTGTATTATTTTATAGACCTCAGTGTTAATGCAGGTCATAGTTGATACCTTAGTGCAAACTATGATTAAAATCCATAAAGGGAGTCACAAGTACTAACTTACGTAGTCAAATACCAAAGATTACCCAAATTATGACGTCATCAATAGACGTTGTCAAAGACTTTGATGCCATTTCATAACTATCACATGACAAATGTCCTTTAAGTAAAACTTTGGTCAAAATCCAGGAAATTTATTTGGTTATAACAAAGTGGATTTTTTTACAAATTTCGACAGGTAATACGAAGTGAGACCATTATTACCAAGTGGTCCTTAATGATATATCGAACTACCCAGGTCTATTTTAATTTGGGTCCCACGAAAGAGAATATACAAACAGCAAGTACTAACCTGTTTTCACCATTAATTTAGTATTTAAGTGTAAATTTTCTTCTAAAACATTACAATAATGTTCATACATACAATAATGGCTGTTATGGCTAACCATTTAGCAGAAATATTTTGTTAGAAAGTTATGATAAAAGTATAAAGCTTATGATAAAGAATACCTTCGTTGCACTAAACTGTGTCTGTGCATCGAATATGTTGTTTTGCTTTGAAAAAGATGAAGAATCGTTGGAATAATACAGACCAACTAACTTGACAGGGTCAGCAAATTAATGTAGGTGCGATTTATAAAAAATATAAAAGTTCAAAATTAAAAAAAAATATATTTCTGGTCCGCATAATTCAAAAGCATGTAATGTAACACGCGGTGACTTGTCCCAAGTTTTCGAACTCCAAATGCGTGATACCCTGGGTAGTTCGGTATGCCTCTAAGCTTGGTTACAAATTCTCACTGGAATTCTCATAAGAATTTCAAAATTCTCACTGATGGAAATGTAAAATAATTCTCACTAGTTCAGAATTCTCACAAATTCTCACTGACTTCGGTGTGAATTTCAGTGAGAACAATATAAAAAACTGAAATTCTCATAAATTCTCACGATCAAAGACGCCGACGTTCGATTAGATAATTTTTGTACGCCTTTTCATGTCTTCTCCGCCATGTTCTCTACCGATTTAATATTTTTCATTTCACACAGGTGGAAATCAAACTGAAATTTTTATAAGAATTACCAAAAAAAATATTTCTCATTAATTCTCAGTGGAAACCAGGCCTTCTTAACAACACTCAAGAACTTGAAATCACAAGGAATGAGGAACATATGTTGTGGAGCTCGAAACACTCTTTATGTTTTTTTTCTTAAGGCTAAGGAAAATGTATTGCTTCACATGTTTACGACGTGCTGATCCTGAGATAGCGCTTTGATCAACAACTTAACTGATGTCATGATGTGACGACACAATTTCCCCATTCCTTAAATATTGTATTTATTAATGTTTAATCAGCCTCTTCAATTCTAATCGAATTGTTATCAATGAAGGTCTCGCGTAGGAAGTCATACAGCGTTTAAAGCACCAAGCTGAGTGCTAAGCTTCACACTGTTCAAGCATGACATACACCAGTCGGTAAATTTGTGGCAAATTTGTAACCAAAGTTAGTAATTACCATTTATTTTCCGTATAATGACCCTAAATGTCGGGTTCTTTTTGGATACGCAATGCAGTGGTGTCGCCTTGCCAATGAAATCCAAGCCCAACACAATGCAATTGACCAAACAAGAACTGATAAAAACGGTAAAAACGGTAAAATATGCTGCATATAAAGGCCATCAAAGGGGCGCAAAAGCAGCTAAAAACTATCCATCTCAATTTATATACTTTATTGGCCCTAACAGGAAAACTGTTATAAAGTGTTTTCGATATGGGAGTAAATTGTTTCTTCTCGTATAAGCCAAATGGGCTGTTCCCCTCCGGCTGCAGTTTTAATAAAAAAACATAGAAATTTATATGAACTGATCTTACTTTAAAGTAACTTTTCCCTATATCGCAGTCCTAAATCTTTATATTCGTAACTTTCCAAAACTGGGCATCCATCAGAAAGTTGACAAGTCAATAAACACTCATCAAAAGAAGCAAACGCATCATTTCACCATCTAATTGATATTTTTTCGTATACTTTGCCAACTCGATGTAACAAAATGTTTCTAAATGTTTTCGAACCTCTTGAACTGTGTACAGGCACGGTTGACGAGTTTCATCATTGCCTTTCGTTGAAGTGAGTTTCGGTCTCCAATTACACTGTATATAGTTATATATCATACGAGCTTCAACAGGGTTCATACTGAGAGTAGATTTAAAATCTTCTTCACTGTATCTTAATAATGTTTTCCCAGTTATATTTTGTCTCTTCACTGTATCTGCGCAATCGTCGATTGATAAAAATTTGAATAAATTACACACTTCATTTGTTCCGTAATCTTCCATTTGGGATTTAGATGTTATTTGCAAAAAAATATACTCATTTTCTGATTTCATTAGTTTTGAATGGAGCGACGCTCTCGTATTATACGTATTATTCGGAGTATCGTCTTCATTTTTGAAGCGTTTGTTCATTCCGTCGGTGTTTCCTGTTGCAAAGTTTCGACGTAATCGATGAACTCTCTCATCGAGAGACTCAACAAGATGGTTTTTCTCAGATGGGGTAGATTTTATGCAACCATCTTTCCGCGTCTCAGACAACTCCTTAATGGCTGAGTTCATTGTCACATACCCCGGATCTGCTGGAACTAATCCATCTGCGACATCGCCACTACGTAAATTTTGGTTGATCGAATAACAATCACTGTTTACAATCGAATTCTCCCATGAGTATATCCCTTCGTCTGAACTGATCGAAACAGTTTCAATATTACCATCAGAGTTCGTCGAAGGATCGATTTCATCCACAGGTAAGTCGGGAGTTTCTTCGTGAACGCTCATTTTTTCAACCATTAGTTGATCACGATACATGGAAAAGTTTCCCTCGATATAACAAGGTAAATAAAAACACGACTCATCATTCCCATTATTGTAACGCTTTAATTTTAATCTACTCGTTCTTTCCTTCTTATCGCCATCATCAATAATCTCCAATATATCATTTTTTTGAAATGCATGTCCAGCATAAGTGAATGGCTTGTTAATTGCAACATACTTCAGATTAATTTGTTTGTAAACCAGTAAAACATCGATTACTGATTCGAATATTTTGTTGTTGTTGTTGCTGTCAATTTCTTTGAGTGTGTTGTCACTTTCACGATGACAAGACATTAGAAACTGTTATCTTACGAACTCTAACATACATAACTTAATAAAGTTCTTTTTGCCATGATATATATATATAGAAACTTTTTAAAACAGAAACTACAAGAATTTCAATCAGTTGCTTTTGTAATTCCCCCCAGCTTTTAAAAAATATCTGATAAAATTATAAAGTCCTATTTAGACTTTAGATAGTTTAGAATAAACTTGCTTATTTTCAAAAAAAATTTCGTATAGAATTTTAGTGACTGTTCACGATAAATCACTTCCTCGATTTCGTAATAATTCATTTACTGTTACGATTGAAACTTCCGAAAATCCCATTACGGAAGTGTTGCTTAATATCGTTTTTTCAAAGTGTAAATGAAACTTTACTGCAATCAAATAGTTTTCTTCTCCATGGTATAGATCTCCAGTTATAATAGCATAAAAGGGTTGCCTACAGAATAATCAATACAGATTATGTATTACACTTGTTGTAATCCTTGCTAAAATACCTTGGCAATTTTTCCTATTACATAGCTAATGACCGAATTTTTCTACGAATTTCCCAAGATCTGTTTAAACTCCGCGTTTTGACCTGGTCAGTACGTCTCATTTTTATGGGACTATATTATGTCTACCTTACGGATTGGCATCTCAATAATTTATGGTAAAAATTTTGTTTTTTTGGTCTGGGATAACGAGATCATGGTTACTCATGTCTCATTCTTTCAAACCCAAAAAAAGAGACTTTCAGCCGAAAAGTTTACACACACACACACTCGTAATCCATTGTTTCACTGATTTTCTTGACTTAATGACTTCCTTATTTTCTGTATTATTAAAACTCCCAGACAAAGACTATTTATTGGGTTATATGCAGCTTTCTACTTCTCGAAAATATTCAGTGAACAGGCACAGAACGGACAAGAAAAGGCTACTGAGCATGCGTACATGTAATGATTATATCATGTGCTCAGAACGTTTCCCGTCAACTTTTTCCGTGGTGTCTCTGTGCGGAAAACACGAGGATAAAAATTAACCAATCAGATTTTTTGAATTTGTGCTATCGTTTATGACACTATTGTAGGAACGTTTATCATTCGAAGAAAGCTATTTCTCATGATTAAAATTTTCTTAATGAGCTTTAAGTATCATTAGAAATATGATGATAGGAAGCTTCATGTTTTTTTTATACAGTGGAATCTGTCTAAAGCGGACACCATTGGTGCGAAAGAAAGTGTCCGCTTTAGATAGATGTCCCCTTTATAGAGAGTTTTCCTAAAACTGATTTTTATGGTCCAAATTTACCAAAAGCTGTATTTTTATCTCGTGTATGGTTCACTTCGTTCTCAGGCTATAAAACAACAACAACAACGGAACAAAAACAGGCACTTTAGTCTTACACGAACTCATTGGGCCTGAGAAAGCCGTTGATTGGAGCGAAAAAAACATTAAAAAAATACTTGAAATTGTAAACAAAAAAGTTGTAAAATGTACAAATTGATGAAAGATATATTGTTACTTTGTGTCCGCTTTATGCCGAGATTGTTTAGGGGAAACCTTCATTTGGTGAAAAAGAAAGTGTCCGCTTTAGTACTGTCCGCTTTATAACTGTCCGCTTTATAGAGATTTTTTTATGAGAATTTGACCGTAAATCATTCCGTTCCACGAGATTGCGTCCGCTTTAAACAGATGTCCGCTTTATACCGTGTCCGCTTTAGACAGATTCCACTGTATAACCTATATATTTGATCTTACCTTCCAAAGGCCATCTTCAGTTTGTGAACTATTTGCTCGAACTGATATTTTCAAGCATATTAAATATCAGTGAAAATTTAAAAGAGAAATGTTTGTTAACTTTCAGAAAAAAATATTCCTCTCCGTTCCCATTCACGGAAAATTTTCGAGGAGCGGAATTTAAATTTCTGAGAAGCGCCTCCTTTAACCTTAACAAATAATTGGTTTTCCGTCACACACAATTTTTGTTTTCGTTGTAAGAACGGAAAGAGGTGAGGTGATTAAATACCTTTCTTTCAAGATCCTGTCAACATTGTCGCAGAAATAAACAATAGATAGATACTTTTTAACTGATTATTTCGAGACTAAAGCTAAAAAAAATGGCTACCTTCAAAACCATCATTTTGTAAAGCCGGCTTTCCACTATGTAGTCTAGCGGCTTTTGTTTTCTAATAAATTTGGCCAAAAGTGTCCACGGAAAGGTAAAGTTCAACTTTTCAGCCCCGGAATAATCTGCACGTTACTCAAATGGCTCAATTAGTGATGATGTGTAGCGGAAAACCGACTTAAAACAATCCTCTGTTGTATAATTTCGTTCAAGTAATCGAATAATCTAAACGGCATATGATCGTTCAAGCGAAAAACAAAACAACCAAAAAGAGGCTGTATATGACTTCTAGCTTAAAGCAAGCAAAGATGACATCCAGATCGAGTGGAAATTCATCTATACTCTTGAGTTTCATTGAGCGAATTTAATTTATACAGTTGTTTTCAAAAATTCCTTCTCACAGTAATCTGCAGTAGAATTCTAATTGATAGTATTATAATTATTGAATAATCGAGTTAATCTAGTAATCGTGATAAAGAACACCTATCAATAAAAATGCCGGAAAGATTTTCAACATGTCATGTTCCTAGAACGAGTATAAAAAGTGATTTCTGTGAATATGAAAATATGAATTTCGCTCGTGGAATTCTTCAAATCAAAATGCATTTACCAAACCATTTCCGAGAATGTTTTTTTATTCGAAATCAAAAAAAGGGATAACATTTTAAAAATTGAGTTCAAAAGAAAATGATCAACTACTTTAGGTTCAGGAAAATTACGCGTATTATACAAACTATCGCGAAGAGGGGCGAATTCGATAAAATTTCGCGAATTTTTCGCGAATTTCGGGAATGACCAGATTCAGTATGGGGAAGTTATTATAGTAAAAAATAAAATAAAGATATAATAATAATTCATAAAAATAAACTAATAGCAAACATATCTTTAAAGTCAATAAACGAATTGCTCGTTTTTATGATTCATACAAAAATATAATATAATTTATACGGTACCATAACATATTAACGTAGTTCTTTTATCATGCTTAATTACGTAATTAAACGCTGCAGTGATGTATCTTATGAAACGTTCTATGAAAGGGCGGGTTCTCTGGTACATTCGGCTATGTGGGAACCAGTATAACATTTATATATGATAAAGAAAAAATCGAGACATGGCAGTCACGCTGGTCACCGTTTCAGGAATGTCGGAACGTAACGATCACTATACGACTGGCTTCAGGTCAGCAGAAAAACAGGCGCCTCTTCCGAACACCAAACATTATCAAGACTACACACGGCAATTATATATCACCACCTGTTACTCATGACAAAATCTACCACCATACCAGCACAGAAGGTCTTTATATTCGTAGCTTCCCAAAACTGGGCATCCATCAGAAATTTCACAAGTCAATAAACACTCATCTATAAGAAGCAAACGCATCATTTCACCATCGAGTTGATATTTTTTCGTATACTTTGCTAAGTCAATGTAACAAAATGCTTCTAAATGTTTTCGAACCTCTTGAACTGTGTACAGGCAGGGTTGACGAGTTTCATCATTGCCTTTCGTTGAAGTAAGTTTCGGTCTCCAATTACTCTGTATATAGTTATATATCATACGAGCTTCAACAGGGTTCATACTGAGAGTAGATTTAAAATCTTCTTCACTGTATTTTAATAATGTTTGTCCAGTTACATTTTGTCTCTTCACTGTATCTACGCAATGATCGATTGATAAAAACTTGAATAAATTACAGACTCCATTGACTTGATACTTTTCCATCTGTGATTTAGATGTCCATCGCAAAAGATCATTGTCTGAGTTAATTAACTTTGAACGCATTGTCCTTTTCATTCTGTACACAGTTAGGTTTTGATTCTTTCCTGCAATGTGATTTTCGTTAATTTCGTCAATCGATTGTGACGAAAAATTTCGCCGACAACGACGATTAACATTACCTCTGATAACTGTTACATAATCCACTTTTGCAGCTGGGTGCATTATCACATATCCTGACTCCTGATCTAAATATATTTCGTTATCCTCTTGATCTACCAATCCATCTACAACGTCAGTACTAAGTAAACTTTCTTTCGTGTAACAATCATTTTTCATAAAAGTTTCCTTACCATCGTCGTCTGAAATGATCGAAACCGTTTCAATTTTACCATCAGAGTTCGTCGAAGGATCGATTTCATCCACAGGTAAGTCGGGAGTTTCTTCGTGAACGCTCATTTTTTCAACCATTAGTTGATCACGATACATGGAAAATTTTCCCTCGATATAACAAGGTAAATAAAAACACGACTCATCATTCCCATTATGGTAACGCTTTAATTTTAATCTACTTCGTTCTTGTCTTATCTCCATCAGCATCAGCAACAATCTCCAATATATCATTTTTTTGAAATGCATCTCCATCATAAGTAAATGACTTGTTAATTAGAAGATATTTCAGATCGAATTGTTTGGAAACTAACAAGACATCCATAACCGATTCGAATATCTTATGTTTCGTGCTGCTGTCGATTTCTTTAATTGAGTGGTCCATCTCACCATGACAAGACATTGTAAGCATTTTTTTCAAAACCCCGTGTGTATTCGAAATAATTTCAAAAAAAAAAAAAAAATACTTGTGTAAGAGGGAGTAAGAGGGTATCTTCTACGTAAAGTTTGTCAATACCAGATGGTACATGAGATTTAAATATATCTTACTGCTCATTGACACTTTATTGACAATTTATCATAGAATGGTCAAATAAAAAGAATCACTTCTATTTCATTGTCTCTATTACTTATTAATTCCGACTCAAATTTTACTTAATTGGATAATGGAATATTTTTTCGAAATGTGATTGGGCCTTTAATGCTCTCTTCAACGCTTTGTTAATTTTGATAAAGCATAAAACTCAAAGAATTAATTAATAAAATGAAAGTTCATAGAAAGTTCACATCGAAAGTAATGATGTAAGGACTTTGCTGTCAGACATCCTCCGCTAAGGAATTACCCTTCTTATTTGAAAAGCAAATTATACTTAGGTAAACTGTTTTCTTTGCTTTCTGTAAAGTCATATTACTATTTCTCCAAGCGAGGCGAATATAAAACTGCTGACACAATAATTCTCCGCATCAACTAACCGACTAACGATCCTCTGAACGATTATTCCTATTCACGTTGTAATATTTCCGATCATAAATCCATGTCCACTTTGCTTTTGGGATTAGGTAATTCCAACACACTGCGATCGTATGACATCATATTCGGTTCGTTCGTTTCATGTATAACATTTGTCCCAGTCGAAGCTTAACAAAAATATATAGAAACACAAAATGGTACAGAAAGAAATAAGAATCGGTAGAAATGTAAATAAATCGGGCTAGGAAACGGGCACCGTGATGTCAGGTCATCCTTCAATATAATGATAAACTTAAGAAAAACGTACACTGTCAAAATATTATAACGATCACAAAACGTTTCGGTTGAAAATCTCTTGTTTTCGTTTGAATGAACGAGGTAATAGGCAAAACAGTGATGATTGCAAGTTGAGACCTTAACCAACTGTCTGAATTTTCCACTCACCAGGGCCATTGCGTGGCAGTTCAAACTTCACTCGTTGATACTTCTCACATTTTTCCGAACCCTGCAAACACTGAATCAGATACTGTATCGTCGAATGAGAGAACCCGAAAAATTCAGGCCCTGATCCGGTATTGGTCGCCTCTCTTCCGCGTGCTTTATTCAATTTCTTCAAAACAATGCAATGACAAGCTGTAGCGGTGACGGCTGTAATCGGTTTCTCGGGTTCATCCTCAGGTATTATTTCAAACTGAAAATAAATAAATCACCAGAAGGTATCGAAAATTGTGGAGGAGAGTTCGTTTTTCTGTTATTTGCTAAAATTCAGAATTGTATACAGCCAATCTATTAACACTAGCCTTGATTCTACTCAGGGTTCCTACAGGTTTCCAGAATTTTTTCTCCCTGATTTTGCCTTGAATTCTATAAATTTTTTCCCTGACTCAGTCGGTGAAAAGGCTATGATTTTCCCTGACTAATTGCGAAAAGCTATATTATCTTTGACTACAAAAAAAGCTATTGGATTACTGTGTCGACAACGGGGTATTTTTACATTACAAAATTCATGCACAAACATAAAGGGTGGGTTTAAACATAAGGACAAGTACAAGATCCAAGATATGCCCGAGGATAAAAAAAAATCCTTGATTTATTCTGGAAAACACATATTCCTCCAGACTACAGAAAGCGTTCCCTGATTTTCCCTGACTTTCATCAAAATCTCCTTTTTCTCCCTGATTTTCCCTGACTGTACGAACCCTGCTCCTAGTGAACACAAATGTGACAGTCTAGATAAGACGTCAACCTACCAGAGGTTCCGAACCACCGTCTTTGATGTAGCAGAAATATTGTACACGGCGATCAGGGTCTAACATACTGGGATATAATCGTGTACTACAGTATCCAACAGGCCATATGTACCTCTCAGAGTGAAAACCCGGTCTGTCTGCAATAACCTGAAAGTACAATGGAATATTAAGTCCAAGTGGAATGTTGCCGGAAGATCGAAAGAACCGTCTTTCAAGTCTTAAGCTATTTCTACGAATGGATTGCCTGAATCATAGTTTATAGATTAATAACTGGTTTCGAAAGTGGCGGCAAGATCAGAGGCGCGCATTTGATTTTTTTTTTTTTTTTTCAATGTTGAAAAGATTGCGAAAATGAAATAAGCCTGCACATTTTTTTTCAAAAATGGCGAAAACAGGCACACGAATGTTTACATTTGCTTTTATAACGCTTTCACAGTTAATAAGCCACACCTCATTGGCGTTAGTTCTCGTGACTTGGCGTTAAAAGGGTCGTTCGGCGTTAAATGCTTGTCTGTGAGAGTTTGACTGTAGACTTTTCAAACATAACGCAAATAAGGACCGGCGTAAAAAGGGCCAATAAGGTATAATCATGCAAAATATTATTATCATTTCCATTTGAAACCAGGCAGGGCTGCGCAGAACGAAAGTGACGTCATTATTCATGAAAGAGCTTATTGTATTTAAAACATAAAAACTGACATCTCATCTTTCCAACATTTGTAATCTGATGACCGCCATAACAATCACAACAAATCCAATTCTTATATATAACATATTAAAGAACAAATCCAATTCTTATATATAACATATTAAAGAACATTTCCAATTCTTAATCCTCAGAAGATTGTATTGCATACCAATTTATTTAAACGAGACCAGTAAAAGAAGTTTTGCGTTTAAACATAACTCGGGAAACGTCAATTTTCAAAACATTGGTATTTTGGTCTTAATCCTTACCTATAGCAATAAACAGAATTAATAATTATCTGCTTTAAAGACTTCCCAAAATTTCTTAGAAAACATTCTTTCTATTTCAGATGGACATAAATTGAAGTTAAGATCTTTGCTGTAATATCTTAAAAAGTAATTAAATGAGAATGTACTTTTTATTTTTCGTCAAAACAACTGAAAAGCTGTTTAATACAAACTACAGTTCTTGGAATCGCTTATCAAACGTCGTCTTATAAAGAGGACATCTCCGTATAACGGACACATGGATTTACAGTCAAATTCTCAATGGTGACCGCTTTATGCGGATTCCACTGTGCTATAGCGTGTAAAATCTGTTATTAGTTTGGCTCATAAAATGTTTTTCAAGAATCCCGGATAGAAAAATACACCTTTTCCCGAATTTCTGTTTGTTTCAATAATGTTTTAACTTTATTACTTAGTAATTATCTCTATTACTATAACTCCTAGTAGAACGATTAAAGGCAATTTTGATATCCAAATACGAGGGCGAGTGTACTCACTTGACCAAAACACGGTGTCTAAATGTTTTTATCGGATTAATTCCGAACCAGACATTTTTCCCAATCACTATTTTGGAATTTTCAATGGCTATGAAACTAAACATAGCAGAGAGCAACTAAATTTACCGGAGAACAACTAAACATACCGGAGAGTTACTAAACATACCGGAGAGCAACTAGATATAGGAAAGAAGGAAGAATTGATAACAAACCTCTCCAAGATCATAAACGGTCAATGTACCCAATGTAATTGGAAATAGGGGCACACCTATAAAGAAAAAAATTGTTTTTGAAAAGATGGTTTTCTTCAGATTTTGAAATTTTTCACGCTCCAAAGGTTCAAGTTAATCAATTAGGGCCTGTTTACATGATACATAAGACAAGGTGTTCATATCTGCTTGACAAAATTCATCTTACCTTAAAAAAGATTTAAAATTGATACAAATTAAAATATTGTACTTGTAATGATCCCGTGACAATGACAAAAAAAATATAAGAAAAACCACATTTTCATCACAAATCTTATCGCAGGTTTTTTTTTCTTTTCTTTTTTGGATATTATTGTCAGTCAGAATATAAGGTTTGCTCATGAAACTCTTTTATTATTCAATTGGTATACAGTCAAACCTCTCTATAGCGGACACCATCGAAACCAAAAATATAAGTCTATCATAGAGAAGTGTCCGCTTTAAGGAAGTGTCCGTTATAAAGAGGTTTGGACCTCAAGGAGAAAAGGCATCTGTTCCTGGAAAACGTGTCTGTTATAAGGAGGTGTCCGCTATATGGGATGTCCACTATAGAAAGGTTTCACTGTATTTCCAATGTATTTTTCACAATGGATTATGGTAGTTGTAGGTATTACGGAGATAACTGAATTATGAATCCTCCCTTATAAACATTATGGCAATCAAGGAAGTTACCTTAAGAAAAAAAATTTGGGGGGCAAACATTTTTCGCAAGATTGGTTCAAATTAAATTCCCACGAAAAAAAAAACAGATTTTAAGCAATTTGCGAAATCACCTTTGACTAAAAATGTTTCAAAATTCACAGAATTTAATTCTTGCAAAAATTTCATTTTTTAAGGTAAGTGAATTCGCACTCAATTCACAAAGTACTTATATGACATCATCATATCATCAAAGGTAACACTCAATTCCTGCCGATGACACAAAAAATCAACAATGCTAAACCACAGATATTTTGAAATAGATGTTTATGCTATAACCTTTTGCAAATTATTGTGTTACACTGACCCTCTGAGAACTTTGCTTAATGAATTAGTGACGTATAATAGATAATAGAAGATGAAGAAATAGAGTTGCATTTGACATACAAAGACTGTTATCATGAGAAAGGAATACTGTATTTCCTCTTTTAAACACCACCTTCTATTTAACACCGCCCTCCAATAAGTGCCGCACATATGTAGTGGGTCAGTGAAATAAACATAAACATCTATTAATAATGCACCACACCTAAAGCGGCGTCTATAAGAAACATCAGTATTTCATTGTGGATTCATCATTTCAAGGAAAACTCTTCTTGTTCTGCCAATAAAAGGAAAGAAGCATTGCAAATCCTTCATGATGAATCATGATCAGAAGAAGATCCATTTTCCAAGCCAACTGACTCGGATGTTGAAGATGCGTGTCAGCCCTCCCATCTTCTTGATGTAAATGAAGAAAGTGATGATGTAGACATTTTATAGCTTAATATTATCACAGTTTAGTTACTTGTTTACAGTACCTTTCTAAAAAATCTTGAAACTGTTACTTCTAACAAACACCTCCTTTCATTTCATACCTTGGTCATCAAGATGAATTGCTTGTACTTTTTTCTTGGCAGTGCCAGGCTTCTTTCTTTTAGGTTTTCCTGAATGCTTTTCCTCTGTATGTCCTAGCAGAGTAAAGCAAGTTAAATCAAACTTGGTTTTAATGACTCAGTCAGGGCAGAAAAATGCATAGAACTGAGATATTCACAACTGGAAGTAATTTCTTTACAGCTACGATGCAAACGAAAAAAATAATATACAGAAAATATAAACAGGGCAACAAACCTTTCTTAGTATTGACAGAATTTACTGATTTGGCAAGTGGAGAAACGCCTAAAACCTTCTTCTTTGAAGGCACACCACTTGTATCAACTCCTGGTTGAACTGGGCTTAAGATGGTCCGTGGTATTTTACCAGGATGGGAACTTTCTAATGATTTTAAAGCCTGTGTACTCTGTAATACCTGTGATTCTGTCATAGGCAAATATTGAAAAAGTTTCTTCAGCAAGTATCTAGAAATTGATGAATGACAAAGGTGTCTAAATATTTTCGTTTTTATAAATAAATTTTAGCAACAATCAAAGTATGAACTGGACTCAGAAAATGTATACCTTCGCTCTGATTTAGCTCTGATAAACTGTTGCTCAAGATTAGTAACTTCATCATGAAGAGCTGCATTGATCTATCAAAAATGGAACAGGAATATTGCAACAAGGAGTGAATTTTAACTTGATGACCAGCATAAAGGCTGAAATACACAATCTTTTTAAAATGATCATTTGTGATGTTCCAGAGGGGATACATCTTTTTGAGTGTTCAATTGAAGTTCAAATAACGCATGTGTGTATCAGTTATTCTATGATCACATGTTCTTTTAAGAAGTAGACACTTTCTTGTTGTTCTTTAAGGTAAACTGTTGATTTAAACGATGAGAATCTACACTGGCCCTTCAGTTCAGGCATAGGGAGATATTCTTTTTTGCTCATTGCAGTTGGAGTCCAAGCTTCTCTTTATTTTTACTTATAATGAACAACAATAGCCGCTTCCTTTATTAGTCATTCAAGGACCCTAGTTTGTTGGTGTCACAAACAATCACACTTAAATGTGAGAGGATTTGAATTTTGTCTAGTGTACTGTGTTAATAGTTACCTTATCCAAAAATGACCCCAGTTTCGTTGATATTGTAAAGCTTTTTAGAGATTTCCTCATCAAAAATTCAAAGGCCAGTATTAGACAGTCTTGACACTGGAGTAAAGATTAGTATGAAATTATAATGAAAACTGTAAACTCTCCTCATTTGGTGACTGTTGAGAGAATTAATCAAGTCTGTCAAACTTCTGTCAAAAAAAGTCAGATGGCAATATTGTTTTTTCCTGGTTTATAAACAAATAACAAATTTTCATTTTAGATGGTAGGATCCCTTTAAAAATGATCATTTTGAAATAATTGTGTATTTCAGCCTTAATAGCAACACTTAAAACTGTGTTCAGCTCATATTTCCCTTAAACAATTGGGAAAATTGTTTTATATTATATGATATAGAAATAATTATTTAAGGGGTACTCACAAATACTTGTCTTTTAATAATTTTCTTTATCTCCTTGTACTTTCTTTTATACTTCCTTTGTGTGTTGGTGATCTGAAATAAAATTTAATGAAGTCACTTACTTTGCAAAACAAACAGTCAAAATAGTTTTAAAACTCATCAGATAGGGGAATAACAAAAACTAAAAATATACACCTTTTCACTTATTCTTTTGCTTCCCATAAGGTATATATATATTTATAATAATATCATTTGTTTGTGTTTTATGCTATAAAATATCAAAAGGAAAAATCATGAGTGAAAAAATGCAAATTTAAAACATCTAAAAGAAATTTTATAGAAACATTGTAAATTATTTCAAAGCCCCTCTACAGCCCGAAAGAAACTTCATCATCCGCTAGGAAATAAATTTTTACATGAAAACACAAAATATTTCCGTGTAAAGTTTTATCCGTTTTCAAAGTGATTTTTTTGAAATCTCACATTAGATAAACATAAAGATGACTCCTCAAGAAAGCTAAGCAAGGAAGTTTAAAGTTTCTTTCGGACCTAAAAGTGCGTAACATACATGTCCCGCCAGTTTAAATATAATCATTTGTCTTAACATTTTGTGAGATCATTTCATGTAAAGTTAAAGGAATTTGAAAAAAAAACTAACTCCTAACTCCCAAATGGTCAATTGTTTACCCATGCATCACTTTGACTATAAAGAAAACGATGCTACCGTAACACGAGGTGACTTGAAACACCCGGGGTGACTTTTTACAGCGTCGAAAAAAAATGCAATTTCTCATGGAATAATCAATGAAATTCCGGGGTTTTTTCACATTCAGTTTGAAGATTATTAGGCGCAACAAGTGACGGTAAAAGTTGTTCAATCAGGTAAGTTCTTAGGAAGTTGAAGATGAAAAATTTTGGGTATCCCTTTGCAAATAAAGTTGAAATATCATCATTGGTATAAATACACCATCATGGCACACACATGGAAAAAAGTGCATCAATGCAAGTGCGGAAATAAGTTCTTGTGTGACACTGAAACGCTGAGAACATACACTAAAAAGAGAAATGGATGCCCATTGTAATATGGCACAGCCAGGGTCTAGCAAATTAACGAAGGACTTTACACAATTTTATACATTCAATTTCTCAGGAAATACCACGTGTAAAACTAGACATAAATTCAAAATCTCGCATGCTTACGATATAGTTCATGGTTGCAACATAAGTGTAACCGTTTAAAAACCGTCGTGTTCTATGAGACTGAAGATCCGGCTGCACTATGCATCTTTTTTTGTGGTGTGATCGATAGGTTCTACACAGTGAAGAGCAGGCCATAGTTATTTCAATTCATTTGACTATTGAAAAAATCAATAGAACTTTATAATAACAATATAATATATTGTATATTATACAACTTTTATCTCTTTTGTTGTATACTCTTCAAATCAGACTTCAAATCATGACTTTTAAATCCCCGTTTTGAAAGCAGATTTCCATATAAGGGGAGGTTTTCCCTCCCGGTGCGATATTTTGTTTTCAACATGCTTAATAACCAGCTGATTACCAGTTTGTTTGCATTGTGATGTAATAGTTATGAAAATGTTACGAGTATCTTCAAGGGTAATTAGTGGTAAAGAAAAGAAATTTCACCTCTAGTGTTTCCTTTGGGATTATTACGGCACGTGGTTTTTTACGATATCTCACTGTTGTGTGTTTTATCTCTAAATTGTTTTGAAAATTGTTTTGTCGAATAAAGAATATATGGTTGATTGAACACGGACGTATCCTCCCATTCCTTTTCTCCTCCGTTTATCTATCTTCAAAGTAAAGAAATGTCTTTATCTTTTTATTACTAATGTTGTTTGGATATCATATTTCATATCTCACATCCTTTTGGACGTAAATTAGGTTTCCTTTTTCATTTATTGGATTGTAAAGTTGTTTTGTCGAACTTCTTAGATGAAACTACCTTATTGAATTTCGTCATAGCAAATTGGAGAATACCCAAAGTATTAATTTTTTTGGCTAAAACATAAACATTTCCTGCTTTCGAGATGAGAGGAGAGAATCTCATATTCTTTTAGATCAGGTGTGGGGGTGAGTGTTGCGTCGTACCATTTTTTTATATCTTAAAAATAAAATTTGAATTCTGTCTAGGCTCTGTGAAAGTGTAAGGACTTTCTTTTCGATACCAACACTCTGAGAGTGTCATCAAAGAAACGTTTGTTGCTTTGGTGCTTTTGTTACTAGCCCACGCCGTCCACCACGTAGTGGGTCTAGGTACAAACCACAAGAGAAGAGATGATGGAAGACACGAGAGACACCTGTGTTCCTGCAGCCTTTTCCGTCCTATTGGTTTTCCTCATGGCCGACTTTACGACACCGAATCATACACACGCACACACGGCGGGTGTGGGTGGTACAAATAATACATTGGTGGGAGGGATACTCTTTTTTGTCTTTCCCTATTTCGAACTTTTATTTATATTTTGAACCATACTCACATAGTTTTCTTGTGACTATGGTTGAATTAAGGCCAAATTCCAAGGCATAAAAATCATCAAGCATTTTCTCAGGAGGCAACAAATTCAAATGTAACCCAGCAATTCATTCGAACAGGAAAATAACTTTGCCTCTCCATGTCAGCTGTAAAGTTGAAAAATACGACATAGTATGAAAGATAGAAAAGGGAATGGCGAACAAAGAACCTTCTGCTCCCATCGTGCGCAGACGGCTTGAATTTCAAATTTTTCTCTATTCTGTATCTCTGAACTCTCTCTACTTCGAACATATTTTTAGGGTCTTTCCGAGTTCGAGATAGAAAGAGTCCACTTTAACTACAAAAAAGGTAATCGCTATTTAGGAGCTATTTAAGGACAGTTGTTCGATACCATCTTTTTGGTCCGGGAAAACGCTATAGAATGGTTAACAAGGAAATTCGAATTAGGCAAAAAAAATCGAATGTAATCTTTCTAAATGCCTGTAATAAAGAAACCAGTCTAAATCGAGTTTGATTCCTTTAATGTTCCGGTCTGTCCACTAAATAAACAGTTTTTCTAATAACGCTAGATCAGCATATTTGCCATCATAATGAGATTTCAGTTAATCAGTTCAGTGTTCGCTAATTGGAAAGAAGAAGAAATTGAAGAAAGCTCATTTCGTGAATAAAGAAATATCAACTGGAATGAAGTGTCCTTATTACTTGGAAGTTAGGGAGAGTCACGCCTATTCCAAAATTCGATTTACCAGCCAGTAATGATGCTTTTAGACCAATAACTGTTTTACATACATTTTCAAAAGATATATGAAAGACTTCTGTGTAAACAGATCGTTTATTTTATCGGTACCAATCTACTCTACAAACCCACTATGTCTGGATTCATAAAGAATCATTCAACGACCACCCTTCTCCTCAAAATAAAGCGCATTTTATTAGATCTTTAAGCAAAAATGAAATAACATTTTTCAATCCTTTTCCTGTGCTTTTCAATTTATATGCTACCGATATGCAAGGATGTCATCGATTCATCGTCTATTTTACAATATGCTATATAACATTCTACAATAAAATCTGTACGGATAAGTACATGCAAGTATTAAATAGAATGCAGCAACGGGTGTTCTGACACAATTACCTTATTTTCAATACTAACAAAACTAAATTTATGCTCTTTTTCTGGTAGAAAATTATCAAATCTTCACAAATTATACAGAGAAGATCGAATGGAATTAAGGTTGAATATATCTAATACTTCAACAAATATAAAAAGTTATTTATTAAAATGTCTTGAAATATACACTAAACATTGATCAATAATTGTAACAACGATGAATTCCATCAGCAATCAAAAATGAGGACGTTTTTAAAAATATCGGACGTCGAGTCGAACGTTAGGTCTGAGGGAGGATTATACAGTTGAATTTACCTGTTGCATCACTTTTAAGTGTAGGCACCACACATCTATTTTCACCACTTAAGTGGTGATACCGAGAACTACTTGTTCACGACGACTTCATTTAACAAAAACCAAGTGGTCGTGGCAGTTCATCAATTGACCTGTTTCATCACTTAGTTGAAGTTAAATTGAGTGAAAGAAAAGGTGGTTCCATCACCAAAGTAAGTTTGAGCAAAATAGCATGAAATTGAATATCTAATCCAACTCAATTGAAGACGTCACTGGGGAAGTTACCCCTTATTTATATTCACCCAAAACGGATTTAGAAAAGCAATACACACAATAATTAGGTATTAAAATTCTTACGATAATGTAAAAAAACATTACATTAAAATCAAAGTATAGAAAAATTCTAAATAAATGATTATGTTTTTACAGAATACACCCTTTCCCGAATTTCTGTTTAAACACAGTGTTAATGCTTAAGCTATCAAAGTTTTGCCTCGTTTCTATGCATTTTATTGTTTTACTAATTTCATAGCGTTATTACCAAGCAATAGTCACTTATTATTCCAATTCCCCAGTAGAACAATTAAAAGCGATTAAGATCTTAAAAACGAGGCCATACTTGTTGCCTAAGCCAGAACACGATGTTTAAACAGAAATTCGGGAAAGGTCTGCTGTTAAAAAAACTAAAATGCAAGCGGTCACAGGAGCATAACTTTTTGCAGTAAAAAAATCAGGGCATATAAATTTTTATCAGACATGAATTTTTGCTGAATTAATGAAAAACGTACAAATAATCCCATTGGTGATACAGACTACTGACAGAAATTATGTTAATGTGATCCTCCACAATTTTCGACATACCCTGGATCCATCGCTGAAAATAATATGTTATTAATAATTACAATGTATATTAATATTATATTGAGAAATCATATTATGTACCAAAAGTCTTCAAAGTCATAAACAGAGCTATACAGCTTTTTGTCAATTTTAAAACATTGATTCAATAATACAATAATCCATCAGTGGATCTAGGGAGGAGTACAGCTTCATGTGCACGTTTTTCTTTGGTACTCTAAATAACCTTACTCTCCTCCATTTATTTGCCTAATTTCTAGATCCACCTCTGTATACCCATTTCTATATCAATGTTCAAATTTGACAAAAATGTCTCATGATTAAAATAGATAAAAATACAAAACACTATTTGCTAAGTTCTATTGTCGGTATTTCGAACTTAAACTATCCAACTGTAACATTCGTTTTGATCACATGATAGAAAAGAATTACTGTGCATTGGTTCTAATATGTCATGTGATGTCATTGTTAAGTTCTATTGTCGGTATTTCGAACTTAAACTATCTAACTGTAACATTCGTTTTGATCACATGATAGAAAAGAATTACTGTGCATTGGTTCTAATATGTCATGTGATCAAAAAGTGAGGTCATGATAAAATGTACCTATTTAAAAAAAAATGAACAATAACAGTGGCGGATCTAGGGTTAGTCAAAGAAGGTAGAGGAGTACTGAGTGATGAATTTTCTGTAAAAACATAAGTGTTGTCTAGGTTACTTGCACTTTTTTCTTTTATACGCTTAATGACCATGCTCTGCTCCATAAATTTTGACTAGGTTCAAGATCCACATATGAATAAGTTGTTGTAATAATAGATAATAATAATTCAACATTTTTTCTGTTTTTCAGGGTAATTTAAAAGCTTACATATATTTGTCAGGAGAACTAAGAGTATTTTACATCTGTGGCTGAGTACAGCCAAGCAATTAAAGCACTTCACTCTGGTACAAACCTTTGACATACATGAAGTATACACTTAATGCTAAAAAACATTTTCTGTGTCATAACACTACTGAAATAAACTATAAACAACAAGGTACAAGCTTCACATAAACACACATAATAAAACAGCACAAATTAACACATCTGGAGGCATTTCTTATTTTACATTTTAGTGCCATTTTCTCAACATACTGCCATGTATTAGACTATAGGTTTTTGCCTCTAACAAGATGTGATCATTGCTAGATTACGGTCAGAACTTTGTTACTTCTGTCTGGGTTAACCAAAAACTTTTTGTGTTACCTCATTTTTTCAAATGAAAATAAGAGACTTTCAGCCAAAAGGATTTATGATCACATCTTTTTTAGACAAAGACTCTCTAGAATTCGTTACACACATATTATACAGATTTCATAATTTACTTGTCATCCTTATTTTTGCAGCTGGCGTATAGTTGATAAAGAAGCGAATAAAGCAAGACCAACCAAGAAACATGCAAAATTAACTAAATCTCGAATGGAATTACCATTCAAGTCCTTGGCAAGTATTTCAAAAAATGTGATGAAAAGGAATGTGCCAGTGGAAAGTGCTGTTAATAATGCTACAGCCTCTTCACTGAAAAGGTTGAATTTGGAACTGAGTATTATTACCCCGACAATAGCACCAACAGGTGATGCAATCGCAAACAACACCTAAAAGATAATAGAAACAAGCTGAAGTCTTGTGATAATCAAAAACAATTTGGATTGGTGCAATACTATCGTTTTTTTGATATTCCTATTCAGAAGCCAACAAGTTTTCAATATGAAAATGTTCATCATAAACTCAAAAACATTGAAGTAAAATTTTCAAAACAATTATGCAAGCTGAATTCAAAACAAATGAAATGCCCTTGCAGGCAGAAGAATTTCTGCATCATAAGCTGATCATTTTCAAAATTTTCATAGAATAAAGAAAAGTTTACTTTTTTAACCCCAGAAACCTTACATAAATATATGTATAAGCAAACTTTATCTCTGAGATGGAGATGGACCTTCCTGGGAAAAACTACAGACCTTGCATTTGAAGCGTTTTTCATTTTTACTGCCAATCAACTAGTGTTAACAAAGAAAAGCAATAAAATTATCTGTTTACACTATTCCATTTTCTTTAAACTCAAAACTGCTTCATTTAATCGAATAGTGTAAACCTGCTTTTAAGTCAATCTTTCAAACTTTCAAACTTTTAAAAACAATTTTTTGAAGTGTCAACATTCCCTTACAAAGTTTCTCTCATGGCAACTGTGACTTAATTGACACAATTCTCTGACACAAAAACAAACCTTTTACACTTTAAAAATCAAAAATTATACTGCATTTCATGCTAGGTTAAGACAGAAACAAAAAAAACAAAAAAAACATGTACAATTGTAATGGATTTCATTGCTCTACAGAAATCCAAAAACAGGCAGTAATAAATAAACACAAACTAAAAAAACCTTAAAACACATACCGCATGCTTTACATGGTATCTAAATGGACGTTTTGTTTTGACAATTGCAATGCCAAGTGAAAAACCAATTATGCTTTTATGGAATGCCAGCAAACCAACAAGGGTAATAATACCCATGACTGATTGCTGTAAACCAACAGTCAACCCTTCAAACAGCGAATGAACCATTAAAGCTATCACCAGACAAAATGTCCTAATCCTTTGTTTTCTGGTTTCAGGAGTACTAATTCTTGAACTTCCAGACTTTCCAGATAGTGTGATGCTGTTCTCTTGTTCCATGGATTCATTCTAGAATAAAATTGTTATGGTTTAATAATGTTTATGAAATAATACATTTTACTAGTCATGAAGAAATTGATCTATTTCTGATAAATAACAGATTTGCGGAATGATTTCTCTGTAATTTTCAATTTAAATAATTAAAAAACTTTATACCACTAAATTAGCATCATCATTTTTCATTATCAATAAATCAGGTTTGTTGCTATTCAAAACATTGTTGTCATTTTTCGTTGTTTCTGTTACAATTGAAATGGAATCATCTGGGATTGAATATGAAGATTGAAGTTTTTCCAATAATGGAGTTTTTTCGTTCTCTAAAATAATAAAAAAACACTTTTAATCTATAAATATAAAAAGTAAGTAATATAAAATACAGCCCAAATGAAACAAGATTACTAGTTTTTTTGGTAATTTTTGATGGTGGTTCTAGAAATTAACTGTCTTTTGTTTTTTTAACAGCATTTTTATGTTCCCTTCAATCCTGTGTCTAAACAGATCACGTTGAACACAAAGGATTTTAATATAACAACTTCATATAACATAAAGTGCATGAAAACTTTTGTCTTTTCATCTAAAAATTCATTCCTTCCAAACACGAAAAGTTTCTTTCAGGCTGTAAATGTAAAAGTATTCTACATTGATTGAGAAGAACAATATTAAGCTTTTATATTGTTTGTTTTTCTTTTATAGTGCATGTAACTGATATTAAGAAATGCAAACCGTTCTGGCGGCAAGTGTCCTTGCAACAATCTTTGCTAGCTTCACATTGGTTCTGAAGTGCTTGTCTTTTCTTGAAAACATTAGCTAACTTTTCTGCTGACATAACTATGACCAACCCAACACATATTGTAAATTCCATTAACGGATACGATTTTTGGATTTCACTTAATGATTTGACATCTTCGAAAGAACGTATACAATCAGGAATGAGGTGAAGAAAACATAATCCAAGAAATAACTGAAACAAATTAATATAAAAATTCATGATCAAAAAATCTAACTTCCAGTACATGCTTTTTCTTTTATAAGAACATGTTTTATAAGATGATTAACCTGAAATTTGCTCTAAATTTAAGAAACTCTTGAATATCCCTTTGGCCAGTCAAAGAAAAGAAAAAGAAAAAGAAAAGTAATGGGAAAGAAATGAAAGCACACTCCAGTTTGCCTAAAAAGTGCCGTTTTTTTTCCAGACAACGAAGTTTGCAGAGATGTTTTTTGAAATCAAGCGTTATAACTTCCGGATTTCATCATTGCATTTAATAAGAATATTCTAAAAATAATTGAGGCTGAAAATTGATGGAAGACTAAGAATAATTGAGGCTACTTGGATTTTTCACATTCTTATAAAAAAAGCACATTCTTATAAAAAAGCACATTCTTATAAAAAAAGCGTGTATATTAAATATTTTTTTTTATGATAAAATACTCAAATAAAATTGATATCTAAACCAGTGGAAGTATGAAGGGCTTTCTTATATTATTATCATAATGTAATGATTACAAAAAGGCACTGATCAAAGCTTCACAGCTTCAATGTTCTATGCTCATATAAAAACAGAATATTTTTTCACATAACATGTAATTTTGAGTAGGTTAAATTACAACTCCATATAGTAATATCTAATTTAGCATGCAGAATCATGAATATTTTCATAATAAGGCATTTTTGAAATATCCTTGAATTTAAAATTGTAGAAGAGTCTATTTGAATTCTTAAATGAACAACAGACACTCTATTCAAAACTGTAAAATTAATAATTCAAAAAAGTGAAATAAGAGAGTAGAGAGTAAAAGATTGTATCAATTTTTTACTGGGAACTAAAATGAGTTTTTTTGCACTGAAAAACATTTTCTAACATTTTCAACGAAATATTTAAGGCACTCCCAACCATTTGTTAAGTAAATATAACCAACTTCTTGTTTTTCGCAAGTTGTTCATTTTGTCTAGCGATTAGAGGAGCAGAAATTAAAGATAAAAAGATTCACAAAATCGTACACATATAAAGGATTTTCTGTTATTACTATATTCCACCAGAAAGATTTGAAATAACATATTTTGGAACATTTTTGTACTACGGATTGACATTACAATAATTGCATTGCCTTCATTTTTGAATCCAAACTTTTACATTCCTTGTCATTTATTATGATGATATAAAATGATATTTCAAAACAGGGGATAAATTCAAGCAAAATAAATAGGATAGGTTTAAGAGGATTAGTAAAAAAGGTAACATAGCAAAGAAAACCTGTAGCACTTGGTAGGGGAGGAGAGGTGAGAAATAAAAATCATATACTTACACCACCACAAAAACAACTAATCGTTTTTAAGCAGTTTGGTTTCGCTCGTTTTAATTTATTTGGTAGAAGTGTGAACACCAATGTAATTGAAAAAAGTGTAAAAGCGCCAACACATTTGGCCCAAAACGATTGTTGAAACATTTGTATACAGTAGGTAGCATGCACATCCAGTGGTCCGAACACTTTTCTTGTAATTTGTTTATGTGGGGCTGTGTGCAAAAAAAGTTTCTAAAGGCTATCTTCCAAATCTATCTGACGTCACCAACAATACAAACGGGAAATAATATACCACGTGATTATTTGAAGAAATGTGTATCGTGTTTTATTACGAAAACCAAAGATATGGATGAAAAACGAGATGTACCGTTAAAAATGTTGAAATAGTACAACCTCGAACGCAGGATCTCTTGTATTTTCGATATATGGACGGCGGCGATATCGAATATCCGTATATCGAAAAGGCAAGAGACCATGTGTTCGAGGTTGTATAGAGTAAAGTAGAAAAATAAATTCTATGCCAAATTTTATATGACACCGGATTACTGACAAAAAATAATAAATGTTTTTTCTTTCATTCTTAATCTATTTTTAACAATGAGTCCTTTATCGACTTCATGTTTATGTGGTGTAGCATCGTGACTTAGCTGTCCATCCATACGGGACCTCTTTTGATTCGTTGCATTGTTTCACGGCAATTATTAAGTTATACATGGTTCGTCCGCAAATCGCAGTGGGGAAATTTTCGTTAATTTTCAACGCCGTAACGAGATCCGTATGGACAACTGAGTCAGTATGCGACATAAAAAAAAAATGAATTGCGGCAAAGGTTTATTAAAAAACAGAATCCCATGTCATATTCGGCCTGTTGTTTGTAAATATATCCATAAATACGCGACCAAAAAACAAATACAAGTTTCGCAAAATCAGTTCAAATATAATATTGATTTAATATCTTTTTGATAAGGGATTCAGATGATTTACTCTACTAACTCCCAAGTCGTCTCTTTAAAGGATTATGGTTCACTACAATGAGAAAAAGAGTCTCACCGAGTAATGAGGTGAAATGCTGTGAGCACATTTTTCACAACAGGACACGTGTCTGACTAAATCACAGCATGAAGCATAAAACAGAAGAAGACAGAACTCTTAAATTTTCTGTTATTCAGTGGTGAAGTTAACAGTAATTTCGGTATTTCTTTGATGTTATTTGTGTGATGCGCCACCTTTCGGTGGAACGAAATCTTTTCAAAAAACTAACAATTATAATTAAACAACAATTTAAAAACCAAATATCAGGCATTGTAATTATAGATATTTTTCCTATGTGCGTAGTAGGAGGACGGATTACAAAAATGCAGATCTTTGGGAAAACAGTATGATTATCTAAAACTTTTCGTTCGTATATCTTATGATCTATTCTGAAAAGAGCTAGAGGAATGATTTCCTCGTTTTCTGTGTTGAAAATTAACCATACTTGTCCCATTTAGCGATTTGCTAATGAGCAAAATAAGTAACTTAATAATTATTGCGAAACAATGCAATGCATCAAAACGAGGTCCGTATAGACAACTGAGTCAGGATTCGATATAAACATGAATTCTGGGAAAAGGTGTATTAGCAATATAAAATCAATAGACAAAAGGCCCTGGGGCCTGAAGGTCAGCACCGTTGGGCATACCAGAAAAGTAGTACAAATTACGAACTATAACACTTCAGATAACACTCCGCGTGTATTTACTAAATTTCACAGCCTTTCTCCTGCGGCGGCAAGAACTACATTTTAGAAAGAAAATTTAGGCCAAACAAAGAATTCTATTCTGAATCTGATATTCTTTATAACTGTAGATTTTCAACCTGAAGTCCTTATACTGGAGTATTGAATACAATTATTCATGTATTGTGAATTCAATCTATTATAAAAAAATGTTTATTACAATGTAACAAAATATGTGCCAAAGTAAAAAACTGAAGAAAATATGAGGACAACTGAAGAATATATACTTCTCACGTGACAAAGATAGCTATGCAAAATTAAGCAATGGAAATCATTTTTTGGAAATATCTGAAAGTAAAAAATCTGGTCAAGTTCAGATAAGGCCGACAAGTTCAAAGACTTCGGACAAGTCCAGGTAATTCTGACAAGGTCAAGTTTTGAGGAGGAGTTCTGGCAGCAGATACGAGATAATACCAGAGATGATGCCACCAACAAAGGACCTAAATAATAAATTATATAACTGTAATACAAGATCCACTAGTGATGAATTTCTAACTATTTTTCACAAGTATTTTTAGAAATTTTAGTGGGAAGAATGTGATTTTGTTTTCATTTTAATCTGAAAAACAACGAAAATTGATCAATTTAAAAAGAAATTCTGCAATATCCCTTATTTTGATAATCTCCCAAAAGTTAATGGGCAAAAATTCATAAAGTTGTGGTCAAAAGGAAGTGTCGTAGGAATATCCAGCTTAGTTGCAGTTCACTCCTGGAACGATTATCTTGCCCTGCAAAAATGAATCATAATGAATAATTCTTTGGAACCATTACAGGTCGATAGGCTGATCCATAGTAACAGTTTTTGTGCAAATTTAATTTCGTGAATTGAGATAAAATAAACTTTTCCAAGGAATGTAATTTTGTTAATTTCGCAAATATTTAGTCTTCATATTTTTTTAAAATTAAATATTACTATGCATACGTTGACAGACATTGAGGCAAAAAGTATTCTTTCCTTTCACAAGAATTTAATTTTAAGAATACGTGAAATCCATTTTTTTCCACCTTGAAGTATATATTTGGTATATATATACAGTAAAGCCTGAAATAAATTGACGCACCAGTGAAGGAATGAATTTTTACATGAAAATGCAAAAGATTTGTAAAGTCTGTTACATGACGAAGTCATTGTCATCAACACAATTTGGTAGGGAAAGCTAACAATCTTAAGTGGAAATGTTAAGTTTCTTTCTTTCTTTTGGATCATTTTTATCAAAATAAAATGATAAAAAGTCTTTTATTCTCGGATTTGCTCTGACAAGTTCAATAGAAACTCTGTCACAGTGTCATATTTTGGTGAAATTTATGAGAGCGTATTGTTATATATGTACGTGTGAGAGATTGTATATAGTGGCCCAACACGTATTAGGAAAAAATAGAATTTTTAGTGCATAAACGAATCGGTTAATACACAGATATAGTCAAAACAACAAGAACGTTCAAAGAAAAAAAGTAAAGATTGGCGGCTTACGCTCCTTCACGGGAAAGAGATTACCCAATATCAAGTTTCATATCAATATCAATTATTTTCTTTGATTTATTTGACTGTAAATATTAGTCCAAATTGTTTATAGGGGTGCTGCTATTTAAGTTTAATTTTCGTCATCCCCCAACAACCGTCATTATCCACTATGTAAATTTTCATTTATGTTTTTTTTCGTTTTTAAAATAAAATTAGGAGAGTAAACAAGTCTTAATTAAGTTAATACAAGACAGGGTGGGTGCCCAACAATTTTTAAAGGTACAGAAACTGCCACCACAACCAGGGTCTCTCTCTGCTCCATACTATGTGTGTGGTGTGGGTGTGAAGTGAATTTATATAGCTAAGAGAACACTATATGTTAAACACCCAGGAAATATTTTGTGTATTTGTATTTTCATCAACAGGGAATTTGTGAAATTTTAAGTGTCACACACTTAAAAGGCCACAAAAAAGGGGAGAGGAGGGACAGAAGAGGAGGGAATAAAAATCAAAAATGGGATTGAACAGTTTCTCACAAAATCAATGTCATTATAAAAAAAAAGCTGTAAGAATTTTCTAACCTTGAGTGCTGCACGTTAGGAATAGCACGTTTTCTGTATTTTAGGCCGCACTCACAATAATTAAATTACTTTATATAACTTGTAGTGTACCATTCGGTTTGTGGACAGCCTCTATTCCAATGTTTTGCGGAATCAGCCTACAACTGTGGCAAAAAATCTTGGAATTACGGACGGACGGAAGGACGTACAAACGCTAATGAAAGATCAGCTGCTTTCCGCGCTGACCAATAAAAGAAGTTAACGTAACAAACTCTCCACCTTGCGAATAGCAATAAGAAAGTTTGCACCGCTGTAGAAAATAGAAAACAAAATTCAGTTTTCAATTGGCCGTTCCCGCCTCATTCAGTTATCTTTAATACACCATACAACTACCACAATGCAATGGGGTAGTTTAAAGCAGTTCCCCAAATGGCAGTGAGAGAATATCTGTTTCGTTCATTAAAATCTTTCGTTATTCCAATGAGACATTCTTAGTGATTTTTTTTTTGCGATGCGTCGTGGTAGTTGCCCATTTCTACTGTTATGGTTACAGGAAAGTGTTCTTAATCACGTGATGTAAACATGTTTGTTTCTGTTTTCGAGAAATGCAACTTCTTATAACGGTCAAACCATTTGAAAACTCTTTCGTTACCTTGTAATGTTTTTTCACAAAAAAAGAGTACGGTAGAACCTCTCTCTTTTCGATATACGGCGGCCGTATATCGAAAAGGCAGGAGATCCTGAGATCGAGGTTGAAAAAACATTTGCACGTACAAGTTAACGATATTGCAAACCAAAGAAAAATGTGGAAAAGTTTTCTGAATGATAAACGTTTCTTCACCAGTCATTAAAATTTATAAATCTAATTTGTTAATTTCTTGTTAGTGCTCGTGTTTTCCGACAGCATGGAAAAAGTTGAACTCGATTCAACTTTCTCTATGGAACAGGAAACTTTCTGAACACGATGAAAACATTGGTCTGTCCTCGTGCTCAGTAACTTTTCTTTTCCGACAGTTTCTGTTTGTGGAAAATTTTCCATTCCGTTCCTTGGCATTTGTATCCATTCCAATTTTTAATCATTCTTTTGAAGGAATTTAAATTTTTGAATGATTTTAGGTGAGTTGGCAAATTTTTGGCCCAAAGGATCGAATACTTCACGTTCCAAAAAAGTAGATTGATTGATAAAGGTTATTTTCAAATTATGCATAATTGGTCAGCGCCGTTAGGCATCTGACCTTTCATTTGCCCGTGTGGTTCTGTGTGTCTGTAATGTTGCAGTTCTCTGCGCCCGTTCGTAACACTCTTCTAAATATCGGTTCTAAATATTGATTCTTTCTTTGCCGTTTCCTCAACGCCTTCCCATAAATTCGATCTCTAATTGGTTTGCTCAAGAAAACGGGTTTTAGAAAAGGCGTGAAAGTCCGTTTTTGGATAACGTTTTTAAACGTGGAGTGGAAGTGAAGTGAAGAAGACAGAATTTTAGTTGAAGGTAATAAAATGCTTTGATTTAATTTATTTGCAAGTATCCTGATAGTGTTTGAGTACAGTTTTTAACGTATTATATATTTTGTGTAAACTTTGTGATGATGATGGACTGTCCATAAATAAAAAAGTGAAAGGAGCACAGCTTCGCCACTAGAAGAGAAGAGCAGGGTATATATAATATAAATGTTTGCTTTGATGTGTTGATGTGTGTTTTATGTTCATTTCAATATAATTTAGTTTATTTAAATAGTAGAGGGGAATTTGCATTTTTAAATTCATTCTACTGTGCCTGAACCACCAGAAATTTTAGCATCACTTTAATTTGTGGATATTTTTGTTTTGAAACCTTTCATTTTGCATTTTGACTGAAATGACCATTTCAAGATTCTAAATGTGCAGTACACAGTAAGTTTGAAGTAAGTTTAAAGATTTCAATGAAAAAAGAAGACTAAAATACCTTAAAATCATAATTTTCGTGAACATTTATTTTGCGAGTCCAAAACTACAAACTGTATTTGTTTCCATTTTCCTGATAACTGTTGTGACATTAATTTTCGCGAATCAAGATTTTTCAAAAGTTTTGCAGCAGTTTAATTTTGCGGATTATAGATCTCCATCAAATTATGAAAATTTCATGCCATGAAAATTTCTTGCCTTAAAGAGGTTAGTAAATAATTTTCCTCATTTTTCAATAATTTTGGATGGATTCTATGATTTTTTTTTAATTAATTTTAACTTATGTTTATAACTAATAACAGTTTTATAAAGTGGGTTAAAGGAGTTATTTACCTACTTAATTGAAGTAACGTAAAGTTTATTATTATTATTATTATTATTATTATCAAATGTTTATACAGGATGGTTCATTCAGTCGTATAATACATAAATATATTTTCACTGTTTTGTTGTGTCAAAGGGTAGTCATACAATGATGAAAAATAAATACTGCTGTTACATATTCACTTTCCCCAAATGAAAAATCTCTCTTGTTTTAAAGCATAATTTCTTATTAATTTATTTATTTATTTATTCATTAGATTGGTAAAGAAGGTCAGTTTTACAGGCAGTGGTAAACAATGATGTGGACCTACTATAGGACCTACATTGACTTTAAAAGATGATCAGCTTACACGAGGAAATATGGTATAATGGAAAATGCATTTTCATTGATTTGTTTTTGTTTGATTTAATATCTGAATGAAAATATAGAATTGAATCTCAAAATACTATTATTTCCTTTTTTAGCACTTTTTAGTACCTCTTTAACCACATCCCATAATGTATTCCTGTTCTCCTTCGGTATCATCAACTTACCGGATCTGGAGGTGTGAACCTTTGGACCCTGGAAATACCGAACCCTGATAAAATCGGATCCTGGAAACTCTCCAATAAGAAGGCAGAAAAACAGAAAAATACTATTTTTGTCTTCTTAATAAAACACAATAAAACACAAGATGTCATGTACGTATTTACTGCAAATGACCTTATTACTCTTCATTTATCACTTTAAATTCATCAGAAGCGATTCTTCTGTCCCGTTGAATCAATTTTCTTATGAACATTTGATGTTCTCCATATGAGCCACTCCTTCAATGAACGCGTTGAGAAATTGCTCTTAGAAATTCAATTTATCCTAATATTTGTAAAGGCGAGACTGCAAGACTAACAAAAATATCAAAGACAATATTGTCTTAGATATTTTTGTTCTCATTTTAACTATTTTTCCTCATTCCTCTACAGTTTACTTGTTAAAAAAAATAACACAAGAATTGACAAAATGTAGCATTTTTTACCAGGATTTTTTATCCATGATAGTAGCGTTGCAAATTATGTTAACACAAATATCCTCCTCGGTGTGAGTACAGGGCCTATCCTATTTCCAAAAATGAACTAGGTCTAAGTTAGGGCTGATCTTCAAGCCTTAAGGCTCTTGTTTAAGGTTAAAACACATTTGTCATATAAGGCGGACTAAGATTATTAATACTTTTGTAAATTTCTGTGCAGAAACCTCTTAGCCTATGAACAGTGATTGAACAAATCATTGGTGAGGTTTTTTTGCATATTAAGAGGAAATATTTCCTTATTACTGCAGTTTGGTTACCATAAGCTCAACAGAAAGCATTATACCCGTAGTTATGAGTTGAATCAAAATAGTTTGGATGCCTACTGGCAACTCAGTCATTGATTCCCCTTTTTGGCTCTCAATCAATCCCCTTCCCCAATTTATGAAAAGATCTATAAATAAACTCTCTGTGTAATAGTAGCAATGGTTGGAGAAAGTTAAAAATACAAACTTGATCTTATGGTTACAGCGCCTGTGAAGGGGATAGGGATACAAGATTAAAAAAAACGTAAACAACAAAGAGGTAGGCATTGGAGTTATTTTAAATACAAAATCCATTTACAAGATGAACAATAAACAGAAAAACTGTGTAATAATAAAAAAATCGTCTCACCTTCGAGTTGAAAAATATTTGTACGTGAACTGGAATCGAGAATGATTCCAAATCGGAAGTGAAAGGCACCGTTACAAAATGCACCAATGACAAGACATTTTTGGATAAATCGCGTCTACTATTAGATCGGATGAAGAAACATTCATTAAAAAAAAGAATAAATTAAGTTCTTGATTAGTTAAACTATGAGTTAAACTATGAATGCGTATGATGAAAAATAATCATATAACGTAAACACGGATTGCATTTATATATCTACATTTTGAATTCGTGTGAAACTAAGCACTCATAGAACACTAAATATGAAGAATGCACAAAAAAACAAACATATTCTTACCTTTTTTGTACAAATTTTAGCGAGTAGAAAATTTTGCGAATTTTGATTGAGAATATTCGCCAAATTAAATCCTTAATTAAATTTTCACAATTTCACGTTTTGCAGCTGGTGTGCAGAAATCCTTTTTCCTAAATAAGGCATCGAGTTTCTTTTATGTTATGATGTAGTATTAGAACAAACAAAATGTATTTCTTTTTTCATTATCCGCCAAAATAAATGCCCGCCAAATTTAATCAAAAAGTCAGTTCGCCAAATTAAATCCATGCCAAAAATACCATTTTAGTCAATCGCCAAATTTTGTACGAATAAGGTGCATAATCACTTCACGACACAAAAAACTCCAGGAAAACATGTTCTAGTATTCCATTTTCAACTGAACAATGTTAAAAAAATATTATGTTATTTCTGTGTCCGCCAGTGAGATGGCCTCATGATTAAGCAAGCTGGCATACAGAGTCCAAATGAATCATTACGTATTCTTTATAGATGATTATATCAATAAAGAACCATTTTCTAAGATTTTCTTTCTTTTCTAAGAGAGCTGTTAGCATCATACTAAGGAAGGGAGTCGAACTCTAGCTGGCATTATTGCGCATGACGAATAATTTGAAAGCTGTGTTACATGATCCGGTTATCACACATCGGTCCATAAGACGACATGTTTCGCCTTATCAGACGTCAGTAAACAGGTGCCGTTTGGATGCCATGCCGTCGCCACAACTGCATTTCTAAAAAAGAGAATTCTCAATATTGAACGAAAGCGAGCAATAAAGACTCTGAGCAAAGAGATAAGAAATGACATACTTGTGCTCTTTCAAAATCTTATCAAGTTGGTTGGACTTGGTATTCCATACAAATATTGAACCATCATAAGCACCACACATCACAAATTGACCGTCAGGACTGAAAATAGAAATTTATCTCACAACATAAGATTCTGATTGGTGGATTAGTTCTATTATTAGATGGTGAATGGTTAGTTTGGTTACAAGGGCGTAATAATGGTTTGTGGATGAGATCTATAACTTAACGCTCAGTGGTCAGTCTGCTTACAAGGGCGTAATGATGATAAGAACAGGAATAACGAAATGATCATTCAGAGTAGTCATGCTTTATCAACATACCTGAAACATGCTCTGGTGTAATCAAACGCTACTTTGAAACCCTCACATCTATATGAAATGATTAACATTGTGAGAGAAATCACACACCACATGCTTAAATTAGTATTAACAAGGTTATCGTATAGATACCTGTACGTGGAGACAATTCTGTTTGTTCTAAGATCAATTAGTTTTAAGGAGTCATCCCTTGAGCAAGCCAGTAGATAATTCAAGTCTAAAATACGAGGGAAAAAGACTAACAGAATATAAAAACAAGACAAAAAGATGATCATGATGTGGAAGCTGTCATTTGTTACAGCTGCCAGTTAAAGGATTAGGCATGACACACAATATTATTGCAAGCCATCACAAAAAAGTTTGAGAGGTTATAGTGGGCATTGCAGACCATTCTCTTTTTTCTGTTGCAGTTGCCAATTAGGCGACACACAACTATTATTGCAAAATGAGAAAGCATTGTCACATGCACCATTTTCTTCACAGTAGTTATCTTTTGAAGACAGCAATTGTTATTATACCTGTTAAAACCTATAAACATTCCACTGACCTAACGTTAAATCTAATGAAGTGACTTTTCCTTGTAGTTGAATTTCGTTGACATCTTGGTCACATCTAATAAAATAAAATAAAATTTATGTACACAGGCAAACACCAACGTAGACAAAATAGTTCTTAACTTCACAGAACTATCAGAATACCTTTTACCTGATGTCCCAAACACGGATCTTTTTATCAAAATGCCCACTCAAAATTGTTGATCTAAATCAACACAACAGGTGTGTTTTAAGGTCCTGTTAGACAGTAAACTATTAGATAAATTATGCTCAAAAAAATGCATAAAATAGATTAGTTTATGGAATAATTTATTGCTTATGAGAAAAAAAATAATCAATTTCTATATATAAAAAAAGTTTCTACTTTGAGCATAATTCAAGAAACATAAAATCAACATAACAAGTTTTTTTAGGAAACATAAAATCACTAAGTAGATATAGTGAACTGAAGAAAAAATTGTATACAAAGCAAAGTACCCGGATTGATCCGATGTAACCAGATCATTACAGCTGGATCCCGCAAATATAGTTTTTGTACCTAAAATTTACAAAGCTTCTATATAAATTGCTAAATAAAATGATGACATGAAATATCTATATAAACATTATGTTACGAAAACTGCACCAACATTGTTAATGGTGGCACAAAATCACGATAGTGTAAACTTGCAGATACTTTAATCTGAGAAACTTTCACAAGGAAGAAAATTCGCAAATTTTTCGGAAAATTGAAGATATTCTGCGAGATAAAGTTTCGTGAATCACTAATATTTATTATTCAAAATTGTGGTATGTTGGTGGAAAGATTTTCCTTTTAAATATGGACCAGATAAAGTTCCAGAAATTTTCAGGAGTCAAACTTTTGCGAAAATGATAAACAATCGGGAATTCGGGAATTTACCGACTAAAGTAATACCCCATTGCATGAAAGATTTAAAGAGCAGAAGCATACATAATATACAAAAATATTCATGAAGAAGCCAGTCTCGATAAAGTAGGAACAGATGACAACATTAGAACACTTACAAACTTTACTTCTGAGGTCCCATAATTTAAGTGTCCTATCATGACTGCCAGATACTATTTTGCTGGAATCAGTCCCAAGGAAATTTGCCGAATAAACTTTGCCAGTATGACCCGTAAGTGTATGCTATAATATTCACACATACTAAATCAAAATCAGGAAATCAATAAAACTGGGTATGTACAGCCAGAGATAATCCAAAAGTCCTTATACACCGGTTAAGTTGATTATACACCTGGTTAAGCCTGCAGTTAAACTTTCACAGACAAACATTATACAGTGAAACATCATTGTTTGCTGCATGCAAAAGAGAATTACATGGGTGCCACAATGAAATTCTGTCTCACGCATGCAATGCAACACAACTACAAGTACCAATTTTTACAACTTCCAAGGCTATGCATTTTCATTGGAGATAGAAATAACCACAAGATCTCAATTTAATGCAAAAATGTATCACAAAAACATACCATAAGACGGTTTCCATTAACACCCCATATTCTACATGCATTGTCATTGGATGCAGATAAAATTAATCTTTCCTAAGCACGAAAAAACAACATCAGAACCTCAGATCAGAGTAGTTATAATACAAACGATTTTAAAATAATTGCAAAATAACATGGAGCACTTACTGACAGGTCAAATCGTGCACACATAACGGAAGCTGTACATCCTGTTAACGTTGCTGAAAGTTCACAGTTACCTAAAAATTATCAAAAAAGAAAACAAAGTTGAAAAAATCCTTTTAATGGGTTGGGTAGTGTTTTAGAAATACCAGGCATTTTCTCTTTATTTTCCCTTTCTTCTTCTCAGAAGATTTTCAGATTATTTCAAGTAGTGGAACACAAACAGAATTGTAAAAATGACATTTCAGGCAAAAAATAATCTGGATTACGTTTACGTGCTTCAGTTTACCTATTGGTCTATAGTGTACCAAATTCTTAAATTTGCTAGACAAAAAGTCTATTATTCCAAGCATTTTTCGTTTATGCCTTTTTCAAAGATTTAGTTCCCCATCTTGGCGCTTTCACTAGCTAACTTACAGGCAGTAGATAAAAGGGAGTATAATTGTGAAAACTTACCTCGACCAACTTCCCACAATTTAACTTTTCTATCAGAACCCCCGGTTACGAAGTATTTACCCGATGCACTGAATCTCAATGCAGTGACTTCACCATCATGACATTCCTAGAACCAATAAACACCTCTTTAAACAGATGTAATATTAGAAAAATCGCCTATATCATGTAAAATCGATGGAAAGAAAGAATCTTACCAGTGTTTGTATTGGTCTGTCAGGAATGGAAGTAACACAAACAAATGCTGGAGGGGGGATAAAACTCTCACTAGGCGTTCGTCCATTCTTACCAGAAGGTCTTAAACAAAAACATCAAGACAAGCTATAGGAAATCTTGATTTCTGAGAACATTTAACTTTTAAATGGAAAAAAAACTTACGATTTTTTTAATATAATGGGCTCTTTTGCAGCTTCTTCTAGTTGGTCCTGCATTTTTCGTCTTCTTTCACTAAAACAGGCATTACCAAATGAAATTTTCTACAAATGTTGATACTTCCAACATAATAAAACAGCAGTGCAGTTTTGACAGTAGCAAAAGAAAGACAGTGGTAGAGGCTTTAAGGAATTTCCTACTTTAAATCCGAGGACAAAGAATGGAGCAAAAAATTTACTTGGCTATAATTTCATTTTCTAAATTGACAGCATCAGCCACTTTAGCTTTCTCATGCATCCAACGTTCAACCTTTGAAAAGAAGACTACAGAATACTTGATTGTTACCCATCTAAGCCAGTTTGTTATGAAATGTTAATAATCCCTAATTCCGTGAAAAACATTACAAAATTTTACCAAATTTGATACATTTGGGAGTTACAATTCAACTCAAAGGAAACTTTACATTTCCACATAATTACATAATTATCTTTAGAAGTTAACAGTCTTTTGTTTATCTAACGTGAGGTTATAAAAAAGAAACGTTGAAAACATAATGACTTCATGTAACAGATAAAACTTTACATTTAAAATTTATTCCTTTGCAGACGAGTTTATTTTTTTTGTACTGCAGATATTTCACATAACAGTTTTTTTTTTTCTTTTTCTGCTTTTATCTATTAAGAACATTGTTTCCTTAATTCTTAGGAATGAACCGAAACAAGGCTTACCAGGTGAGCATTTTCACGTTGTGTATCTTTTAATTTTTCATCGATTTTGTTATAGAGTAACTGAAGGGCTTGGTATTCATCTTTAACAGTCTGGTAAAACAAAGTTCAGTCTCTAATATTCATTATACAAAAGAAAAATAGCAAAATGTTTGATGTTCACAATAGACTGTTTTGAAAAATAAGTCACATACAGTATTCATCTCGTTTCTAATCTTAATAATTATTGCACTGCTAATCACGATTAGACATTTTTGTGAAATCATTTTCCAAGGAATTTCTTTTTGTGAAAGATGCAAAACGTCATCATCATTAAGGTTAAAAATGAGGCAATACTGTATAGTCCATTCATTCCAAATGCTTGTAATGTTGACAATAGCAAAGTGGACTTATTAAAGGGAGGATTAACAAGCATGTACCTGATTAGTTTGTTCTAAATCCATTATAACAGTATGTAACTTTCTTGTTTCATTAGTTAATGCTTCCACATTATTCTGTGAATCCATTATCCTTTAATACAATAAAACAAATTTAGATTATGTTTAAACAACTCTTGGAATACATTTCTGTATGATTTGAACAAAAAAAAAAAGAAGGAAAAATTCACATTGCATCTTTATTTTGCAGCTGCTCATCTCTTTCCTTTATACCATTGGTTAACTCTATGATGGATTGAGCATGCTAGTATGAAAAGAAAACAAACACTTATGATGGCCAATGAGAAAACTGATTGACATAACACAATCACTAGTGAGTGTTGCGGAGTAATAACCAACCAGTTGATCAAATAATAAGTATCCTACTTCTCCTTTAGTTCGGTGTAACTGTGTCAACTCATCCTGTAACCTATACACTTTCTGTTCGAGTTCTGAGTTTGCAACTCCACTTGTGCTACAAAAGGAAGAGGTTTATAGGAAGTGTAAGTGACTATGCTGAACAAGGTGGCCATACTGCACACTGATCCTTTAGCATTACAGAAGGACTGACCTTCCACCAAATGTGATTCGTCCTTGCAATTCAAGAATTTCCTAAATATACAAAAAAGATCTATGAAATATGCATTAAATTACCTGAAAGACTTCGGAAAATAAGTCAAGGTTGACCATTCGCAAAATCTATTTTGTATAAAATTTTTCAGGCTAATGTTTGACACATAATCCATTGCTTCTCCTTGGGAATACTTAATGGAACATGAGAAATTAAAATAAAAAAAATGAATCACAATGAGATCTTACTTGCTTAAGTTTGAAAGTCTGTAGCTCCAACTCAGAATTCCGAATCTTGAATACAGTTTGAGCATTTAGTAACTTGATATCTAGAAAAACAACAAGGCCGGTTTACAGTATGATGCGAATAAGTGGATGCTATATTGAGCATGTGTGAATCTTATTTATAGAGATATTTCATCATCATTCTCATTTTTCACCTTCTCAGCTGCTAACAGTGAATATTCTTGTTTTCTGACCAAAAGAAAGAAGTGATTTTTGCTGAATCAACAAATTCTTTCCAAATTAGCAAATATTGCACATTCGTGAGACACCATTGATTTGTGCCATCCAGTCATTCGGCTGTGCAACTCATTCGTGGGAAAGTGTCAAGAGGCCTTAACTTACTTTGTGATACAAAAAAACCTGATTGTTTAAAATAATAGAAGCAAATAATAATGATGAGTTACAGACTAACTCGATTTAATTACACAGGGGTTGACAAATCATTTTTCAAGACTTGTTTGTTCACGTACTCCTGTTTTACAATCTTTGTACGTTTATGTACTTCTGAATAAAATTATGAGTACGTGCTAAACATGATGTTTCTCTCAATCTTTTACAGTTTATTTTTTACTGCGGAGAAAAAGAAGATAAATACCACTAATTAAAGATAATGAACGGTTATAAATAGAACTGAAGGTTGCAATGTGCTAATGTCAACAGTAAAAATCCCTTATTTAAATAATAAGAAATGGGTCTGGAAGGAGCAGCTGACTAATAACAAAATGGCAAACAAACGAGGTAAACAAATGATTGGCTCTCTCGTGGAGATTCCCTTGTAGAAATTGCTAGCTCATTTTTCTCATGAACTTTAAAACAGTTCATTATCTTTAAACAAAACAAGCAGGTCTCTCAATGAGATGTATGCGATCTTGTTCCTGCACTTTGTCGCTTACGTAAAACGATGTCTTATTTGTGTCTAGTGTAAATTGTTTGACATACATTTTCTTTAAAAGAATATGTACGTGTAACTCTTTAATATTTCTTCACATTCTCAAAAAACATTAAAAAACATGTTTGCAAATGTACTTGCAAAAAACTTTGAAGTATGACACTGTGGAAATTTTAAGTATTCAAATATATCACGTATGCGCGTACACAATTTGTCAACCCGTTGCAGTATATATTTTTCAGTGTCAACTATATGTGCTTTATGCAATTCTTTCATAGTTGTTCAGGAACGGGATTCCCTTCTTGTCTTAGTTACCCTTTGGATCTCACTTATTAGGTACCAGTTGGTCAATAGTCTTATTCTGCTTTTGCCACTTCCTTCTCTTAAGTTGTCACAATTGCATCTTTATGGTCAAGATATTAAAGTACAGGGAAATCGGAAAAAAAAGAGGTCCATGCAAAGACGGGAGGAACTGTAACACACAAACAAAAATGAAACAGTAAAAAGTTTTTACCCGAGTTGGTATCAGTTTAGGGGAATCTTGTCAAGAAGATGTTGTAATCCATCTTTTGAGCAGCCTCTCTATGAAAAGTTCCTTCAACAAACACTTCACTCCAAAGCATTTTGTCAAAGCGATAATTCTTGATTATAACATTGCCTTAGTAGCAAAGTAGCATTATTTATGGGGGTTAATAGAAACTTGCAAACCTCACATTTTTTCTTCTTGGGCTGTAGTTTGAACTTTATAGAGGAGCTCTTTTTTTTTCGATCACCTTGTATATTTGCATGTTGTTTGGTGCTTTTGGCTATTGGAGCATGCTAGGCAACATGTTATTGAAGGTAGAAGTTATTATAAAAGACAAGCAATTACTTCATTTTGGTGAATATTGAAAAGTGCTGTTTTGTTGCAGACGTAAATTCAGAGAGGATTAAGAGAAATAACAGAAACAACCTGCAAAAATGGTAAAGTTTTATTAGTTCAGTAAAACATGGCCATGGAAATTTCTTGAAGTCTCTTGCATTAAAGAGCAATTACAAAACAATCAAGTGTCACAGACGGAACAGAAAAACAACCTTTTTGAGTACATTTAGGTTTGAATGATTAATTTTCTGAATGTACTGAGGTCCTACAAATGAAATTAAGTCAAATTACTCTGCAGACTATGTACTTTCAGGTTGCTTTAGTTAAAAATTGCAATTATAATTTTTTCCTCAAAAATACAGACTGTTCATTAATCAATAACATAGATGGAAAGTCATGGATGGAATTTTTTTTCCATTTCATTCACTGTGCCAAATCGCCTAAAAACTCTTAGAAGACAGTAACAGTATGTAGATTATTATGTCTTTTTGCAGCTTTTTGTTAACTGTTGTTGTTTTGAGGGGTTTGGGCTCAATTAATAGTATAGAACTTGTTAAATGTTTTTACAGATTCATTTTCCCCATGAGTTACCATCCCACCTGGGTGACCAAAAATAAACTCAAAGAATTGATGCCGAATTAAGACAAACATTTTGAGACGATCCCCTTAGTACATTGCAGAGAATGTGAAAATTAAATGTGATCAATGTTTCATCTCTAACAAATTACAGTTACCAATGTTACGGTGTTAATCTATGACTGAAGATAAAAAACAGTGCTTCGTGTTCAAGACCATCTGACAACCGCAAAACCATAGGTTTAAGGTCTATTATGTCATCTCTGCCACAAAGAGATGCTTACTGACTTACTTACCAACTGACTTATTTGAAGAAATTTCAGTTTTGGACTAGAGGTTGATGATTTTTCAATATTCACCTTTTCTGGCAACACAATTACAATCATTTATTGGAAATGAGGTTGATAACTGTCCACTGAGGAGATTGCTGAAGTAAAGAAACACATATCAGTTATCTCTACCAGTAGTGATCGCAATGTGAAGATGTTAGAACAAAATGGGGTGCAGAAGAGATATTAGTTCTCATGCTACATTCTGACCCTCCCAAAAAAATTAGATTAAGTGTGTAAAATTGTCGGATTTCTTATGTAGTTCATTTTTACCACAGCAAGGTTTTTAATCCAGGTGCAGAGCAACTATTTTAAGATTACCCAGTACATATTATTTCCTTTTTTATATAGTTGGAATGTTCTGCATTCTTATTTAGCCATTGAATTTGGTGTTTTGGTACTGTGCGTATCTCGAGTATTGGTACTAGTGTGAATCTTTTCGTGCAGTTCCGTAGGGACAGAGCCCATTTGTCAGGTATGCGAAAAATTAAGACTTAAGATAATGGCTGGCATATTGACAGCACCTTGTGCCTTTATTTAATTTTTAACTCAAGCAATTTGGGCAATTGTTACGGATACAAATATATTTTGTTGAAAATCTGACGTGAGTCGGCACCACAAAGTTAAAACACTGCCTTGCGTACCCAAAAGAGTATCATCTGTTGGACTGTTGGTGTTATTGGTTTTAGTCCAGGGGGGAAAAGATACACCTAGGAATGTGTTCTAGTTCTTATAATCTTATAAGGCCTATTTTCACTCTGTTATTCATATAACTCTGTATTTATTTTCCATAATGTCATGAAGAATACATGTAAATATTTGTGAAAGAGATAAAGGAGACTATTAAATGGAGACCATCCTCATTAATATTAGAAATGACAAAAATCTTTTGCCAAGACCCAAATGTCAGTCCAGTTTAACTTCTACCGGACATCGTTGGACTTGGAAAAAAATTATATTCAGCCAGGCCTGAGAGTGTTAACATCTTCAGACACCTATCCTGAAAAGCAGCCCGAAGTGACCGTCCTTTGACAGTCAAAAAGAATAGAATTTGTTAGTTTTGACTGCCGCCGAATCAGGTCGCTCTTCAGTAAAAACCTAAACATTATTTACCTGTCTATAGTTAATAGTTTCATTCAATGGGTGGTCTCGCCTAATTGTACAGTTGTAAAAGTGACTTTGTACAATCAATAAAATGTGAGAGAGAGGCGGCACAAAAAAAATAAACTTGATCTTGAAATATAGATATAAGGCATTTTAGAACTTTTATTCACATTAAAAACAAAAATAGAAGTAAAAACTCACGAGAATGAATCAGTTCCTGAAATGGATTAATTTCACTATTTTTCCGTTGCTCTAATTGTTCTAAAATATCCTTTCTCCATCGATTTTGCATCTCCCCCGCCATTAACGTTTCTCTCCTTGTAATGTTTTCATATGATTTGTTTTACCAAGAATAAATTTCTGAACAAATAAGTGAATTTTCAATTACGGCCACGCCATTCATTTGTGCTAATATGACCACGGAAAATAGGGAGATGTTTCCTTGAGATCCGAAGATTAAGCGGGAAAGAGAGTAACTGCACGTGATTTTCTTTGAATTTTGTTTCACTTTTCTTAGAAATCGTTGCTATAATAAAGACCCCTCTCCGGAGATTTCTCCTGTGAATTCTCCAGTTACAAACACCTTATTTTCCAATCCCCTTTATCGCTTTTATTTTTTTCTGCTCTCCTTGTTGTTTTAGGTATCAGGAGTAGGTGATAAAATATAAGGAGTATGTTAGAGAGGCAAAAACAGTTTTTCTTATTGTCTGAAAAAAATCTATCTCCATCATTATCTATCACCACACCTACCCTATTTCTTCTATTATTGAAAACAAAATGTGACAAGAGAAGTGATCCTCAAAAAATTCTATAAAAAGCCAAAAAATAAAAACTCGCAAACTAAACTTGAAACTAAATATGGAAATTGTTGAGATTCATGATGGACGATGAAAGATTGTTACTAAATTATCACAGGTTCCCCTTAATCGTAATTATTTTCATTTTTCAGCTGTCGGAGTGAATTGTTTGGCCATCATTTATTTAGCACGTCATGTTACTGTAGCACAGTGTGACAACATTTCGTTCTCATACCTCTAAACCTTGTTCTTACAAAGCGTTGAGTATTAGTGCAAATTTAAGTCCCTAAAAGAACAATCAGATGTCCAGGGGCAAATTTCTTAACAACCAATGTCAATAATTGACGTCATTTGAGGATCAAATTGGCCAAGAAGCATGGAACAAAATTTTTGGGACTTTTGGAACTGTGACATCACAACATGACATCAGTGAAATTTTTGGTCAATGATATCTCAGTAACCATTCGTCATAAACATGTGACCCCCCCCCCCCCCCCCCCCCCCCAGGCATTGTTTTCATCAGCTTTTTGAGTTCTATCACACAGTACCACTTTCAGTTCGTTATTCTATAAGTTAAAATTACATCAGTAAAAGCCTCGTGCCCTCTGTAGATTTGGTTAGAATTTTATTTCGCTCACAAACATATGCGATATTATTGTTGAAACCGAGTATTTTCGTTAAACTATTGATTTGAATTATTCATGCCCAAAGCCTCTTCCGAAAATTAGCATGATAATTCAGACATTGTTGTGTTAATGGCTTTTAATGTTTGTTGTAGAGTCTATACATCACACATTGGCGTAATGTATTTTTACGACCGCCATTCAACGTGACATTAATGTATCGCTAGAAATGTAGTTCTCTTCCGAAGATGTAAAAGATTGATCAATTTCTTCTTTCTTCATTTTCTGAAGAACTGAGCCATTAGGGAAAAAACGCAATGGTGAAAATTTTTGTTTTCACATAAAATTTATTCACTCCAAAAATAAAAATAAATCTATTGTTTCCCTAGCGCTATATTTTTATGCAGTTGCTATGCTGGATCACCACTATTCAACTTCTAACTTCTAAATAGGAGAGTAAAACAATAGTTATCAAGACAAACTTTAATTAAAAATTGCTGTTATTTTTTTATATAAATTTTTGGCCGAGTGGTTCTAACTGTTATGGAGTCAAGTAAACAGTGTTGTATCACGAGTCTGTTAATCAGGTTTAACCAACATTATATTAGCCTAGAAAGTAATGTATTCAAAAATATTAATCATGTAAACTTTGCACACTTAGGGATAACAGGACTCACATGGGCCAGGAACTGGTATCAGTGTCTTTTTTCTGACTAGGGAAGCAATTACTTGATGTTGTTCATGTTTGCTCTATGCTCTTAATTAACTTGAGTTGAGTAAACAAGAATAAATGGCCTTGATGAAAAATCACAAAAATTCATTTTAATCTAAAACACACTCTGAATAGGGTTAATGAGAAGTAAAAATGACCTTTTTTGACAGAATAGTGGCCCTCAATGTGCCTTTTTATCTTTTTACTGCATGCATGCCCTTTTTCTTAAGAGTAAGTCCTGTCATTTTATAATTAAAGAATGGTCAATAGGTCATAGGTTAAAAATGTTAGGTTGAAATGTTATAAAACTATCAATTGCATGGTTTGCATTCTGTGTCATCATAATGTGTTTTTACATATAAGTTTTTTCTTATTATAATAGCTCATACAATGAATCTATCACAGAAATTTGATGTAGTTAAAATTGTGAACACAGAACCCAGAGCAGTCGCATTGAAAGCGAATACAAACCAATCAAAAAATTTGATAGGGATGAAAAATAAAATGTCATTACCTGTTCCTACTGAGGAGCAAGTAGAAACATCAAAGATGGCAGATACAACTGTTGAAGAAAGTCAGAGGTAATGTTACTACACCTTTATATCAAGTGTTATGTTCATCTTTTAAAAATCTGTGTTAATTTCATATACTTCAATTTCCTTCAATGTTGATTTAATATGGGCAAATATCAAAAAAAAATTCAAAAAGTGTCAAAAACGTTTACGTAATGTCCATGATTGTGTTACGTTAATACTTATAAAAAAACTACTTGTAAATATTCTTGTGTTTTTTTTGCCAAATTTGCGTTAATTTCATACATTTGAACTTTATTTGTTGTAACCATGTTAATTTCATTCAAAAACTAAAGGCAAAGTTCATCAACCGCATTAATTTACTTTGCATTAATTTCCTTCACGCTAATTTCATAGCGTGTTAATTTCCTGGAATAAGGTACTGTTGGTTATTTAAACATTTTATTCCCTGGTTATTACAAATAAAGAAATTACAATAAAAAAAATTAAGCATAGACAGAAATATGATGCTCCAAGAAATTTTGATAACAAACAGTATGAACTAAATATTTTTGCATAAATGTTAATTCGAAAGCAAAGAAGATATAGCAGAATTTTATTTTATGGCGACAACTTTCCAATGTTTTTTAAGCTTAAATATAACCTTCCCTGTGCAAATTAAATGTCAAATAAAATACATCTCAAGTTACACAGATTTACATTTAACTAAGTCAAGATTTATGTACTTTACCTGCATTGAAATATATATGCCTTTTTGTTTTGAGGTTACAAATTAAGTGGGGCACTATTCAAGAGTGATTTGGTTATCGTTTTTATCAATTTTGGGTGCACATAATTTGGACACCTAAATAAAATATTGGTTAACTATATATAGTGACAGTGAAAAATGTAATTTGTGATAAACGGTAGCTTGATGCCACTTTATTTTGAAATAAATTGTGTTTCCACCAATTGCCGACACATGAATTCATCATAACATAACATTTCTCAAAATGTATTATTATATATATTTCCAATGATATTCATGAAGATAAAACAAAAGTGCTCTAGCATATGGAGGTTAGTTTATGTATAGCTAATAAAATAATTAAACTCTCCATTGCTAATTTTTCTCCAATGAATGGTAAAAAATTTACCGAAAATTTCTTCTCACAGACAGGCTGTCACTTTCTGACAATCATGTGTCAGTTCCGTATAGTCAACGACTTTATGTTGGCAAGCTATTTTCATTTCATTTGTTGTCCAAGTTTGAAATCATGAACCAAATTAATGGAGGTTTTGTTTGTAGCGATGAAGTTTTTACAACATACAAATGCAATTCTGTTCCATCATGTTATAATTGCATCATCCACCCTGGAAATATTGTCGAAGCAGGATCGCTAGCTGTAAGTTCGCTTATTTCAACACATATTTTGCATACATTTTGTTTTACTATACTCACAAGCAGAGTAAGAAAAAACTTGAAGGTGATACGTAATTTCTTGCTGTATAAAACTATTTACGAGTTTTATAATAACGAAGTCAGAAAGACTGCAAACAAAATTTTTACAATTTTAAAGATTAATTTTCGTAAGTTTCTTTACAGGCTCAAAATTTACCTAAAGCAACTTACAGTATTTTGGATACTCTCCCTAAGGAGACCATTGCTGAAGGTAAGTTAAACTAAAATCTAGAAAAATAGCTATAATACAGGTAAACTTTTACACAAAAATATTTTACATTGAGAGCTGTATGATGTATACCAATTATGTTAAAGCATTGCAAACATTACTGATGTTAAAATTATCTCTTAAAAGTAACTTTTCTTAATTAACCTTTAACATGGAAAACATTTGATTTGATTTTTTGTTCCTATTAACAAAATATGTAATGTATGTATGTTTTTTCCCAAACTGCTTGGTGTTTTTCAGTTTTTTCTAAAAGTTGTATTTATCAACATTTTAGGTAAAATAAGTGATTTACAGATGGAAGGCATCATCTTTGCAGTAAGTCTATATCCATCCTTTAACATCATCATCATTTTTCTCAACATTATTTTGTATTCCATTTTTCTTTTATTTCATTCTCAGTGTCAGAGGCATCAACTTATTTTACCAGATGGTAATCGAGCTGGTTTTTTCCTTGGTGATGGTACAGGTGTTGGGAAAGGAAGGCAGGTCAGTATAATACTTGACGGCTTTCCTTGTATTACGTTATTTACAAAACAAACTGATTATCTGTTAACAACACGATTATAATTAGATTATTAAAGAATTTTACATGTATATACTTGTATATAATCTGAATTGGTAATTGTGTATAAATATATATGGTATATAAATAAATAAAATTCTTTCTTTCAGATTTCAGGGATTATACTTGATAATTATTGCAGAGGTCGGCGTAAACATATTTGGTTCAGCATGTCCGGTGACTTGAGGCATGATGCCATTAGGTATAGATTGGAGATTGGAACTGATTGTTATGATGTTGTGATGAAATAAACTATTAAGACAAACAGTGATGGGAAATCACACTAATGCGTAATATTTTTTTATTTTTTTTTTAAGTATTCTATTTAATGTGATTTTTTTCCGTAGAGATTTAACTGATATAGGCTGCTATACCAATGTTATTGATGGCTGTCAGCAACTTGACAAGGGAACTAAGTAAGTCAATTAAATTGATCCTGATGTTGTAGTCTATAAAACATCCAGTGGCTTCCCTTGTTGATATAAATTATGCAGTTAGTTTGGTTAGTACCCTACTTTGTGTTTTTTGATGCTGCAGTATAAAATTCTCTGTTTTAGAATCCATTTTCTCTTCTTTTTTTTTCATAATATTGTTATCTTTTTCGTTCATAATATTGTTATCTTTTTCGTTCACTGCATTGATTTTGCAGGGCATTTGGGTTAGTATCTGAGTATAAAGAAGGAGTTCTGTTTTCTACCTATTCAACTTTGATTTCCTCATCGACAAAAGGTAAAGTGTTCGTAAAATCAAAACATTCCTTAAACCAAAAACCAACATCAAAGAACTTGAAGTAAGAAGATGGAACAGTGTGATGTAACGAAATTCAATTTTACACCTAGACCTGAAGAAATCAAATCGATTGGAGCAGCTTATAAATTGGTGTGGCGGTACTGAATTTGACGGCTGTTTAATATTTGATGAATCCCATAAAGCCAAGCATTTTATACCTGTAAGACCTTTGCTTCTTACAGTTTCTACTAGCTTGTGATGTCAAAAGAAATCAAACCTTATGTGTCTGAACTGATTGCAAAGACAGAAAGAGTTTTTCTGAATACACCTTTACCTAATTTATGTTTATATGTCCATTTAGACCTTGTTTCTGTGTTGATAATTACCTTTAATGGTCTCACTGTGATTTGCAGTTGTTTACAATTATAACTAAATAATTATAATGAAAGATTAAAACGCAACAAAACGAGATTTGCAACAATCAGGGTGTGAAAATAGGCATATGTGTGAAGGTATGTAGGTGAAAAATTTCTGAAGTACACCAAATATTTTGAGAGGGTACTTTTCCGTACACTAGAACCATCTATACTCTGTATGCTGATTAAGTCAATTTTGAATGTCTCTGCAACTTTTACTGTTGGCTACTTCTGGTAAAAAAGCAAAACATTCAACATAATATGTAAATGACAGTTTTGCAGGTCTATTCAGGAATTAATCGGACGCAATGATTTTGGATTAGCTCTCCTTTCACATTCTTTAAAATAGTCATACATTTATATTTTCAATCTAATCTGTTCTTTTTAATCTAATCTAATCTGAACTCTGCAATATACAGGGATTTTTTGGGTACCCTTACCATGGTCATTATTTTTAACCAGTTGTAAAATCCCAACAATATATTAGTGTCCTTCTCATCTATACGTCTTTTCTGACATCTTTAGAAGCTTATTTCATATGTGTAAACATAGTCTTGTCATGCCGTAAAATTATCCAATAAGGAAAAACAAAAATGGCAGCAATAGTTTCGGTTTTCAGCAGCCGCGCAATTGAATAGATTACAATGCAAAGGATCAAGATGTGATTGATATTAGGCTATATATAACAGTAAAAATAGCAGTAACGGCCATAGGATGATATATCAGGGAACCTATTCACGTGTTCAGAGAACCAATCGGTTCAGAGTAACGATTTTGAAATCAACCTAACAACCTAACAATTATTTGATAGGGGTTCCTATTTTGGCAGTCAGAGAAGTTGAAATTTCAAGGCCTGGAATTCTTACTATTGTTTGGTAATATCATCAGAAAATCTCGTGTTTGAATAATGACAAAAAGTATAAGGAAATGCTGTTGCTAATAAGAGAATTGGTTTTTGTCAAACTCACCAGCTGTTATTTGTTTCAGGGTAAAGAAAAGGCGAGCACCAAAGTTGCAATTGCTGTAACAACCATACAACGATTATTACCAAAAGCAAGGGTATTGTATTGCAGTGCCACAGGTGTGACGGATGTCAAGAATATGGTAATTACTTGCAGATTAAAAATAATCTTTCTTAACATTTAGGTTTGGAATTGCATGGAACAAAAATATATGTATTATGTACATTCCAGGGGATTTTCATAAACTTTATTAACTTAATTTTTAATTAATGTTTATAACATTAACAAACAAAAGATGAAGAATTGATCAGTAATAATCATCAACTGTACAAAATTACACGGATCTGATTGGCTAAGACGACATCTGATCAGTACAATTACTTGTTAACCGTTACTCAGTTTCTGTACAGTTGATATCAAAATTGTTAAATGTTAATGATTATTTTGGAAAACAGTCTAGATAATAAACTTTCATGAGCTTTTATTAGTACTTATCGCTTATCCTGATGACTTTTATTAAAGTTTTTATAGATCAGTAAAATACCTCTCTAGCTTTAAAACGTTCACATGAAAATTGTCAAGCGAGTGGTATTGCTCTCCGCTTTTTAAAATCTCAGTGAAGCTTTTTTTTTCCCTGGAATCTCAGTGCAACTTACAGCCATTTTTGTTGGGGAAAGGACTTTTGTTCAAAGCCAACATTCGCATCTTAGTTAATTCATAGAGAAACAAACTGTGCATTTGTAAACACTTACTGTGAGAAAAAAAATGTTAATGTCAAATCAAAAGTGTTAAATTTACCTGTTAATTACAACAACGGTTGTTTTATTCTTTTGAAAAACATGTTTCAGCAAGATTAAACAGAAATATGCAACCCAAATTGTTTAATAATAAATAATAAAAATAAAGCATGCAACACGATAATATTTTCTCTTTGTTTGAGGATGAACAAACTTATTAACAGTGGCTTATCCTTTATCCTTGTTATTCATGATTAATCGTTAATTGTTCTCGAAAACATGCGATTACAATTAAAAATTTACTTAGATCCAGTCGAAAATTTTACATAATTTTACTCACAAAATTTAATTCTGCAAAATGAAGCAATTCTGCAAAATGAAGCAATTCTGCAAAATGAAGCAATTCTGCAAAATGAAGCAATTCTGCAAAAATGAAGCAATTCTGCAAAATGAAGCAATTCTGCAAAATGAAGCAATTCTGCAAAATGAAGCCATTCTGCAAAATGAAGCAATTCTGCAAAATATTAAATGTGGTATATTTCTCATTCCTTAATTTGGCAAATTCAAAAGAAATCTGCTCAGTCACAAATTGTAATTTCACCATTCTTGATATTTTCAATCTCTATGCAAAATCTTATAATATGTCCCAATAAGATTATGACATTGTGGGATGCAAAACAAATAGCTTAACGTTGTTTATGCTTATCTATTTCAGGCTTTCATGGAAAGACTTGGTCTATGGGGAATTGGAACAACGTTTAAAGATTTTGAAAGTTTTTTAGATTCTATCACTAAAAGAGGGCTAGGTAAGGGGAAAAAGAACAGATGGATGGAAGATAGCTTTTATTTTGATGTTTAGTAAACAGTATGGTTATTTATCGTTTTTAAATAACAGGTGCTCTTGAGATGTTATCAATGGAAATGAAAGCTGCTGGAATGTATGTATCAAGAGGTTTATCTTACCAAGAAACTGAGGTAAACACATTCAAATAGTTTAGAAAGAAAGGTTACATAATACACCTTACTAAATGTTTGGCTGGTTATGCAGTGTCTGTTTTCTGTTATATCTAGTTTCATACATTAGAAGCCTCATTGACCACAAAACAAATCAAGGTTTATGACAAAGCCGTTCATGTATGGTAGGTGTACAGCATTTTAAAGTAAAGCCTGATTGCTCATGGATATTTGAAAGTGGAATAAATGTTTTTCCAGGAAGGAGCTTAAAAGGTCCTTATCAATTGCACTTAATCGATGTGCATCTGCGAATCCAAGAATCTGGACAACGTTTTGGGGATGCCATCAAAGATTTTTCAAGCAACTGTGGTAAGTACCTATTAACATAAAGTAAGGAAGATAATAGCACCCAGGCAAGAAAACACAAAAAGATTCTTCTTACCAAAGTTGATGATGGACAGCCTTTCGAAACAACCAATTCAGAAATTCGATTTTGATTTCACTTGTATGCTGAGAAAACTGTTATCTGTAATCATGACAACTGATTCAAAAGGTGCTTACTAGAGGTGTTCTAATCTTCAAGATGAAATAATATTTAAATATAATCCAAATTGTCTTTTTTCCACTCAAGCATCAGTATGAAAGTTCCTGAGATAATTAAAGAAGCAAAAAAAGCAGTCGATGAAGGGTATAGTGTGGTTATTGGTTTGCAGACAACAGGTGAGGTAAGAAAGTGAATGAATGAAGAAATAAGGAGTGTTCTAATGACTCTTTTTTTTGTAAATTGTATACAGTATTCCATTTTATTTTTTACTGACAGGCTAGTCTCGATTCGGAATTGGACCAAAATGATGGAAATATCTCAGGTTTTATCTCCTTAACAAGGGAAATCCTAAAGAGATTTATTCTACAATTTTTTCCAACTGAGCGACAAGTACCAGTAAGTATCACTAAGAAATTATTTAAGAAATTTATTTTGGTTGGTATTGAATGATTGTTTCATCAAAATCTTTTGGTAATTCTTGTTTTTTACTGTCATCAAGTTATTTTTTCATAGGGAAAAGAATCTGTTGCAGATGAATGGTGTGTGAATGCCAAGTGTCTGTTGTTAGATTTCGCTGAGAAAGTACGACTACCTGATAGGTAAAAATTGCTTCTGAAATTATGTTATTCAATTTCAAGATTCAATTTGATTGGATAATAAAAGGTCCTGCGAATCCCTCCTTATCACTGGTCTGATAAATCTATACAAATCCTCGATAAAGGAAATTTGAAAATATATGGAATTTGTTTGTGTGAAAGGTTGAAAGTATGCTAAAAGTAATTTTGTGTTTTGTATACTCTGTAGCCCTTTAGACAAGATCATTGATGAGCTGGGTGGTCCAGCTAATGTTGCGGAAATGACTGGCAGAAAAGGTTTTATTGGCCGCTATAAGCAGAACGAGAAGCCCAGGTATTTAACACGGGGAGGTGATGCTAATAGTGTGGACAGCATCAATGTTAATGAGGTAAGGATAACTGGATTGTCAGTATTGTAAAAATCAGGGATTGTGTATTTTTAGGAGTTTATATTTAAATCTTTTAGAGAAACGCTTTCATGAACGGCGATAAAGTAGTGGCGATTATATCTGATGCAGCTAGTACTGGTAAATAAGATGTTTACAAGTTGTTACTTCATTCTCGTTCGTAAATATATCTGGATGCTTCAGTTATTAAAAACATACTAACAAAATTTCTCAGGTTGAAGATATAGAGATGCATATATTGTAGAAGTATAACTTTTTCGCCTCTAACATAAGGGATCTCAATACACGCTGATAAACGTATGAATAACCAAAGGAGGAGAGTACACATCACCGCGGAGTTAGCATGGAGCGCTGACAAAACTGTGCAACAGTTAGGGAGGTCCCATCGCTCGAATCAAAGCAGGTAGATTTCATTTGCTATTTGATTAACCCTGTATTTGACCTTCAATTCATATCAATACTAACCATGTCTGCGATTTCGATCTCTAATTTCAGTTGTATTGCTTTTTTCCCAGTGGTCCTATTTATAAATTAGTAACATCAAATCTTGGAGGTGAAAGAAGATTTGCTGCTGCTGTTGCCAAAAGATTACAATCCTTAGGTTTGTATCCGTTACGTGAAGATTAGTTTTGCCTGGAGTTCGAAAGTCCTTGTTCGAAAGTAGGAAAGTCCCTTGATCTTGTTTGGTTAAACATGGTTAAGTTGGGAGATATCTCTTTCAAACGTATTTAGGTTTTGGAGGATTATAGCTTTTATGTTTAGGTGCAATAACAAAAGGGGATAGACGAGCAGCCACTGGAGCAGATTTAACTCAATTTAACTTTGATAGTAACTACGGGAGACAGTCTTTAAAATTGATGTATGATGCTATTGTCCAGGTAACAAGTTTAATGCTAATAGTGAACTAGAATTGTTAGTTTTAAGGCAATGCATGTAAGTGTTAAATACTGAGGGTTTGTATTTATCCTTTCGTGGCTTTTATAGCTAGAAAATGGCTCTTGTTTAATAACACAAATAGGAGATGGACGAAATAATTTATTTGCACTTTTCCATCACTTTTCTTGGTTCAAAGTATTTTTTCCCTTTTAGCGGCGATTGTGTGTCGGTTTAAAATTCGAGGACATAAAGGATGATAATTTACGGAACACATACACACTAGATATTTTCCACGACGATCTCAAGGTAAAGCTTTTTTGTACAATGGTGGAATTGTAGATTTAATTAGAAGTTTTCAACAACACCGTTATTTGCTTGAAGTTTTTTCTCTTTATTCAATTGATACAAAACTCTTTAAGTAAGCAACATTCCTCTGTCATTTTTGTTGAGATGCCTTTCTCATTCAATCCTTAGCAACTCTCAGGTTGACATTATATGATACGTCAAAGGCGCTTATGAGGGAGAGCGCTGATAAGAGGAAATACGGGGGAGATACATTTCTTTTATCTAAATTGTACAATAAATATTTTTACTATTAGTTTGTCTAACAAGATGTGATCATCACCAGTTTACAGTCAAAACTTTGTTATTTTTGTCTGGGCTAACGAGAATATTGTTGTTCATTACATCGTTCTTTCAAACGAAAAATAGAGGCTTTCTGCTAAAAAGTTGTTGATTGCTTCTTGTTAGACAAATACACTCTTTATAATAATTTCTATAGTCTTGTTTACACGATATGGATTTTCTATAGTCTTGTTTACACGATATGGATTTTCTATAGTCCTGTTTACACGATATGGATATCCTGGAAGAAAATGTTGTCGGTCCATCAGTACAAGAAAAAAATTCGAAAAACGTGGGAAAGTTTCTCAATCGAATACTTGGTTTAGAGGTGGAAAAACAAAATTTGGTAAACATAATATTGCTTTATTGTTGTGGACGTCTGTCCAACACAAGCTTTCCTCAGACATGTTGACACGTTGCGGATAGCTTCAATCGGATAACTAAACAGTTCAAAAACATTTATTCGATAAAAGAAATTGAAATGATTTCATGCCAATAGGTTTATAGAGATTAAAGGTGAATTGTCGAGTTGTTGCATTTTGACACAAATTTGTTGGGTGTTTCATAATTGTCCTGAAAATATACAGTCGACTCTCGATAACTCGAACTCTCACGGGACCTTGAAAAAAGTTCGACCTATCGAGAGTTCGAGTTTTCGAGATGTTAGGTAATATAGCCGGTATCTCCAGTTCCGGCGTTTTTGACTCCCTCCGGGTATTTTTCGCTGTCTCAATGTATTACCGAAAGTGCAAAAATCGCAGGGTGTACTGGGTAGACAAGATGTTAGGTTAAATCAAGAAGAAAATGAAAATGACACAGAGGAATTTGGAGCAATTTTCTTACTTATCATTTCTTACGAAAAAAATCAGTCATACAACTTTGTTTCAAGTTTTCGCATTTCTCAAGGATGAGTGTACTTTCGATCTTCAGTACAAGTGAGTGGATTTGCTCCCCATGTGTACTGAAAAGGGAAAGATCTTGTAGAACTTCTAATGCATTTCCAATTTCACTGGCTGAAGGGCGCGTATGCCAAACACTCTCGTCATCTTGAAAACATTCGAAATTCAAACGTTCGAATTACAACGTCTTTTCGAATTTTTTTAAAAATATTTGAGAAAAGTTCGAGTTATCGAGAGGAATTCAGCGTAGGGACCGAAAAAAAAGTTCGACCTATCGAGATGTTCGAGTTTTCGAGTGTTCGAGTTTTCGAGATTTTTTTTGCCTCAAAAGGGCTTGTAAACTCAAGGGACCTTGAAAAAAGTTCGACCTACCGAGTTGTTCGAGTTATCGAGTGTTCGAGTTATCGAGAGTCGACTGTACTGGAAAGTCCTGGCTGAAATTTTATTTCAAAATAATAGTGGTCTATCCAACACAAAGATCCGATACAACAGAACTTATTAAGGGAAAAAACTGGGGGTAAAATTAAGGAAAACTATTATCTGGAGAAATAAGTCACTACCCTCACTACCCTCTGACCTACGGTCACTTTTCTCCTTTTTTCTCCCAATAGTGTAGTAAACAGACCGTTCCGCCGTGAAACCTTTTCCGGTCACTTTTCTTCCTCCTATCCGTATTAATTTGAATCCTCGACGTGTGAACATGATCTCGGTTGAATGTTTTGTGATAAAAATTTGATTTGATCTTCAAAATTATCAACCAATCAACTGCAAGCTTAAAGGTGACCAACCAATCAGAATCAGCGGAACTTTTCCCCATCGAAGTGGAAAAACGTGCCAAACGATCGAACTTATTGTTTCCTAACTTATTTGGATCTTACATAAGCAGAGGATTATTTGCCTCAATAATTCAACTTCTTATTTGAATTGCAGCACAACATTCACAACACTAATCTTTTGTTTTGTTTTAGATATTTAGATACTTTAGTAAATGTCTCGACACGACAACTGAAGCTGCAAAAAGGGAAGGACGGTAATATAAAGGCTGTTTATTTGAATCATTTTGTCTCATTAGTAAGTAAGTTAGTAAGTAACGGGGAGTTTTAAGTCCTTGGCCTTCCATCTGTAGTGGTTGGCTATTCTGCCCGCTGACTTGCAACTGGAAATTTGACTTACCGCCAGAGATACTTGTAGCATTGATCTGACTTGCCTGAAGGCCATTGTGCAGTCAGTCGATGGCTCCAATTGGGCTGATACGCTGCTTTTAAAGCGCATCGGAGTGACGTATCGAAATGCTACTTGACTGAGACTTGAACATTCACTACACCATCGCTGCAGTCTCAGACTTCCTTATGACGGACATCGAAGGGAACGACTTCTAAGGCTAGAGGAAACTAGTCCAACATGTCGGTCCAACATCATCGAACATGGCGAATGTTGGATGTATTTGTAGGTGATGTTGAATGATTTTGCAGTTTGGATGATGTTGGATCTCTACTCAAATACAATCAATAAGCGTTTTCCATGGTCATATTTATTCACAGATTCCCAGGACTGCAGTGTATGCGTATTTACTAATGTTTGAGTAAGAGAATTGAGCTTGCGTGAGTCGTTTAAAAACGAACTCTGAAAACATATATGGAATAAATACCAATTGACACAAACCATCCAATTTGTTGGACTTGCATATTTGAATTGAAAATAGAACAACATAATAAGGTCTTTAAACAGAATTTTGAGAATGATACTGTACTCATGTTCAGTGGATGGACTATTTGAGTCTAATTTATTTATTTACTGTTATAGATATAATGATGGCGTAACTGATATCCGCGGAAATTCTATTGTTATGATTGAACAACCTAAAGTGGTTTTTAAGGAAGCGCAACTTGGTGCCTCGATAACCAGGTTTAAAGCAGTGTTATTTGTATTCTTTGGCTATTCACCGACTGGTTATGACTGGTGTTCTTGTGAGAGTGGATTATCCTGAGAGCGACTTTAACAGTGTCTATCAAGCGTCTCAGCTTGACGTCGGGATTGGTGTGTAGGCATGGTGCCTATAAATACAACAAAAGTCTAGATATATTTTACCGAACAAAAGCAAGTGTGATATAAAAGTGCCTAAGGGGGGTTGTCTAGCAGAGCGGTGGAAGCACACTTGTGGCTTCCGTAGCCCTTATGAAAGCCTTAAATGCTCTAGGGGGACCTCCTACGCAGGACCCTCGTTGATTACAGTTCTATCAGAACTGAAGAGGCTATCATGGATAAACATTAATAAATAATAATAATAATATAATCCTTACATTTATTCCTATTTTTGTTTTTAGGCATCTAGTAATTTTAGTTGATCGAGGCATACCATTTACACAAGCGTTAGAAAAGTATAACGGCAACCGACATAATGAGAGCGGTTTTTTTTGTTCGAAACGCGAGCAGTATGGAAAGAAATTGTTGTTGTTGGCCATCCAAAAAGAAAGATCGAATCATTTATTCACTGTTATCAGGTTTGGGTTTCTAAATGTTTTTCTATGTCACGCTGAAGTATCTCATAAAGATATTTGGGAAATCGAGGTAACAGGTCTTCCTCGTTTTCCCAATAAAGAATATCCTCCACTATGCTCTTGTAATGTTTGTTGAAGTCAGTAATAACAATCTGTTGTTCAAGTCGTCATCATAAGATTGAGTTTTGACGTGCAACGGTGGACCTGATTAACATAATGAAACATTGGCTACCGATGTTAGTACGACACCTGTCGTACATCAAATTTCCCGTGCGGTGACGTTATATGATAATCCTATGGCTTGTAATGATTGAAAAAAAGTTCTTATTAAAAGTCATTTTTAGCAAACCACTCAAATATTTTCTTAATAGACCAAACACTGGAGTATCATCTTTTGAAGAAGAAAAAACTGATTTACTACAGAAATATGATCGTATCCAGCCCGAGGATGTAGGTCCGTAAAAATTTCTTTGGTTTGTTTTACTCTTTCAAACGTCGCTATATCGATTAAAAACTAAGACGTATAGAATAGAATATTCCATATAAATTTAAGTGATTTCAATAAAATCACCGATCATCCACATAGATAAAGGATATTGATTAAAATTATGGATATCTGACGGAGGTTTTGACAAAATCATTTATTAAAAATGACTTCAGTACGGTGTTTGAAATTTTCTAAAGAATCGCCAATAAAGATTTGTTGAAAATTTGTTTGTTTGTTTGTTTGTTTTTGTTTTCCATTTATTGGTTCAGTTTTGTTTATTACATCAAATAGAGGCTGGTTGGAATGACCAATATGATCGAACAAAAGAAAATTGTATCCATGGTGGCAGGTGCAAACATAAGGGAAGTTGCAAAAGTGAGTTCATATTATACTAATGGTTTTCAGTGGTCTTTATTTGCTTATGAAAACTTTGATAAAAACTTCTGTACTGAGGCAAAATCCGTGCTTTCAATTTTAAGAATTTTAGTATTGGAAGCATCTTGTTGTCGTCACAAAAATCCATTTATTAAAAAAAAGAAAAATTTACAAACTCACATATCCCTATGCTCCTTGAATTTTAACCGAAAATTTCATATAATTTGGGTCTGGGTTCGTTTGACCCCGAATGTCCACTTAAATGTTGGTTCCTTCTTTTCCTTGTGATCTGTTGAATATTTTAGTTGGGTCTAGAATCACGGAACTGCATCTACTAACAGGTCGCATCCTGTCTATATTACCAGCACTGGAAATAATAGTTGCAAGATTTGCGCATGCGCTGCAACTTCCGTAAGAGATATTTATAATTTATTGATATAATGAGCTATTTAAAGATAATGAACTATTATAAAGGTCGTGAAAAAACTAAGTCAGCAGTTTTCTACAAGGGAATCTCCACGAGGGAGCCAATCATTTGTTTACCTCGTTTGTTGCCAATTTGATACAAGTCAGCTGCTCCTTCCAGACCTATTTCTTATTGTTCAAATGAGGGATTCCAACTGCTGACATCAGCACACAGCAACTCTCAGTTCTATTTATAACAGTTCATTATCTTTAAGCGTTGACGTTTATAAGGAATATGAATGTTATGGCATTCCATTTCCTGTGTTTTCCTAACTTGATGTTTCCCTGTTTGAACGTTCTAACGTATTTTCCCTATGAACCGAACCTCTATCACATATGGAGAAGAAGAACACATAGACAAATGATTTCATAACTATCTACCAATTTTTCAACAATCATCAATGTAATTTCTTTTCCTTTTTGTAGACGTGAACAACGTAACCTTCGTGTAGTTCGTATAGAATTAGATAATGGCGAACGTATGGTCGGTCTGCGATACCCAGCCATTTTAATCAACGAAGCAGAAAAATATATAAAGGATCAAACAGCATACTTACAGGAGACTACAGTAACTAGGAATTTGTTTTTAAAGAGGAAATCTTCAGTTATTCATATCATGTGTTAAACCTAGGACAGACCGCGCAAATTTATTCACCCACACACGCTAACATTTGTTAACGCCGTAATATGCTGTGCGATTTTTAAATATTTTTTTTTGTTTGCGAGAAATCGTATGCAACAACAACAGTGTATAACAAAATGTTGTGCAAATTTTGGCCTTTATAAAAAAACGTATGCAACCTTTAAAAAATTGGACATTGTACTTTGTACCGCGTCAAAATAACATTTGATTTCACGAATTCGAACAAAGAAAATATTCGATTTTATTCTGAATCGGCTGTTTCATTGGCTGATGAGAAAATAGATTAAAGTACGAGTACAAAAAATTGTATGTGTGTGTTTCAAAACATTCTTGCAGCATTATGACGACACCAATTGTAAACAAAAAATCAATGTAATAAAATCGTACTAATGCCCAACTTCGTTCGCACGGTTTGTCTTGGGCCTTAGAAAACTTTGCAACTTGATTCAGTACACGTTTAAACTTTCCTTCATACTTCTTTCATACTGATTTGATGGTTATTGGTTGAATTTCCCTCTCCATCTGACTGGTAATAAGGAATCTTTTGTGTGTTTTACAGGGTCAAGTAGCGCAAGCAGTGGTGGAGACCGTCAGAGAAGTAAACAACAAAGCGAAATGTAAAGTTTTATCTGCACCCAAAACTATTAAGAACTTTTTTAAAAAGACGTCCTCTGCTGATAAAAGCATTCGAGAAACTTTTGAGAATGGTCGTTCGAAGTGCGACGGTGACGTGTCAAACAATGGAAAACGTACGAGCGACGGTGACGTGTCAAACACTGGAAAACGTACGAGCGACGATTGTGCCGGGAAGGCAAAAAAATTAATCCATTCCAAGAAAAGAACTCTAAGTAGCGATGTGTCTGCGACACCACCTAGTAAAAAAAGAAAACAGACCAACATTTTTAGTGCGCTTAACACAGTAAATCAGAAGAAAACTTTTACGTGCCCAATCTGTCAAAAATCGTTAGAAGCTATGAAAAACGATGGTGTAAATAATCATATTGACTCCTGTTTAATCGAGTAAATATAGTAATCGAGTCAATCAAAACTCGAACGTAGATGTAAACATATCTCCTGTTTTTACTTTTTAACTTATTTAGCCAGGAAGATTACTTTTACACAGTCAATGCGTTCTCAATTTGAAAATCAGACTTGACAAATCGAGACAACTTGGACTTATTCGTACGTGAGCGAGCATAATCTGTGAATGTGGTACGGATTAAAATGTTCAAATTACCTCTTCTATATCTCTTCTATATCTGTCGCTTGGTAATAGACTTCTGGTCAACTCGCACACAGCGAGTGTATTTTACGCAGTGCGTACGGAGTTATCCCACGACGCACACGTTTACAAAATATGCCAAGTGGAAATTTGCTGTGGGTATTAAATCTATATGAGACAGACATCTGTTTGTAATGGAAACTTGTAAACAGACCTTCAGATCGTGAGGTAACTGGATATCTTAAGATTTAAAATTCCTTCTTATCAAAACGCAAAAATTTGTCTGCCAAGGCTACAGAGATTAAAAGAGTAAAAGAAAAACTTCAAGTATTTTGATAAGCTTTTACATACTTCTGAAAGGGAAAGTACAAAAATAGCAGTTAACTCGCAAAATATCAAATTGTATGATATCAAACATCGAAAAAAAAAAAAAATACAATATTGAAAGGATTTCAAATAAATTTCTTTGCTTTTGTAATTAAAGTCAACACTCTTGAAGACGGTTTCATTCTGTCAGAAATGCCTAAAATATACCTTTGCATAAAAGTCAGGCTGTGTTCTACCTTGTTTGGATAGGCAATATTGAAAACCAAAAAATCTGCAGAGTACTTGACATTACACAAACTTGAATTTCTCCAATTAGCGTTGGGTAGTGTTGAATTACATCACCAACTGTCGCTAAATCTTTTATTATCATTGCCCTTCTCTCTGGAAAATTTTTTTCCATTGACATACCGTATTTCCTCTAATAAACGCCGCGGCGTTTATTAGAAATTGCAGATTTTGGATGCGGCGTTTATCAGAGGGCGGCGTTTATTACAAAATGAAAAATCAAATAAAACAGACTTTAAACAACAATGTTTTCTCTTCCTAAAAAACGTAACAAAAGATTGTGTGAAAATGTTTTACACAAAAGAAGTCAAAAAAGAATATCAATATCACTGTCGCCGTCAGAATCCTCTTCTATGATATGAAAACTTTCATAGCTTTCGCTGACGTCAGAATCGAAAATTTGAAATGGATTTTCAGAAGATCGATCTTCATCCAGTGCTTCCGTTGTCTGCTTCAATAAAGCAGCACCAGTCGAACAAGACGAATCCTCTTTGAAACAATGGATTTTGTCATCCTCTGATCCATCCGTAGCTAAGTTTAAACCACATGACTTGAAAGACTTGATGATTATCTCACTGCTCAATCCATTTCACGCTTCTAAGACCCATTGTATAAGTTTTCGTCGGGGTGGGGGTTTCTGATTTCCCCCTTTTGTAAACTGCTGTACGCCTTCCGCCATCCATTCATTATAAAGATCTACATACCACTCTTGAAAGGCTTGTTCCATGATACATCTGGCGCCTGTATGTATTTTTTGCAGCCACCTGGAATTATGATATTTTCAATTTTTCCTTCCGACAATTCTCGCTTAACGGAGTCCATGATGTGGCACTCAAAAGAATCCCAAACCAAAAGCCGCCGGTTAAAAGAAAATGTGCCCAAAATTGTTTCAACAAAGTGCAAGGTGAGTTCCGCATTCATCCATGCATTTTTTGATGACACAACGACACATTTATTTCTAAATTCTGTGTTAAGTTCTTTAGATTCACGCTTTGCACCACCAAAGACGATAAATGGTTTCAGTTTAGTCCCATCAGCTTTTGCTGTCAAACAAACAGAAATCCTGGCCTTTTCATTACCAGTTGACTTCAATATTACTTCCCGTTCACCACGTTGCTCTACAGTTGTTGGTGCAGCCATATCCGCCCATACAGCTGTTTCATCCATTGCAATTATGTAGCTTGCATTGAATTTGTACTTTCTTGTCATTCGCCAGACATGGATCACGTATTGTACTAGTCTATCAACAAGGTATGCAGGATCTTTTTGGATTGTTGTTGTTCTGCGCCGTAATGAAAGGCAATTTCGTTTCATAAACTTCTCTAATCAACCACGGCTAGCCTGGAAACTATCTTTTGAAACAATATCTTCCCCAGCACTTTCATCATGGATGGCCTTCGCTTTTCTCATAATTAGTTTTCGAGAAACACGTAAAGAATTTGCTCTTCTTTCATGTATCCATTCGAGTAGGTCTTCTTCTAAGTCGACGTTTTTGATTTTACATCCTCCTCCTTCCAATTTCATTCTTTTCGCTCCTCCTTGTTTCAGCTTATCTGCATTAGCTTTATTTTCTTGCTGCTTCACGATTAGTATTACGTTTTGCGTAATCAACAACTGTGGACTTAAAGGCAAAAGTAAAACTTCGCCTTTTTTCCCCTTTATGGGAAATAGATTGGTTATGCTCTTCTTCGTTCGACATTTTTTCTGCTCTGTCACCACATAACTCTTATGAAATAAATTGTGAAGGCAAAAGTTCTGTCCGTGTGTGAGTCAAGCTGCAGCTATGTTTGTTCACACCTTATGATGAAAGTTTATCACACCTTCATTCCTTTAAAATTGAATAACCAATTAAAAAAGTTTCCGATTTCAAAGATCGGTTCATGTTTCCCTTTCATTTTGAAAGAAGACAATGGTGTGCCTTCATGCACACCGTCCTCAATTAAATTACGTTTTCCGAACCGCTTACAGGCAAATGAGAAAAGTTTTTTTAGCAGATTACGAAGGGTGATTTCAGTGAAAATGGCTCGAGCGATTCCAGTACAATTCGAAATGTATTTAAATGTAAGATTTTTTCCAATATCCGTGGACACCATGTTTACAAAAACATCTGGACACCTGAAATTGGAGAGTCTTTGGTTTGTAAACGCGATGAGCGGTTGGAGGCCAAAGAGCTGGATGAGTATGCGATTGGAACGTACAAGAAGATGTCAGACGAGGAAATTCTAGTGGGACATTTACCAATAGAACTGTCTAAGCTAATAGCATTTTCATTGAAATTGACGGTAATCACGTGCACGCAATCGTAAATGGTAAAAGGATACGAGAAGTTGGTCTGAGTGTTCCTGCGCAGCAAGTAAAGTTCATGCAAAAATTCTTCATGACGAACTGTTGAAGTGGAAAAAACAATATTCGTTTTTATCTTTAGTTGTGGAAGAATTTGTTGATAGAAAACAAGTCAAACTCGTATAAACTATTAATTACAAATGCTTAGCTATAAGTGCGGCGTTTAATAGAGGGAGGCGTTCATCAGAGGGCGGCGTTTATTAGAGGGAGGCGTTCATCAGAGGGCGGCGTTTATTAGAGGGAGGCGTTCATCAGAGGGCGGCGTTTATTAGAGGAAATTTTTTGATCCTGCCGTTCAACGGAATATGACGATTGCTTAAGTAGGCGTATTTTGTGAAGCTCTATGGACGCATCATCTTCGCCAGCTAGCCTCTCTACTAGATAGTTTTTGACTCCCCATGCTTGGCAACTTTTTTTGGTGTTGTTTACAGCTACGTCATCATTAACTCTCTTTTTTGAAAATATCCCCTTTTTTTCGATGATAATAATAGGAATATTTTCATTGTTTTTTTTATCGTGAATTTTTAAAAAATGTTTTAAGTTTTTTATGCCAATATGTAATTGCATCTTCATGGTGCATGGAAAAAATGGAAAACGATGAATCAGCCAATTTACCATTTCTTTATATTCTCTATAGACTGTTTGAAGGATAACTAAAATCCAATAATAATACATTTGCATAAACTTGTATTACAAAACTACCTGATACCATCCAAACATAAAACAATCTACAGTTAAATTGAAAAGGGGACTTACTATGTATACTTTGTACATTCGTCATATACACCGGCCAAAATTGTTACACCTTCACTTTGGCTTGGGTGAATCTTTGTTTCTAGTTTTTTCAAGATAACATTACGTATCATATGATTTTTAATTATAAATGGAACTGGAAACGGTCGTTCTTCATGTGATCTGAAATTAATTTTGAAATATATAATAAAGATATAATGAAGTTCTTAAAACAGATTTTACATGTGTATACTAAACGAATTTCAATATTTTTGTTAAGTTATTGTTTTGACCTTTTAAGATAATGAACCTACGTAACAGGTTCTTCTTCATAAAAAGTTTTAGTTGGTTCAAGTTCTCTTTGGTCCTCCTCACCATTTTCTTCCTCGTTAAGGGTTCTGCTTTCAATTTCGACTCAAACATTTCCTGCTAGATGTCTTGACTAAGGTCGATAGAAACCAAATTGATAAAGTCTGATCGACGGTTATCCAAATCGTTTGGTTCTGATAACTCGATGAAACCAAAATCAGCATCTTCATACTGAACATCATTTTTCAAACTTTACTCAATTCAAGCTTTTCTTTATACAGTCAAAGTACAGAAATGAAGTTATACAACGTAACAACGTAACAACGTAAGAAATAGCGAAACAAGCTCCCGTTTCATCATAAAACCCATGCAAAGGATTCTCATGACCACCATGACGAAAAATATAAAAAAAATAAACCCATACAAATGATGAAATCAATTTCCCATTCATTAAAAAGTAAATTTCTCCTGAAAACTTTCATGGAAAATAAGAACAGAATAAGAACATTTTGAGGCTGAAATCCTCAAAAAAATAAGAACATTGAAGCTGAGCCAAAATTTACTGGTTCTTATAAAAAAAGAGTGTAATTACATAAGAATTATAAACAAGTAAAACATACAGGAATATAATGACGTAACGGCACTAGTTTCCTTCCAGTGACATCATAAAAGCCTGAAGAGTGACAATTTAAAAACTCATCAATTTTAATGATAAGTGATTTGTCTTCATTTACGACCTCGTATGCATGGTAATGTGTATCGAATTGGGTAATTTGAAGAACTTGACAAAGTACATAGACGTAAGTATTATAAAATATGACACCTGCAATTAAATCAAATAAATACTCGTCATTCTCATAGGAAACCACCACCACTTCATTCTCAGAATACTTTTGGCCATTGTAGAACACAGCTTTTGCGTAGGTAATAATATCATACATTGAACAATTTACTGTTTTCTGTATAACTTCCTGTACATCTGATTCAAAATACTCAAGAGGAACTTCTCTGACATAAACCCCTTTGGGATCTTCTTGCTTTAAAATAAATTCATTTTTGTAATGCAACTGCATCAGCATCTGATGATGGTTTGCCATTGAGTAACATAAATTTTATCTTTTGTTTGTTAAATTTCACTGTCTCTTTAAAAAAAACGTTTTTCGACTCAAATCTCAGTGTTTTTATGAGTGGACCAAACTTACTGATCATTTCAGGATAATGACGCAAAAAATGACCTTTTGGTTTTTCTTCGTCAAATGCTTCAATATATTTGGGCAAGAATTCGTCTATTAAACACTGGAGATACACAACATCTTCACGAGTAAATTTTCTGGCACACAGTCTTTCTAAAATGTCTAAAAAGTCTGAATGCATTCCCCAAAGGTCATAATGTTTTGGCACTAGGTCGGCAATTAAAAAAGGCAAGAGTTTGAGCAGATTCCACATCTCACATGCTGTTTCCTTCACACGCATTTGGTTTAGTGCCTTTATTTTCAATGGTTGTGGTTTGTTGTTCTTGTCAATACCTGGAGTAAAAAAATTTTGTCAAAAAAAAATCCTGAAGTGTGTATATAACCAGATCGACAGCGAAACCTTTGAATATGTCATGCGACAAGTCTGGTGGAAATCCTGCGGTTACATGATCGTAAATAGTTCTTTAAGCAAGAATTGCTTTTGATTTCATAAAAGGGAGATAAAGTCACATTATTATATACTGCTTGAACATTGTTCTCATAAGAAGTTTTATCACTTAACGTAAAGTCTTTAACTGTGTACTTTTACGTTACTTGCGCAAACAGTTGCAAAATCGGCATACCCTTTTAATGGTTGAAACATTGCATTGGAAGCCTCCTTAAGCATGCGCTGCAAGGTTGTCCGCCACAACCATTGATATGGTTCCAAAGAACGTGAATAAGGACTCATTAAATGTTCCTTCTCTACCTTAATCAAATCATCTATGAAATTTGTTAGGACTTTTTCATAACCGTACTTCGTAATGTTAGTAGATTTACAGAACAACACTCAATGAATATCCTTGAGTCTACAATTACATTTTGATGGTAAGTTTCCGAGCGTGAAATAAAATGCAGAGATTTAATGCTTCGCAGTTTTATTTCCAAGTGCATTAACGACATTAAAATCATCATGATATAAAACCAATTGCAGGTTATTATGAGAGTTAGAAAATAAAGGATTTGATGAAAATAACGAGCCATCATTAAACTGTTCCAATGTTCCTTCAGCAGTTAGTTTGACACCTTTGTTATTTCACCTAAAACATCCTCGTGTTTCAGAATAATTTTTAAGGTTTCTAAAATTGGGACGTACTGAGAGGATTCTTTATTGCCATTTTCGTCCACATCAAGAACTAATTCAACTGGTCCAACGTAAGTTGACTTAGATTTTATGTATTGTGACAGAGATTTTTCCCCAATAAATTTTTCGAAAGCTATAGCGTATGGGGTTCGACAATCAAGATGTGCTTTTGTTTCGTGATCAAGATATATGTTTGGATTTTTAAGAGTTTCGGAAATTGTTTGAGAGAGTTCTCTTTTGAAACTGTCAAATAAAATCATCAGTTTTTCACTGATAAAGCAAGTAGTTTTTGTAGTAACTTTGTGTTCTTCTCTTAATTCAAGTAATAGACTAGCCACAATACTTATATAATCAACCTCTTTTCTAATTGTGTTTTTAATGCCAAAGCACTCTTCAACAATTTCGTTCCCATTCCCGATTTCGTGTTTTGTTCCCATTTCAAAACAAGTTGAAAATAAGAAAAAGGTTTGCAATATAAAAAAAGCCATTTCAAATTACATGAATATTTAATTTAGGTTTAATTTAATATAAGATATTATTTACTGAGAGTAACATTTAAACTGCTTAAAAAATTTTTTCGGAACAATCAATCGAAAGTGTGAATAATTAAAGACAATGTGTTGTTATAAATATAGCAAAATCTGACAACATGATGATCTCAGCACACGAGCATGAACAATAACAACAGGTGAGAGACAAGAAGAGGAATTGTTGTATTGTTTTATTTTCATAAAAGTAGCACGTGGATTATCGTTTGTCCTAAATATAAGCTTCTATTTTTGTTGCTTTTAATGATGACTTTCATAGAAGTTACTTTGATAACACGAACAGAAAACAATAAAATTAGAACAAAAGTATATAGGAAAGAAACCCACACGGGACAGTACATCAATTATCAGTCTAATCAACCAAAATCAGTAAAATTGTCCACAATTACAACATTGACAAAGAGAGCAAAGGACATTTGTACCACAGAATCTGATTTCAATAAAGAAATTGACTATATCATAAAAACCATGGAATTGAATGACTTAGTAGTAAATGGTTAGTACAGAAAACGATTAAAGAAACGTTGGAACCAAAAGAAAAGAAGGTGATTGATGAAAACGAAGAGAATGCTCTAATAATATATTTACCATATGAAAAAAGTATATCCGAAGCAATCTCCAGAGTGAGCAAAAAGTACAATGTGGCAATCAGACATACTAAAGAGAAGTCCCTAAAAAACAAAATGAAGCAGAAAGAAAATTCACAGCAGAGAAAGCAAACGGAACAAGGCGTAGTATATGAAGTAAAGTGTCAAAGTTGCAATAAGAAATATATTGGAGAAACAGGCAGACAATTGTTGACCAGATTGAATGAGCATAAAATGGATGCCAGTAAGGAAAATAAAAATTTATCTGGACTCTCAAAGCACATAAAGGACACAAATCATATAATAGATTGGGACCAAGTGAAAATTTTACATAAAGAAGAATTATATAAAACGTTTATTTAAAGAAGCCATAGCAATTAAGAAATACGATCATGACGCAATATTGAATAAGAAAGATGGAATAAAAGTGTTATCACACATTTGGGAGTATTTAATTTAAGATTGTATATATTTGATAAATTGTTTATATGTGTTTTAATGTTTTATGTTACCTTTGATGAGAAAAGAATTTTAGCTGTTTATAATACGTAGAACTTTATTTTATTTTAATTTGATCTGATGATGCTTGTATAAATACTACAAGAGAAAATTTATCAAAAAAAAATATTGTCTTAAAACCCAAACGAATCAAAGTTATAATTAATTTATAGTCAGTATAACAAAAACCTTGTTTTTACAATAAATATTGAGAAAAAAAAACTAATTAAAACCGACTAATACAAAAAGAATTTTTAAACAATCTTTTACAAATTTACATATATTTATTAAAAATAAATTTTACATCTAGAACCATCCCATTGCTTAATAGCTCGTTTGAAAGTACTTAAATTTTGCAATTCCCCTCATTCAGTTATCTCCTCAAGACATAATACAACTACCACAATGCAATGCCAAAAAATCTCTTAACATGTCTCAATGGAATAATGAAGGGTTTTCATGAACAAAACTGATATTCTCACTGCCATTTAAGGACATGCTTAAACTTACCACAAAGAGAGTAATTAGAGCATTGCATTGTGGTAGTTGTATGATTTATTATAGAGATAACTGAATGAGGGGAACGGCCAAATCTGGGAACTTCTAAGTCGGGATTAAACTTTATTCTTGGATCAATGAAGCACTTGCGGATAGATCTTTCCAGAACGATTTTCATATCAGATAGGATTCGTCCATACACGATAACAAGCGTATCCGATATAGGAATTTATTTTTAATCACCTATATTCTTCGTGAATTTAAGCATACTTTTCCGTGATGGTTGATACTGGCACTTCTGATGTAAGTAAGTAACCGGGAGGCTTGAGTCCTTGGGCTTCCATCTATATCGGTTGGTTTTTCCGCCCGCCGACTTGTAACTGGGAAGTTGACTTACCGCCAGAGATACGTATAGCATTGCTCTAACTTGCACGAAGGCCAGTGTGCAATTAGTCAATGGCTCCAAATGGGCTGATACGCTGCTTTTAAAGTGCATCGGAGTGAAGTATCGAGAAACGAACTTGAATGGGACTCGACACGGGCCTCAACGGTCGCACTCGAAAGTACTAACCACTACATCATCGCTGCACATGTAGCAAAAGCGATAGGAGATCTTATAATGGATAATAAAAACCAGGTCATTCTTGTTCGTTATGTATTTCACGTTTGTTCTGGAATGGTTATTATTTGCTATAATCCAAAAACGCTGTTTAAATATCCTCATTTAACGAAAAAATATGGATACCAACCGTTCGCAACATTTTTTTAAAAATAAATGCCATTTATTTACAGAAGGAAAGTTTTAAATCGTGGAAAATATTAACAAGGAGAAAAGTAAAAAAAAAGTAAAACTTGAGAACGTTGTTTTTGTTTCTGTGCCGAAGAACTGCAAACCATATGTTCCATTTTCGTCCCATATTCACTGTTTACATCTGCCTTCATTTTGGTTTTGTTATAACTTATATATCATAAGCAGAAAATCAATTTCAGAAACAGCAGAACACCGATCTCAGTAACAGCAGAATGCCAGGTTGGTTATCAAGAAAGCTAAAATTGTCAAAAGAAACAAATGTGTATAGAAAATTACCTTCTGTTTATCAACTAACCGACTCTTCTATGACTTATTTGATAGTGATGGTGATACTGAATCAATAGACGACAAATATCCGCATCGTCATGACAACATGGATAAAGGAACGTTTTATCGTCCTAATATGCCGTCGAAGATGTTCAATAATGCCAATACGGATGACGTGAAACCAGCGATGTTTAATAATACGAAGATTCCATTGGAGTTCCCACCTAAATTTTCATCCAAAGAAAAGTATACAATTTTGTCTCAAAAGAATATACGACGTAACGGCATACTAGAGGACGAAAGTAAAATGATGATTCGCATGCTAGAAGACAATCTACGTTGTAAAATGATATATACATATAATCTATAATCTATATTTATTTATTTATTTTACATTAAATTGGCTTCAATTTATACAAATTGTTCTTCCACCTAAACTAAAAAAATTAAAATTAAAATTCATAATGAATAAAATATATCTATTAAAATAATTGCGTTAAAATATTAATAGTAGTAAAATGCAGTTATGATAAAAAAATCCAAAAAAAAAAAAAAAAAAAAAAAAAAAGAACTAGAGAATCGAGCTCGAGAGGTGCGAAACATAGCATTGCAAAATAGAAAGTAAGAGGTAGTTCAAAACTAGAATTGAGAATAGACTAAGGTAAAAAAATAAACATCAGAGTGACAGGGCCCGGGCTAAGGCCTTATCAAAATAAAAGTTTTTGGCTTCTGAAGAAAATTTCTCTAAAGTCTTTAAAGATTTAATATTTTCTGGTAGATCATCATACCAACGGGCTTGACTTTGGAATGATCCATCACCAACAAGCACGGAACATCGGAAAAGTTGACTTTGATTTTTCGGAAAGTTTCTTAGACGTTGCGAATGGAATATAATGAGCTGTAATTTGTCGTTGTTAAATAGAAGATTATTATCCTTTGACCACGACTGAAGATTCTCGACGTCCTTTTCCATCTCTTTAATGGTTAGCTGCAGATCTTTGACTCTGCAGTGTCGGTAGAGGGAGGTGTCATCTGCGTATTGTATACTTGATGATATCACTTGATCTGAAAGTTCAACAACGTAGAGATTAAATAGCACAGGGCCTAATATGCTACCCTGCGGAACTCCGAAGCACATGGGTTTCGTGGAAGAGGTTTTGTCTTCAACTTGTACATACTGTTTCCTATCTTTCAAATAGCTCGACAAAATTTGAAGAGAATCGTAGGAAAAGTTCATATCTCTTAGCTTCAATAGTAGATTCTGGTGGTCTATGGTGTCAAAAGCTTTTGAGTAATCGATCATTATAGCTAGGGTGACTTCACTTTTGTTCATCGCTTTTTTGATGTCATCTCGAATTTTGATGAGTAAGGTAGCGGTGGAATGGCCTTTACGAAAGCCTGATTGTGTTTGATGATAGAGTGCTTTGTCCTCGATGAATTTACAAAGCTGAACCAAGATGACTCTTTCAAAAACTTTCGATAGTACAGGCAGCACCGATATCGGTCGGTAGTCCTTGATTTTTATTGGTGAATCTATTTTTGGTATAGGGCATACGCGAGCAATCTTCCATTGTCGAGGAAAGGTTTTCTTGTCAATGCAATTATTGATTATATGCACAAGTGGTGATGTGATGGACTCTGAAATTGGTTTTATGAAGCGTATGGAGATGCTATCAGATCCACAAGAACAGTCATTTTTCAAATTCTTTAGAATCTGATGTACCTCATCATAAGATGTGTGCAAAATTTTGAAAGAAGTTTCGTCATTTACTGTGTCGATGTCGTCTGGTAAAGTTGATTCTACATACTAATCTACTAGTATCCCGTGTAAAAACATTTTACGGTCCACTCCCAAGAATCATGATAAGAAATATAAAAATGCAACCTAAATATGTTTCTGTTACATTTTCCAACTATTGAGTGAAACCGTAAAATTGTCTTTGCACGGGATACCTGAATCAAATGTGAATCATAAAAAAATTACACCTGCTCAGGATTCAATCGATTAAGATAAAAAAACAGCGCAAAATTATATTATATTAATTTATTGAGGAATGAACATTTCTGGACATATATACACTAATGATAAAAAATATTGTAAATATGTAAGGGTCAATCGGTATTAAACAACATCACACATCTAACACGGTGGCAAAGACGTAAATTATTGAATTTCTGCAATCGTGTATTCGATCTACATGTACAAAAGTTATTATCCTTCTTCGTTCCCATAGTCATTATCATCATCGTCGTTTTCTCGTGGCCATGTCTTCATGTCGTCGTCTAATTATCATCATCGTCGTCCATAACCATAAACAAAATGCTAAATAAAAAATATGATCCAATTAAATTATAAGAATGGAAACAGTTATGATAGTTATCTTGACTTTTAACTTACCTTTTAATGCAAGGAATTGAAACACGTGATGGAAAGTTAACTTTTGATTTTAAGTGAAGTGTTCTTCAACTGTTTCGATTTAGTCAAACATAAACACAAACTGAAAGTGTAGAAAGACTAAAAAAGTAGATAAATTATTAATGTTATGTTACTATATAGAATACTATATTTAGATCTAACTTATCTAAACTGTTTTGTTTTTACCTAAAACTCCAAGAAAAATGATAGAAATACTCAAACTTGCAATTTGAAAACATTATCTGTCTGAATAATAATAAGAGTTAATGAGAAGGAAATGAGAATGCACCAATCATTGACAATAACATTTATTCTTATAACAATACTAAAACAAAACAAAAGCTAAAACTAACTGAAAAACTAAAATAAACTAAAATAAACTTTAATATACAGTAACATACTGTAAAATTCCGATCCGGGGCTTATGTAAATTAAAACATAGTTTTTGACGTGCTTCTTACAGACAACAGCTTATAAATGTTAAGATAAAATTGTAAGGAGGCCTTACATTGTAAAAATTAAAATCAATTTTTGCGGAATTTTACAGTATCGGCATGAAACTATCATACAACTTACGAAAATTCATTAGTTTTACAGTGTGTTAGTATATAGTAAAATTGTAATTTGCTTTTTTGTCACTGTAATAACTTATACTATATTTATAGAAAATTTTCATTAGAAACATCTCAGCTTTCAACTAAATGTATGATAGTTTCATACCTACCTCAGTTGTCAATGCATTTAGAGATGTTTACCTAAATGCATAGACAACTGAGTTTGTCGCTGTGATATTTATTATATTTTCCCTGCGAACGGCAGGAGGACTGTTATGTTTTCGCGGCCTCCAAACGAAACCATCGTGGTCTTTCCCACCGTTACGCTTCCACACTTTAAATGCTTTTCCCGATTTCGGCCCCGGGGCCTACTCCGGTATCGGAGAAAATCTTGTCTCGTATCTACAAAGAAATTGGTTGAATATTAACTATCAATGAACAAAATTGAAAAGTAGAAAGATAAAAAAAATAAGGAAGAACATTAAAACATACGGTTTTGTGGGCGATCCAGATTATCTACAAAGAGTAAAAAACACAAATATTGTCAATGAACCTGGTAATGAAAACTCTAGTACGTGTTTATAGATAAGAAACATACATTAAAAAATGATAAAACTTACAATTAACATTTCGTTCTTTCACTATAAAAAAGGGCATCATTATTCAAAAGACAAACCAATAACAGCCATAGTATAAGCACAGTTAAAATATACTTACTTTGCGGCTGCACTTGTACCACTGAAAGATAAGACGTGAGAGTTAATGTCAATGAAACTGGTAATGAAAACTCTAGTACGTGTTTATAGATAAGAAACATACATTAAAAAATGATAAAACTTACAATTAACATTTCGTTCTTTCACTATAAAAAAGGGCATCATTATTCAAAAGACAAACCAATAACAGCCATAGTATAAGCACAGTTAAAATATACTTACTTTGCGGCTGCACTTGTACCACTGAAAGATAAGACGTGAGAGTTAATGTCAATGAAACTGGTAATGAAAACTCTAGTACGTGTTTATAGATAAGAAACATATATAAAAAATGATAAAACTTACAATTAACATTTCGTTCTTCCACTATAAAAAAGGGCATCATTATTCAAAAGACAAACCAATAACAGCCATAGTATAAGCACAGTTAAAATATACTTACTTTGCGGCTGCACTTGTACCACTGAAAGATAAGACGTGAGAGTTAATGTCAATGAAACTGGTAATGAAAACTCTAGTACGTGTTTATAGATAAGAAACATACATTAAAAAATGATAAAACTTACAATTAACATTTCGTTCTTCCACTATAAAAAAAGGGCATCATTATTCAAAAGACAAACCAATAACAGCCATAGTATAAGCACAGTTAAAATATACTTACTTTGCGGCTGCACTTGTACCACTGAAAGATAAGACGTGAGAGTTAATGTCAATGAAACTGGTAATGAAAACTCTAGTACGTGTTTATAGATAAGAAACATACATTAAAAAATGATAAAACTTACAATTAACATTTCGTTCTTCCACTATAAAAAAAGGGCATCATTATTCAAAAGACAAACCAATAACAGCCATAGTATAAGCACAGTTAAAATATACTTACTTTGCTGCTGCACTTGTACCACTGAAAGATAAGACGGGAGAGTTAATGTCAATGAAAATGGTAATGAAAACTCTAGCACGTGTTTATAGATAAGAAACATATATAAAAAAATGTTAAAATATACTTACTTTGCTGCTGCACTTGTACCACTGAAAAGAAAGACTCAATATAAAGACTCAAAATATAACAAATAGTATAAAAGGACTATCAAACCATCATTACCGGCCACATCTGGTTCTATAAAATGAAAAGTAATCTAAGTCAAATTCAGTATTTTTGCATAGTGATAATCATAGCTAAGAAGTAGAATATTACCTTCTGCGATCATTTCCTCTAATTCTGAAACAAAATAGATATTAATTAAATAAAGTAAATTAAACTTAAGAGTAAAGAATGAATTATGTTTATCGTTATAATCTATAATTTAATAACAGTTGTAACTCATCATTAATCTAAATACCTTGATCATCCTCCATCAATTCTTCGCCTGCAAGATGAAAGAAAAATTAGTAATACAAAATGAGACTGTTAGAAATTATTTAAAAAGAAAAAGATATAACCTTACCACCTGACCCAATGGATAATTGGTCGAACGCTGAAACATATAAGTAAGAAATATGTAAGGGTTTGCGCTACTTTAAAGGTTGAAGAAGATAATATTAATCATTTACCCTCCTCGGTTGTTGTTTTCGACATTATATGTTATATTTTCACTAAAAGGAAAAGTTCAAGTCAATTCTCAATCTCTAGAAAGGTATTAAACTTTGGTTCATTGTTTAAAAGCTTTTTTTATACATGGTACATGAGGTAAATATAAAGTAAAATGATTTTTTTATGTCAATAATTTATTGAAAACAAAATTTTAGTCTTCTTTATAAAGATGCCCTGACTTTTGGTTCATGAATTGTCTATGAAAGTTTTTTCATACACAACTCATGGTAACAGAGTACACGGCGAGAACGTAAGTCAATGGGTCTTGTACTACACCTAAAAAAATAAAACAGAATACACAAAGAAATTTTAGGTAAAACATCACACATTACAGTTGAGCCACAAAACAGTATTTCCTACATAAATATTGTAGTAATACAAAACAGTGACTTTAAAACAACTGTAAAAATCAATACATAAAATAACACTAATGTACAACATTATTATATTTTATTTTATATTATACTTTGCTGTAAACAAATCAAAACATACAAACTTAGGAACTTACTGCAACACTTGTGGGAAAACCACGTTTTGTGTGTACAGCTTCCCATTAACGTAACATTGCTTACCAGTCGCAGCAATTTTGATTTTTACATTATCAAAGGCTTTCGCCCTGGAGCAAGCGACATAAAGCTGACCATGTGAAAAACACGGCCTCTGCAAAAACAAACCAATTTTTTCAAATGTTTGACCTTGACTCTTATTGATAGTAAAAGAGTAGGCCAAACGAATTGGAAGTTGTCTGCGTTTCAAAGTAAACGGCATACCTGAATCAGAAGGTGCCAGTTCCAATCTAGGTATAAAAATTATTTCACCTACAGCTGAACCAGTAAGGACTTCAGCTTTTATTAAATTACGTGACAGTTCCCGAGCAATCAAGCGTGTCCCATTGCAGAGACCCTTCTTGATGTTAAGGTTCCTCAACAACATAATTATTGCCCCAACTTTAAGTCTCAAGCAATGTGGAGGCATACCCGACGGTGTGATACTATTCAGAAAATCAATAGGATAATTCTGCCGTTCATCTTCATCATCACATACAACCTCATCGGCGCTGTAGTAACAGACTGCATCTCCAGGCAATCTATCCAACACCTCATTATTAATGATTAAGGATTGATCATTGGTAGGTGTCAGAATGGCAGTCGTGGCATACTGGTGAGGTTCCAACGCATCATACATTACCGAAATAAGGGATGTGTTTTCCGAAACAACACAACACTCAGGAATTACAATCGCACCTTTAGCAGGTTCGTCCTGTTTGGTTGGTAGTTGCCCATTTCCCAGCTGTAATAACCACTCACAAAATTGTTGTTCATCAGGCCTGGCTCTCATGTTTTGAGTTAATGAGAACTTTGACACTGAAGCCCACAAAGCAGAACTGGTTAAACAAACCTCAATAACATCAGTTGGTTTTGCCTTCTTTACGACTGGCAAACACTGACGGAAATCTCCTCCCCACAAAAATACCTTTCCGCCAAAAGGCACATTGCTGTCGCAGATATCTCGAAGTAATCTATCAACAGCATGAAAAATGTGAGTGGAAACCATTGTTGCCTCATCAATGAGAAACAGGTCCACACTGCGTAAGTATTCACCGTGTGTGGATGTTGGTGTTACGTTACATACGCTGCTTTCTAAAACAGGAACAGGCAAACGAAATAATGAATGCAGTGTACGGCCACCAGAAATTAAAGTGGCTGCAATTCCAGTAAACGCAGCAGTTGCAACCGTCAAACCTCTGGCTTTAGCGGCTGCAATGATATAGTTATATGTAAATGTTTTACCTGTCCCAGCTGGTCCATCTAGATAAAACAGTGTATCAGGTTGTACCAAACCATTATGCACATTAAAAACAGCAGATAATATTGCATCTGCCACAGCTACTTGCTGGTCATTTAGCAGAGGCCTTACCTGATGTGCTTGCTCAATGAAAGCATTCACATCAACCTCTTCTTCGTCAACCTGCTCGATCAACTCAGGAAGGTTAAAAAGTGTTAAAGACATACCAAATTGTTTTAGGACATTATCAATATATCCCAAAACTCTTTGTTCAGCTCGTTCAACAGGTAGTGTTCGTGTGTAGTCCTCACACAAATGGCCTTTGAACGCATCCCACAATTGGAGAGGATTCAATGGCTCACAGTGGGTCAAAATAGTTACAAACAGTTGCCTCAATTGCTGTGGCATTTGAAAAGTCGATGCTTCTTCCAATGTATTATGCCATTCTTCATCATCTTGAAGAAGACCTCTGGCTATACACGCTTCACGGAATGTATCAAAAATCGTGTCATTGAACGTACGCAAATACTCGAATGATGTTGCACCAGGAACATGCAGTAATAAAACACGAAGGAAAAATCTTTCCCCTTCAGATGGTCGTGCATTGTAGAGTCGTGCAATGATCGGTTTATGTGTTAATGCTCTCTTTTTCCATATCTTGTTTTTGTCATTAAAAACGTAATGATATGGAATGTTGGAGTATAAATATTGACGGGCATCAGGATCTTCCACATTAAGTTTGAACCAATCTGTTAAATGAGTATCCTTTAAAGCAGCCCTTTCAACAGTGTAAAGGTTTCAGGAACACCAACTTCACCTTCTGATATATCGTCAATAGTAAGATTTTCGGGTATCGATCTTACTTCCGCTTCCATGATTGCTTCTCTTAAAAAATTCACATCTCTTAATTTAGATTTTAAGCTACTGGATGTCAGATTGCATGTATATAATCATTCCATTGACATAACTGAACTGTAAAGGATGTGTCCAGCTCCTTAACTTGTAATTTGAGTGACACTCACTATCTTTCCAACAAATTTTTGAGATGACGGATATGCATCTTGGAATTTTGCGCCACCTATATCAAGCAGTAAGGCGTGATAATGCTTGTTTACGCCTGTCACAAATACAACTTCTTCTTTGTCAACAACTTGTTCTTGGAGGAAGTAGCAAACAGCATCAAAAGCTTTCTGGTGAACTTCGCGTTCCAAGTGCCATTATCCCTTACGTGAGGCGGTATCTTTTGTTTCCTGCCGAGCAGCTTTAGATGCTTCTGCTTCTTTCTGGTACTTTAACCTGCAACAGCTGTGTTACTTTATTTCTGTCCCCGCAAAGTCAATTTGTGTTATTCTTGTTAGCATTTTATTGCCCTCTTCCATCCTTGCGTATTACTTGATTATTTCCTCAAAGTTTCTAGTTTCAACACTTCCCAGCTTTTGCTGTTGGCCTTGGACCTTCTTGCGAGATTTCTCACAAAATAAACATAAGGACGGGAATATTCCAGCTGTATTAAAGTTGACCTCATAGTTCTTATAGAACTATTTTCTTCCTCAGTTAATCCCTGATTGTTTAGATCTGACGTTTCGTTCTCCAATTCGTTCTCATTCTCTTGCATTTGTTTAAGTTTTTCTCTGTGGCATTTTCACAAGGCTTTTTGTAACACTGTAGATGATATCCATCTTTTAAATTGACAGTCTTAGGTAAAATGACATCAAATTTGCCTCCTTCCTTATCTTCAACACTTTTCCGCACTTCCTCAATGATTCATGATTAAAAAGTAATATGTTACCAATCTCCTGCTTTTGTAGACAGCAAACCAACTGTAAAAATTGTTATAGAAGTAATGGCGGAGATGATTTTGACGGTTTGATGCTGCAAAGCCTGAAGTAAATTGAACTGTGGATTCCATAGCCCTATCCAGCCATGTTCATTTGTTTGTTGTTGGGACATATTCGCTATGCTTAATATTTTTTCTACACTGAATACAAATTGATTTGATAAAAATATTACCTTCACTACTGACTGCGATAAATTCTGCGCCTTCCAAGCCACCTGAAGATCTGTTAAAAGAAATTCGGAATAGATTTTTATCCACGTAGCAGAAACAATTAGAACTTTAAAATAACTTTGATCGCTAAATGAAATCTTTGAAAACCAATCTACCTTGATTGTCTTTATTTCTTCCCCCAATATCCAAGATTGTGTGTGTTCCTCCAAAATCTTCTTGCTGGAAATCTATTAAACAGTTTTAAAAAAGAGCTCAACCGGGCAGAAAAAAGGTACACAAACGAAACTTTATATAAATTGGGTTGCTAAGTGACGCAAATTAAAATTTACCTACCTTGGTCTTTTTTTATCATTTTTACTTCGGCAAATGTCTCTTGAATCTGCCTCTGCAGAATCTGCTTGCTGAAAATCTTTAAAAAAGTTGAAGCGATTTTATGAATAAAGAAGCACAAATACTTAAAATTTTAAATATTTAAACAGAGATGCTGTAATCGTCTTACTTTTAGCCTCGTTTTCACTACCACTTTCATGGTTTTCAAATTAACTACAAGGAAAAATCATGAAAATTCTGACAACATTAAAAACAAAAACCATTCAAAAAATAGAACAAAAAGAACGAGACCTCAGGATCATCTTATATATAATAGCGAGTTGTGCATACCACTTTTATTTTAGAGAGTGATACATTTAGAAAAATTTCACGGTCATTTTCTCACGAGGAGCGCGTAAAACCACGCTGCTGCGACAAGCGTTTTTTTCAGTATTAGTATATTAGCAAATGACGCGACGTGAATTTTTTGGCGCGGGTGACATTGCATTGCACCCCCAACGGAACGCGACGTTTAGGGTCAAATATCTCGAGAACCGATGGGGATAACTGACGTTTTTGGGATCCGCAATATTGGGCGATGGGGCGACCAAAAAAAAATTGGGTCTAAAACTTTTTGGGGACGAGTGTGACGTCATCAAAATCTTTGATCGACGATATCTCCGTAACCGTAAGTCGTACACAGGCGATACCATACATTTTTTTGATCAGCTTTTGGAGCTTTACAACTTAGTGATACTTAACCTTTTGGATTGTGTGATTTTATTTTCGGTCACCCCTATATTAATAGGAAAATCACGGGATGGCGGTAACTCATGGGGAAAGTGAACCGGTAAAATGTTTTTACCCGGGATACTAGTCTATATACTAATAGCGAGTGTGCATACCACTTTTATTTTAGAGAGTGATACATTTAGAAAAATTTAACGGTCATTTTCTCACGAGGGGCGCGTAAAACCACGCTGCTGCGAGAAGCGTTTTTTTTCAGTATTGGTATATTAGTAGTAGCAAATGACGCGATGTGAATTTTTTGGCACGGGTAACATTGCATTGCATCCTCAATGGAACGCGACGTTTAGGGGCTAATATCTCGAGAACCGATGGGGATAACTGACGTTTTTTTTGTCCGCAATATTGGGCGATGGGGTGACCAAAAAAAAACTGGGTCTAAAACTTTTTTGGGGACGGGTGTGACGTCATCAAAATCTTTGATCGACGATATCTCAGTAACAGCACGCCGTACGCAGACGATCCCATACATTTACTTGATCAACTTTTCGAGCTCTATAACTAAGTGATACTTATTCTTTGCAATTCTATGATTTTATTTTTCGTCACCCCTATATTTTGAAAGAGGAGAGCACGGGTTGGGTGAACTGAATGGGGAAAGTGAACCGGTAAAATGTTTTTACCCGGGATACTATCTTCTTATACTAATACGCAATCTTGCTTTTTTCTTACCTAACTTTTAAAGAAAGAACGTTAAGTAAAAATTTTCGGGAAGTTCGTCAATGGATGTTTGTTTATGTTTATTCCGTATTAGGATAAGACACTCCGGCTTGGTGCTTATAATTGTTTTATGATATAAAATACGTAAGGGAAGACATGATATAGCATATCAGGCGGAGACTTCGAATTACAATCGAACGTAGCAGCTATTGACAACGAATGTAAAATAGTTGTTTGAAGAAAAAAGAAGCGTTTGTTTACATTTTTAAAGACGAAGTAATAATAAGAAACATGCATAAAAAAGACAATTTTTTTTTCACGAAACATAGTTTTTACATATTTACGACTTATATATAATGTTGAAAGTATAAGACCTATCAAAGGGCATTTTATCCAGTTTCGGTTTGTTTTTTTAGATTTCCAGAGAAAAGAAAAAAAATTTAGTAAAAACTGTGTTGAACATGGTATTTTTTAGTACAATGATAGAAAGAAGAAAGTCAAGAAGGTATAAAAGATTAGAGATTTGATTAATCTGTTGGTTTTGGCCGTGAGTAAAATTAGTTAATACGGATGGCATTTTTTCTAATTGGCGATCTCTCTGTTCCTGGAATTTATAGAGAAAGAAAACTCAGCTTTGAAGAAAGAAACATTCTTCGGAGGTATGATTCTTTTTAAGATTTAGTTAATACCTTATATCTTACATATGTAAATCTGTATATATTCCAAAAGTTAATTCTGCGATGGGTATTGTAGTGTGGGGTGAGTGAGATATTTCACAATTTGTGAATAATTTTTCTGAGATTTAGCATTGATAATTATGAATATGTTTACCACAAAGACTGAAAGAATTTTTGGTTGACTATAAAGTTAGAAAGTGGGAAAAATTAAGAATTGGTTAGGATTCAGAAGTCGAAAAAATACAGCCTTTTATTTAATTTTTTTTATTTTATTAATTTTTTTGTTGCAAGTTGTTTGAGGGACATGGAACTATGACGTCATTATCATGACGTTAAAATGTATTGCCGACTACATGCGGTCACAATTGAATTTGTGTACATTTTTTCGATGGGCTTAATATATATGACATTAAACGCATAATTATTGCGTTAATTGTTGCCGTTTTGGGCCCATATTGGCTTTGAGTTATGGCTCAAATTGATTTCTTCAGTAAAACTTTACATTAAATATGATTCGACGTAAACATGTAATAACATTTTTAACAAACAAACTTCTTCCGTGTTTTGTGAATTCTATTTTTGGCGACAAATAAACGAGAAATCAATAGTTTTACCTCAATACACGGCGTTATCAATGCTTGGTAAAAATGTATGGCGGGTAAAAAATTCATGAATCGATGAAAGAATTTAGGGCGGCGTTTTGGACTGCGTTTTTGTATTTCATAGAGTTATTATCAAATGGTTAGTATAGCGTGTAAAAACATCTTATTGGGAAAGATGTAAAATTTTTTTACACGTTATACTAGTCTATATACTAATAGCGAGTTGTGCATCCACTTTTTAGTTTGGTCAGTGTGAATAAAAGAACTGGGAACGAAATGTTCGTATGGACTGTGAAATAGTGACATTTTAGGTCGTGCGTAACTGAGTTGTCGAGATATAAGCGATATTAGTATTATAGGAGTAGCGCGACGTCAGTGGGCACATTACATTGCACGTTATATAGAACGCGATTTTTAAGGGCAAATATCTGGAGAACCAATAGGAATAACTGACGTCACTTTGGGCGTGCGATATTGGCGATGGGGTGTCGAAAAATTTGGGCCTAAATCTGTTTGGAGACGGGTGTGACGTCATCAGGATCTTTGATCGTCGATATCTCCGTAACTGTTAGTCGTACATAGGCGATCCCATACATTTTCTTGATCAGGTTTTCGAGCTGTACAACTCAGTGGTACCTATTCTTTTAGATTGTGCGATTTTATTTTTTGTCATCCCTATAATTTGAAAGAACACGGTTGAAGATTGGGGTGTAACTCATGTAACTCATTGGGGACGGGTGTGACGTGATCTAAAAGTGAACCGGTAAAATATTTTTACCCGGGATACTAGTCTTATATACTAATAGCGAGTTGTGCATACCACTTTTATTTTAGAGAGTGATACATTTAGAAAAATTTCACGGTCATTTTCTCACGAGGAGCGCGTAAAACCACGCTGCTGCGAGAAGCGTTTTTTCGGTATTTTCATTTGCGTATTAGTAATGGTCCAACTCCATCTTACGGTTTTTTTCATGCCGAAGGGTGTTGTAGGGTAAATAAGACAACGAAATGTCTCCACGGAGGAGGATGCAATGCAATGGTTTTTCGTTTGAAATATTCTCAACGATCATTTTTGTTTGAACAAGAAGAGCGAAGAACTGTTTTTGTTTTTTGTTGTTTGTTTTTAATTCAAAAAGGGAAGAATAATATTGTTGTTTGCTGCGAAAGTATTAGTAAAGTTACTACCAGTCCTATGATGATGATGCAGAAAAGAAATGAGGGTTTTTAAAATGTAAACAAATCTGTTTTTGTTTTCGTAAAGATTGATTCGCGAGACGAACGAAGAAATCAAGCCAAGGATTGTATTATTATTATTAAACGTATTAACGAGTGGAAGAAAGAAATAGTAGTAGAAACGTGTACTGGAAAGTGAAGAACATCTTACTTTTACAGTTATTAAAAATGGTTTTGCACAGAAGAAGTCGTCAAATGGTACCAAATGGTTTTTAATTTATTTCTTTTTCTTGGAATTGATTGTTTTGTAATGATGGAATTAACGAGTGGAAGTATATACATAAAAAAGTGAATGAAAACACGAAGATAATGTCGTTATTTTGGGTAGTAATGGTGTGCTGGAAAGCGAAGAGACTGAATTGAATTGGAGGATTGTTAACGAAGTGGTATTTACATATTGTGATTAAAAATGGTTGCGTCGTTGCAATCATTTCGACCATGTGGGAAACATCAACATATTTATTGTGTGGAAGAGCTACATCGTTATTTCTGATGTTTTTTTGTTGCATGTGAAGCAGTAAAGGGTTTTGTGTTACGCTGAGATATTATTGCTGTGTTAGTGTCGTTATTTATTTTTCAAGGGAATTTTTGTGGCTGTTTTCAAGAAAGTTAAAGCTCTCTCCCCTACCCTCATATGATGATTGAACCCTAACCCTTCCCTACATACAACCCACACCGCCAGCCTAAATTATAGGTTTTTATACTATACTTCACAGATCCTATAGCTATTCCATTTCGTTGTTTAACCTATGTTTTTATATTGCTATATATATTTTTAAGTGTGTTGTTTGTTTTGTTTTTAGTGGAAGAGAGGATCTTAATAGCTTAATATCTTTCCTTTTTACTCTTCATTGATAACATCTACCTATTCCATGATGGCCACAGTCATATTTCTTTAAATTATCTCTGTTTTATTTTGTTTGTTGTTTGTTTTATTTTGTCTGTGACAGGGGAGAGGGAGTGTGTAATGTGTAATGTATGATTTCTTTTCAAGTGGCTATTTTGCTGCATCATGTACATTTTAGGGGAGCCTACTTATTATTTGTACTGGCTTTGCGTGTGTCATTTTAGAATTCGCAGTTTGAATTTAAGCCATGGTGCTTATCTTGGTTATTTAGTGCTATTTTACATTCTGAATTCCTTTTTTTCTTGCTTATTTTCTATACGACTTCTTTCTTTTTAGATTAAAAATTTAGTGTAAATAAAAATTATGAAGAAGAATATTGAATGTGCCAATCATGGTTTTACATAATCATGGTACAAGCAATTGGGATAAAGCATTTAATGAATTCATAGAAGAATGATCCTTTGGTTGTGTATACTGAGGAGGTATAATGTTTTTTTACGATTCACATTTTAATTGATTCAGGTATCCCGTACAAAGGCATAATTTTACGGTTTCACTCAATAGTTGGAAAATGTAACAGAAACATTTTTAGGTTGAATTTTTATATTTCTTAAGATTCTTGGGAGTGGAACCGTAAAATGTTTTTACACGGGATACTAGTCTATATACTAATAGCGACTGTGCATAACAAATTTAGTTCGGTCAGTGTGAATAAAAGGACTGGGAACGAAATGTTCGTATGGACTGTGATATAGTGACATTTTAGGTCGTGCGTAACTGAGTTGTCGAGATACAGGCGATATTGGTATTATAGGAGTAGCGCGACGTCAGTGGGTACATTGCATTGCACCCAAAATAGAACGCGATATTTAAGGGAAAATATCTCGAGAACCAATGAGAATAACTGACGTCACTTTGGGCGCGCGATATTGGCGGTGGGGTGTCGAAAAAAATTTGAGTCTAAAACTTTTTGGGGACGGGTGTGACGTCATCAGAATTTTTGATCGACGATATCTCCGTAACAGTACATCGTACACAGACAATCCCATACATTTTCTTGATCAGCTTTTCGAGCTCTATAACTCAGTGGTTCCTATTCTTTTAGATTGTGTGATTTTATTTTTTGTCATCCCTATAATTTGAAAGAAAAATCACGGGATGGTGGTAACTCATGGGGAAAGTGAACCGGTAAAATGTTTTTAGCCGGGATACTAGTCTATATACTAATAGCGAGTTGTGCATACCACTTTTATTTTAGAGAGTATACATTTTAAGAAATTTGACGGTCATTTTCACAGGAGGAGCGCGTAAAACCACGCTGCTGCGAGAAGCGTTTTTTCGGTATTTTCATTTGCGTATTAGTAATGGTCCAACTCCATTTTACGGGTTTTTTCATGTCGAAGGGTGTTGTAGGGTAAATAGGACAACGAAAAGTCTCCACGGAGGAGGATGCAATGCAATGGTTTTTCGTTTGAAATATTCTCAACGATCATTTTTGTTTGGTGAAAAAGAAGAGAGAAGAAGTGTATTTGTTGTTTGTTTTAATTTCAAAAGCGAAGAATAGTATTGTTGTGAAAGAAAGTATTATTAAGTTTGCCACCCGTCGTATGATGTCGAATAGAAACGGGGTTTTTAAAACGTAAACAAATCTGATTTTGGTTTCGTAAAGATTGATTTGCAAGACGAACGATGAAATGAAACGAAGGATATTGTATTATTATTAAACGCGAATTAACGAGTGGAAGAAAGTAAGGTTTATTATAGCAGAACTGTACTGGAAAGTGAAGAACATCTTACTTATTTATGCTACAGTTATTAAATGGTTGCACAGAAGAAGTTGTCAAATGGTAGCAAATGGTTTTTAATTTATTTATTTTTGGCGGGATTGATCATTTTGTAAAGATGGAATTAACGAGTGGAAGTGCATATACATAAAAAAGTAAATGAAAACACGAAGATATGCTGTTGTGTGTGCTGGAAAGCGAAGAAACTGAATTGAATTGAAGGATTGTTAACGAAGTGGCATCATTTTTTTTACTTAAAAATGGTTGAGCCGTTGCGATTGGTTTCATGTCAACCATGTGGGATTATCAACATTATCAACATGTTTTAGAAGAGCTAAACTATTATTTCGGAGGGGTTTCTTTGCATGTGAAGCAGTAAATGGTTTTGTGTTACGCTGAGATATTATTGCTGATGTTGTTGTTGTTATATTTCAAGCGAATTTTTGTGGCTGTTTTCAAGAAAGTTACAGCTCTCTCTCCCCCTCCCCCCCCCCCATAATGATGATTGAATATCTAACACCCCCTCTCCCCCTACACCCCACAGCACCAGCTGAAATTATAGTTTTTCATACTGTACTACACATCCTAGGGTTATTTCATCTTTCCTTTTATTTAAGCTATGTTTTTATTGCTATTATATATAATGTTGTTTGTTTTGTTAGTGAGGAAGGATGTAGTAGGAGCAGGGAGACCACTCAATGTCTTTACATATTAATCTTCACAATGATCACATCTACCTATTCTATGATGATTCTCTAAGTCATTCCTGTATCTATATCATATTTCTAATAATTTGGTACTGTTTGTTTGTTTGTTTGTTTGTTTCATTTGGTTAGTGGGTGGGGAGGGAGAATGTGCAATATGTGATTTCTTTCAAAGTTGAACTTTTGCTGCATCATGTACATTTTAGGGGAACATACTGATTATCGTTACTGACTTTATGGATGTCATTTTGGAATCTGCAGCGTGAATTTAAGCCAAGGTTCTTATCTTGATCGTATAGTGGGAAAGTTTTGGCACATGATATTTATTTATCAGTGCTATTTTACATTTTGCAACCATTTGTTCTGTTTCTGATGATCATCTACTTGCTTCTGTTATATCCGATTTCTTTCTTTTAATTTAGTATAATAAATAAAAATAATAAACGAAGAAGAATGAATTTGCCAATCATGGTTTTAGATCATGGTACAAGCGATTGGGACAAATCATTTAATGAATTCATTAAAACAATATATTATTGCCATATTTATGTTGAAACGTTGGAGTGAGATGGTGTGGTTTCAATGATGATTGATTATCCCTGTCCTCTACCCCTACCCACACCACTTACTATACCAAGAGAATTATAACTGACCATAACACATCCCAAGCTTTTTCAGATTTTCTTTTGTCCTTCGAGCAATGATTTTATTGCTATTATTCCTTAAAGTATATGCTGCTGATTTTTTGTTTGTTTTTTCTTTTGTTAGCGTGGGAGGGAGACCATTAAGATCATTCCATTTTGCTGTATCTATATCTTATCATATTTCTTTCAATTTATCCCTGTTTGTGTTTTTGTTTGCTGACTTTACGTATGTCGTTTAGGAATCCCCAGGCTGAATTTAAGCTATGGTGCTTATCTTGGTTCTATAGTGGAAATGACAGGGTGCGTGATATTAAGTTACTCAGTGCTATTTTACATTCTAAGAGATTTTTTTCTGTTTCTGATGATCATGTATTTGCTTCTGTTCTATATGATTTTTTTCTTTTTAGATTTAGAAAATTTAATAAAATGGAATATATGACCAAGGAGAATGAATGTGCCAATCATGGTTTAACATCATGGTACAAGCAATTGGGATAAAGCATTTAATGAATTCATGGTGAAATGACTCTTCGGTTGAATCCTGAGCAGGTATAATTTTTTTACGATTCACATTTGATTCAGGTATCCCGGGCAAAGGCATAATTTTACGGTTTCACACATTAGTTGGAAAATGTAACCGAAACATATTTAGTTTGCATTTTTATATTTCTTATCAAGATTCTTGGGAGTGGAACCGTAAAATGTTTTTACACGGGATACTAGTCTATATACTAATTGCGAGTTGTGCATCCACTTTTTAGTTTGGTCAGTGTGAATAAAAGGACTGGGAACGAAATGTTCGTATGGACTGTGATATAGTGACATTTTAGGTCGTGCGTAACTGAGTTGTCGAGATATAGGCGATATAGTATTACTAGTATACCGTGTAAAAGTTTTTTACATCTTTCCCAATAAGATGTTTTTACACGCTATACTAACCATTTGATAATAACTCTATGAAAAGCAAAAACGCAGTCCAAAACGCCGCCCTAAAATCTTTTATCGATTCATGAATTTTTTACCCGCCATACATTTTTACCAAGCATTGATAACGGTGTATTGAGGTTAAACTATTGATTTCTCGTTTATTTGTCGCCAAAAATAGAATTCACAGAACACGGAAGAAGTTTGTTTGTTAAAAATGTTATTACATGTTTACGTCGAATCATATTTAATGTAAAGTTTTACTGAAGAAATCAATTTGAGCCATAACTCAAAGCCAATATGGGCCCCAAACGGCAACAGTTAACGAAATAATTATGCGTTTAATGTCATATATATTAAGCCCAGCGAAAAATTGCACATAAATTCAATTGTGACCGACATGTAGCCGGCAATATATTTTAACGTCATGATAATGACGTCATAGTTCCAAGTCCCTCAAATAACTTGCTACAAAAAAAATTAAGAAAATAAGAAAATTTAAATAAAAGGCTGTATTTTTTCGACTTCTGAATCCTAACCAATTCTTAATTCTTTCCACTTTCTAACTTTATTGTCAACCAAAAATTCTTTCAGTCTTTGTGGTAAACATATTCATAATTATCAATGCTAATCCTCAGAAAAATTATTCACAAATTGTGAAATATCTTACTCACACACTAAACTACCCACGCAAAATTAACTTTTGGAGTGTATATAGATTTACATATATACGATATAAGGTATTAATTAAATCCTAAAAAGAATCATACCTCCAAATAATGTTTATTTCTTCAAAGCTGAAGTTTCTTCAAAGTTCTTTCTTTATAAATTCCAGGAACAGAGAGATCTCCAATTAGAAAAACGCCATCGGTATTAACTAATTTTACTCACGGCCAAAACCAACAGATTAATTAAATCTCTAATCTTTTATTCCTTCTTGACTTTCTTCTTTCTAACATACTAAAAAATACCATGCTCAACACAGTTTTTACTAAATTTTCTTTTTTTCTTTGGAAATCTAAAAAAACAAACCGAGGTAGGATAAAATGTCGTTTGATACGTCTTCAACCTTCAACATTACACAACATAAGTCGTAAATGTGTAAAAACTATTCTTCGTAACAAAAACTTGTTTTTTTTTATGCATGTTTCTTATTATTACTTTGTCTTAAAAAATGTAAACAAACGCTTCTTTTTTCTTCAAACGGCTATTTATCATTCGTTGTCAATAGCTGCTACGTTCGATTGTAATTCGAAGTCTCCGCCTGAGATCCTATATCATGTCTTCCCTAACGTATTTCATATCATAAAACAATTATAAACACTAAACCGGAGTGCCTTATACTAATACGGGAAAAACATAAACAAATATCCATTGACGAACTTCCCGAGAAAATTTTCCGAAAGTTCTTTCTTTCAAAGTTAGGTAAGAAAAAAGCAAGATTGCGTATTAGTATAAGAAGACTAGTATCCCGGGTAAAAACATTTTACCAGTTCACTTTCCCCATGAGTTCACACCACCCGTGCTCTACCTCTTTCAAAATATAAGGGTGACGAAAAATAAAATCACACAATCCAAAAGAATAAGTATCACTAAGTTGTAGAGCTCGAAAGCCTGATCAAGAAAATGTATGGGATCGCCTGTGTAGGACTTACCGTTACGGAGATATCGTCGATCAAAAATTCTGATGACGTCACACCCGTCCCCAAAAAGTTCCGGACCCAAATTTTTCAACACCCCATCGCCAATATCGCGCGCCCAAAGCGACGTCAGTTATTCCCATTGGTTCTCGAGATATTTGCCCTTAAATATCGCGTTCCATTTAGGGTGCAATGCAATGTGCCCACTGACGTCGCGCTACTCCTATATTACTAATATCGCCTATATCTCGACAACTCAGTTACGCACGATCTAAAATTTAATCATAACATTTTCCATACGAACATTTCGTTCCCAGTCCTTTTATTCACACTGACCTAACTAAATTTGTTATGCACAACTCGCTATTAGTATATAGACTAGTATCCCGTGTAAAAACATTTTACGGTTCACTTTCCCATGAGTTCACCGCACCATGATAAGAAATATCAAAATGCAACCTAAATATGTTTCTGTTACATTTTCCAACTATTGAGTGAAACCGTAAAATTGTCTTTGCACGGGATACCTGAATCAAATGTGAATCATAAAAAAAATTATACCTGCTCAGGTTTCAACCGAAGGGTCTTTCCACAATGAATTCATTAAATGATTTAACAAAATCGGCTGTACCATGATGTTAAACCATGATTGGCACATTCATTGTCCTTGGTCATATATTCCGTTTTATTAAATTTTCTAAATCTAAAAAGAAAGAAATCGTATAGAACAGAAGCAAATACATGATCATCAGAAACAGAAAAAAATCTCTTAGAATGTAAAATAGCACTGAGTAACTTAATATCACGCACCCTGTCATTTCCACTATAGAACCAAGATAAGCACCATAGCTTAAATTCAGCCTGGGGATTCCTAAACGACATACGTAAAGTCAGCAAAAACATAAACAGTGATAAATTGAAAGAAATATGATAAGATATAGATATAGCAAAATGGAATGATCTTAATGGGTCTCCCTCCCACGCTAACAAAAGAAAAAACAAACGAAAAATCAGCAGCATATACTTTAAGGAATAATAGCAATAAAATCATTGCTCGAAGGACAAAAGAAAATCTGAAAAAGCTTGGGATGTGTTATGGTCAGTTATAATTCTCTTGGTATAGTAAGTGGTGTGGGTAGGGGTAGAGGACAGGGATAATCAATCATCATTGAAACCACACCATCTCACTCCAACGTTTCAACATAAATATGGCAATAATATATTGTTTTAATGAATTCATTAAATGATTTGTCCCAATCGCTTGTACCATGATCTAAAACCATGATTGGCAAATTCATTCTTCTTCGTTTATTATTTTTATTTATTATACTAAATTAAAAGAAAGAAATCGGATATAACAGAAGCAAGTAGATGATCATCAGAAACAGAACAAATGGTTGCAAAATGTAAAATAGCACTGATAAATAAATATCATGTGCCAAAACTTTCCCACTATACGATCAAGATAAGAACCTTGGCTTAAATTCACGCTGCAGATTCCAAAATGACATCCATAAAGTCAGTAACGATAATCAGTATGTTCCCCTAAAATGTACATGATGCAGCAAAAGTTCAACTTTGAAAGAAATCACATATTGCACACTCTCCCTCCCCACCCACTAACCAAATGAAACAAACAAACAAACAAACAAACAGTACCAAATTATTAGAAATATGATATAGATACAGGAATGACTTAGAGAATCATCATAGAATAGGTAGATGTGATCATTGTGAAGATTAATATGTAAAGACATTGAGTGGTCTCCCTGCTCCTACTACATCCTTCCTCACTAACAAAACAAACAACATTATATATAATAGCAATAAAAACATAGCTTAAATAAAAGGAAAGATGAAATAACCCTAGGATGTGTAGTACAGTATGAAAAACTATAATTTCAGCTGGTGCTGTGGGGTGTAGGGGGAGAGGGGGTGTTAGATATTCAATCATCATTATGGGGGGGGGGGGAGGGGGAGGGGGAGAGAGAGCTGTAACTTTCTTGAAAACAGCCACAAAAATTCGCTTGAAATATAACAACAACAACATCAGCAATAATATCTCAGCGTAACACAAAACCATTTACTGCTTCACATGCTAAGAAACTCCTCCGAAATAATAGTTTAGCTCTTCTAAAACATGTTGATAATGTTGATAATCCCACATGGTTGACATGAAACCAATCGCAACGGCTCAACCATTTTTAAGTAAAAAAAATGATGCCACTTCGTTAACAATCCTTCAATTCAATTCAGTTTCTTCGCTTTCCAGCACACACAACAGCATATCTTCGTGTTTTCATTTACTTTTTTATGTATATGCACTTCCACTCGTTAATTCCATCTTTACAAAATGATCAATCCCGCCAAAAATAAATAAATTAAAAACCATTTGCTACCATTTGACAACTTCTTCTGTGCAACCATTTAATAACTGTAGCATAAATAAGTAAGATGTTCTTCACTTTCCAGTACAGTTCTGCTATAATAAACCTTACTTTCTTCCACTCGTTAATTCGCGTTTAATAATAATACAATATCCTTCGTTTCATTTCATCGTTCGTCTTGCAAATCAATCTTTACGAAACCAAAATCAGATTTGTTTACGTTTTAAAAAACCCGTTTCTATTCGGCATCATACGACGGGTTTTTCACAACAATACTATTCTTCGCTTTTGAAATTAAAACAAACAACAAATACACTTCTTCTCTCTTCTTTTTCACCAAACAAAAATGATCGTTGAGAATATTTCAAACGAAAATCCATTGCATTGCATCCTCATCCGTGGAGACTTTTCGTTGTCCTATTTACCCTACAACACCCTTCGACATGAAAAAACCCGTAAGATGGAGTTGGACCATTACTAATACGCAAATGAAAATACCGAAAAAACGCTTCTCGCAGCAGCGTGGTTTTACGCGCTCCTCCTGTGAAAATGACCGTCAAATTTCTTAAAATGTATCACTCTCTAAAATAAAAGTGGTATGCACAACTCGCTATTAGTATATAAGATAGGAGTAGCGCGACGTCAGTGGGCACATTCCATTGCACCCTAAATAGAAGGCGATGTTTAAGGGCAAATATCTCGAGAACCAATGGGAATAACTGACGTCATTTTTGGCGCGCGCTATTGGCGACGGAATGACGAAAGATTTGGGTCTAAAACTTTTTTGGGACGGGTGTGACGTCATCAGAATTTTTGATCGGCGAAATCTCCGTAACGGCACGTCGTACACAGGCGATCCCATACATTTTCTTGACCAGACCTTCGAGCTCTACAACTTAGTGATACTTATTCTTTTGGATTGTGCGATTTTATTTTTTATCATCTCTTTAACTTGAAAGAACACGGGTGAAGATGGCGGTGTAACTCATCTAACTCATTGGGGACGGGTGTGACGTCATCTAAAAGTGAACCGGTAAAATGTTTTTACCCGGGATACTAGTCTATATATACTAATAGCGACTGTGCATACCACTTTTATTTTAGAGAGTGATACATTTAGAAAAATTTCACGGTCTTTTTCTCACGAGGGGCGCGTAAAACCACGCCGCTGCGAGAAGCGTTTTTTCAGTATTAGTATATTGGTAGTGGCAAATGACGCGACATGAATTTTTTGGCACGGGTAACATTGCATTGCATCCCCATTGGAACGCGACGTTTAGGGACAAATATCTCGAGAACCGATGGGGATAACTTACGTTTTTGGGGTCCCCAATATTGGGCGATGGGTTGACCAAAACAAAAATTGGTTCTAAAACTTTTTTGGGGACGGGTGTGACGTCATCAGAATCTTTGATCGACGATATCTCAGTAACGGCACGTATCCTTTTGGATTGTGTGATTTTATTTGGGGTCACCCCTATATTGATAGAAAAATCACGGGATGGCGGTAACTCATGGGGAAAGTGAACTGGTATAATGTTTTTACCTGGGATACTAGTCTATATACTAATAGCGAGTGTGCATACCACTTTTATTTTAGAGAGTGATACATTTAGAAAAATTTCACAGTCATTTTCTCACGAAGAGCGCGTAAAACCACGCTGCTGCGAGAAGCGTTTTTTTAGTATTAGTATATTAGTAGTAGCAAATGACGCGACGTGATTTTTTTGGCACGGGGGACATTGCATTGCACCCCCAAAGGAACGCGACGTTTAGGGTCAAATATCTCGAGAACCAATGAGGATAACTGACGTTTTTGGGGTCCGCGATAATTTGGCAAAAAGGTGACGAAAAAAAATTGGGTCTAAAACTTTTTGGGGACGGGTGTGACGTCATCAGAATCTTTGATCGACGATATCTCCGTAACGGCAACTCGTACACAGGCGATCCCATACATTTTCTTGATCAGGTTTTGGAGCTTTACAACTTAGTGATACTTAACCTTTTGGATTGTGTGATTTTATTTTCGGTCACCCCTATATTGATAGGAAAATCACGGGATGGCGGTAACTCATGGGGAAAGTGAACCGGTAAAATGTTTTTAGCCGGGATACTAGTCTATATACTAATAGCGAGTTGTGCATCCACTTTTTAGTTTGGACAGTGCGAATAGAAGGACTGGGAACGAAATGTTCGTATGGACTGTGATATAGTGACATTTTAGGTCGTGCGTAACTGAGTTGTGACTTTAATGGCGATTTAGTAGCGCGACGTCAGTGGGTACATTGCATTGCACCCTAAATAGAACGCCCATATTTAAGGGTAAATATCTCGAGAACCAATGGGAATAACTGACGTCGCTTTGGGCGTGCGATATTGGCGGTGGAGTGTCGAAAAATTTGGGTCTTAAAATTTTTGGGGACGGGTGTGATGTCATCAGAATTTTTGATGGACTTTATCTTTGTAACGGTAAGTCGTACACAGACGATCCCATACATTTTCTTGATCAGCTTTTCGAGCTCTACAACTTAGTGGTACCTATTCTTTTGGATTGTGTGATCTTATTTTTCGTCACCGCCATATTGTAAGAGAGAGGGTAAGCACGGGGGTTGGGGTCAGTAACTCATGGGGAAAGTGAACCGGTAAAATGTTTTTACCTGGGATACTAGTCTATATACTAATAGCGAGTTGTGCATCCACTTTTTAGTTCGGTCAGTGTGAATAAAAGGACTGGGAACGAAATGTTCGTATGGACTGTGATAAAGTGACATTTTAGGTCGTGCGTAACTGAGTTGTCGAGATATAGGCGATATTAGTATTATAGGAGTAGCGCGACGTCAGTGGGCACATTGCATTGCCCCCTAAATAGAACGCGATATTTAAGGGCAAATATCTCGAGAACCAATGGGAATAACTGACGTAAATTTGGGCGCGCGATATTGGCGATGGGGTGTCGAAAAATTTGGGTCCAGAACTTTTTGGGGACGGGTGTGACGTCATCAGAATTTTTGATGGACTATATCTCCGTAACGGTAAGTCGTACACAGGCGATCCCATACATTTTTTTGATCAGGTTTTCGAGCTCTACAACTTAGTGGTACTTATTTTTTTGGATTGTGGGATTTTATTTTTAGCATCCCTATAATTTGAAAGAACACGGGTAAAGATGGGGGTGTAACTCATGTAACTCATTGGGGACGGGTGTGACGTCATCTAAAAGTGAACCGGTAAAATGTTTTTACCCGGGATACTAGTCTATATACTAATAGCGAGTTGTGCATCCAATTTTTAGTTTGGTAAAATATTTTGCGTTTGAGGTTGCCGATTTTTCACGGTCCGTTTCTCACGCGTTTGTCTGGGGAAGTTTGAAACTGAACGAGCAAGTTGGTTTTTCGTTTGCGTATTAGTAATAGTCCCGACTCCACCTTACTGGCTCTTTTGTGTTTTTCCGTGTTGTACGTGAAAGAAGACAATGAAAAGTCTCGACGGTGGAGGATGCAATGCAATGGTTTTTCGTTTGAAATATTCTCAACGATCATTTTTGTTTGGTGAACAAGAAGAGCGAAGAACTGATTTTTGTTTTTTGTTGTTTGTTTTTGTTGTTTATTCTGTTTGTTTTTATTTCAAAAAGCGAAGAATAATATTGTTGTTTGTTACGAAAGTATTAGTAAAGTTACTACCAGTCGCATGATGATGATGCAAAAAAGAAACGAGGGTTTTTAAAATGTAAACAAATCTGTTTTTGTTTTCGTAAAGGTTGATTCGCAAGACGAACGAAGAAAGGAAACAAAGGATATTGTAAACGAGTAACGTGTACTGGAAGTGAAGAACATCTTACTTACAGTTATTAAAAATGGTTTTGCACAGAAGAAGTTGTCGAATGATAGCAAATGGTTTTTGATTTATTTCTTTTTCTTGGAACTGATGGTTTCGTAAAGATGGAATTAACGAGTGGAAGTATATACATTAAATTGAATCAAAACACGAAGATAATGTCGTTATTTTTGGTAGTAATGGTGTGCTGGAAAGCAAAGAAACTGTTAATGGAATTGGAGGATTGTTAACGAAGTGGTATTTACATATTGTGATTAAAAATGGTTGCGTCGTTGCAATCATTTCGACCATGTGGGAAACGTTATCAACATATTGTGTGGAAGAGCTACATCGTTATTTCTGATGCTTTTTTGTTGCATGTGAAGCGGTAAAGGGTTTTGTGTTACGCTGAGATATTATTGCTACTGTGTTATTGTTGTTGTTTATTTTTCAAGCGAATTTTTGTGGCTGTTTTCAAGAAAGTTAAAGCTCCCCTACCCTCATATGATGATTGAACCCTAACCCTTTTCCTACATACAACCCACACCGCCAGCCTAAATTATAGGTTTTTATACTATACTTCACAGATCCTATAGCTATTCCATTTCGTTGTTTAACCTATGTTTTTATATTGCTATATATATTTTTAAGTGTGTTGTTTGTTTTGTTTTTAGTGGAAGAGAGGATCTTAATAGCTTAATATCTTTCCTTTTTACTCTTCATTGATAACATCTACCTATTCCATGATGGCCACAGTCATATTTCTTTAAATTATCTCTGTTTTATTTTGTTTGTTGTTTGTTTTATTTTGTCTGTGACAGGGGAGAGGGAGTGTGTAATGTGTAATGTATGATTTCTTTTCAAGTGGCTATTTTGCTGCATCATGTACATTTTAGGGGAGCCTACTTATTATTTGTACTGGCTTTCCGTATGTCGTTTTGGAATTCTCAGTTTGAATTTAAGCCATGGTGCTTATCTTGGTTATTTAGTGCTATTTTACATTCTGAATTCATTTTTTTCTTGCTTATTTTCTATACGACTTCTTTCTTTTTAGATTAAAAATTTAGTGTAAATAAAAATTATGAAGCAGAATATTGAATGTGCCAATCATGGTTTTACATAATCACGGTACAAGCAATTGGGATAAAGCATTTAATGAATTCATAGAAGAATGATCCTTTGGTTGTGTATACTGAGGAGGTATAATGTTTTTTTACGATTCACATTTTAATTGATTCAGGTATCCCGTGCAAAGGCATAATTTTACGGTTTCACTCAATAGTTGGAAAATGTAACAGAAACATTTTTACTTTAAGATCGGATCCAACAATGATTTTTATTTTAATTTCTGACAATATATTTCGATATTAATAATATCATCTTCAGGTCTAAAAGATAAAATAAAATCTGTTAAAAACAGTAAAAATCTAAAATCAAATTCATATTAACATTCATATATACATAGTTATATACAACACTCACGACGCCTTACAGAACTGACTGAAAATTAATTAAATTTTTATTACTAACGCACGGCTGCGATATTCGTCTTTTGTATTTAGAGATGGTTTTAATTCATTGATCATTAAGGCTTCCAAAGTCATTAAATGGAAGACAGATTTTGAATGCGGGTATAAAACCGATACATTATCCATTGATAATTCACAATTGCACTCTTTCAAATGTTTTCCAACTAGACTACTCATATGCTCCTTTATGCGGACGATCAAATGCCGGCTCGTTTGTCCGACATAGCACGAGTTACATCGTGGACACGTAATTTTATAGACCAAACCACTTTTGAAGCTATTTTCGACTTTCGGTTTCAATGTGGGCAAACTTGTTTTCAACTTTCTGATAGTAAAGATTACTTTACACGGGACATCCAGTTTCTTAAGAGAATGTTCGAATTTCTCAGAAACTTTTCCACGATATTGTATGAAAAGCATTTTCTTTTCCGATTCGGATTTCTCATCTACCGATTCTGCGGTACTTTCGACATCTTTCTCAATGATTTTTGATAATGTATTCGCAATAATTGGTTCAAAGTACGATGGTGGGTACTGATTCTTCTCGAGAATTTCTTTTCCTTTTGTTAAACTTTCGTGAAAACTTTTCCATGTACTGCAGGCTTGGTATATTCTATGGACCAGACCCGAGAGTACTGATCTCTTGTATTTTTGCGGTGCTAGAGCATGATAATTTAACGTAAGACCAGTGTCAGTTGGTTTTGTGTACCATTTCGATGTAAGCCCATCCGGTGTCCGTTTAATTAACATATCAAGGAAAGGTATCGAAGTATGTGATGGATACATTAGCCCTGGGTCCAAGGAGCGCAGTGATTGAGAAATTCGACAAAAATGATGTTCTCTCAGAATTGGATGACCTAAGCAGGTTCTGTAGAAAAAACAAAGTTAACGAGGAGATAATTACTGATATCAATGTTAAGACTTTGGCGTATGTAAAGAAATGTAACAATCAAAAGTCATCAATAAATTTACGAATGACAAAGAGGTATTTGAAAGAAAATGAACTTGTTGCTGTTCCGTTTGACAAAGGGATAGGTATTTGCATAATGAAAAGTAATTGTTATAATGAAAAAATGAAGGAGATAATTGATCTACCCCAATTTGAGAAATGGATACCACAACGAAAAATGCAAAGCATCCTATTCTGAAAGAGGAGGAGAGAATAACCGGAATTTTAAAGAACTTATACGAGAACAGCAAAATTAGTCAAACACTGTATGATAAGCTAAAGCCAAAGGGAAGCCAACCACCTCGTTTGTACGGTTTAGCTAAAGTACACAAAGATGGCATGCCAATGCGACCAGTGTTATCAATGCCCGGATCCGCCTATTACAAAACCGCCAATCAAGTTTCTAAATGGCTTTCAGTGGTTGATGAGTGTAATATCAATTCATCAACAAAGAAGATTTCATCCTTGTTACCTGAAATTAAACTTGATCCTAATGAAGAGCTAGTGAGTTTCGACGTCAAATCGCTATACACTAATGTACCATTGAATGAAGCAATTGATGATTGCACAGACTTGCTTTATTCAGGAAAATATGTTAAGCCCCCTGTGGACAGGAACACGTTCAAAGAATTAGTTAAATTGTGTAGCTGCAATGTTCTTATGCTTACCCATGATGGTTACTACATTCAAGTTGACGGTTTGGCTATGGGGAGTCCACCAGCCCGACAGTTAGCAAACGGATGGATGAGTAAATGTTACACGACAATAAAAGGCAACGCGAAGTTATATTCTAGATATATGGATGACGTTTTAAGAGAAATAAGCACGAATAAGATCGAAAACAAATTACACGAAATCAACAGCCTTCATCCGTCACTAAAGTTCACGATTGAACGAGAACACGATACTTCGATACCTTTCCTTGATATGTTAATTAAACGGACACCGGATGGGCTAACATCGAAATGGTACACAAAACCAACTGACACTGGTCTTACGTTAAATTATCATGCTCTAGCACCGCAAAAATACAAGAGATCAGTACTCTCGGGTCTGGTCCATAGAATATACCAAGCCTGCAGTACATGGAAAAGTTTTCACGAAAGTTTAACAAAAGGAAAAGAAATTCTCGAGAAGAATCAGTACCCACCATCGTACTTTGAACCAATTATTGCGAATACATTATCAAAACTCATTGAGAAAGATGTCGAAAGTACCGCAGAATCGGTAGATGAGGAATCCGAATCGGAAAAGAAAATGCTTTTCATACAATATCGTGGAAAAGTTTCTGAGAAATTCGAACATTCTCTTAAGAAACTGGATGTCCCGTGTAAAGTAATCTTTACTATCAGAAAGTTGAAAACAAGTTTGCCCACATTGAAACCGAAAGTCGAAAATAGCTTCAAAAGTGGTTTGGTCTATAAAATTACGTGTCCACGATGTAACTCGTGCTATGTCGGACAAACGATCCGGCATTTGATCGTCCGCATAAAGGAGCATATGAGTAGTCTAGTGGGAAAACATTTGAAAGAGTGCAATTGTGAATTATCAATGGATAATGTATCGGTTTTATACCCGCATTCAAAATCTGTCTTCCATTTAATGACTTTGGAAGCCTCAATGATCAATGAATTAAAACCATCTCTAAATACAAAAGACGAATATCGCAGCCGTGCGTTAGTAATAAAAATTTAATTAATTTTCAGTCAGTTCTGTAAGGCGTCGTGAGTGTTGTATATAACTATGTATATATGAATGTTAATATGAATTTGATTTTAGATTTTTACTATTTTTAACAGATTTTATTTTATCTTTTAGACCTGAAGATGATATTATTAATATCGAAATATATTGTCAGAAATTAAAATAAAAATCATTGTTGGATCCGATCTTCAAGTAATTGTTTTATCGCCACAATGTTTCTACCAAACAAATTAGAAACATTTTTAGGTTGAATTTTTATATTTCTTAAGATTCTTGGGAGTGGAACCGTAAAATGTTTTTACACGGTATACTAGTCTATATACTAATAGCGACTGTGCATAACAAATTTAGTTCGGTCAGTGTGAATAAAAGGACTGGGAACGAAATGTTCGTATGGACTGTGATATAGTGACATTTTAGGTCGTGCGTAACTGAGTTGTCGAGATATAGGCGATATTAGTATTATAGAAGTAGCGCGACGTCAGTGGGCGCATTGCATTGCACCCTAAATAGAACGCGATATTTAAGGGCAAATATCTCGACAACCAATGGGAATAACTGACGTCACCTTGGGTGCGCGATATTGGCGATGGCGTGTCGAAAAAATTGGGTCTAAAACTTTTTGGGGACGGGTGTGACGTCATCAAAATCTTTGATCGTCGATATCTCCGTAACGGTAAGTCGTACACAGGCGATCCCATACATTTTCTTGATCAGGTTTTCGAGCTCTACAGCTTGGTGAAATTCATTGTTAGCAATTATGTGATTTTATTTTTCGTCACCTCCATATTGTATGAAAGAGAGCAACCACGGGGGTTGGGAGTAGTAACTCATGGGGGAAATGAACCTGTAAAATGTTTTTACACGCCTTTACTTTACTTTACTTTACTTTACTTTACGCCTTTATTTTACTTTATTGATAGAAAAATCATGGGATGGTGGTAACTCATGTTGAAAAAGAACTGGTAAAATGTTTTTACCCGGGATACTAGTCTATATACTAATAGCGAGTGTGCATAACAAATTTAGTTTGGTCAGTGTGAATAAAAGGACTGGGAACGAAATGTTTGTATGGAAAATGTTATAATTAAATTTTAGATCGTGCGTAACTGAGTTGTCGAGATATAGGCGATATTAGTAATATAGGAGTAGCGCGACGTCAGTGGGCACATTGCATTGCACCCTAAATAGAACGCGATATTTAAGGGCAAATATCTCGACAACCAATTGAAATAACTGACGTGACTTTGGGCACGCAATATTGGCGATGGGATGTCGAAAAAATTTGGGTCTAAAACTTTTTGGGAGCGGGTGTGACGTCATCACAATTTTTGATCGACGATATCTCCGTAACGGTACATCGTACACAGACGATCCCATACATTTTCTTGATCAACTTTTCGAGCTCTACAACTTAGTGATACTTATTCTTTTGGATTATCTGATTTTATTTTTTGTCACCGCAATATTGTAAGAGAGAGGGTAAGCACGGGGCTTGGGGTCAGTAACTCATGGGGAAAGTGAGCCGGTAAAATGTTTTTACCCGGGATACTAGTCTTATATACTAATACTAAATCTTGCTTTCTTCTCACCTAACTTTGAAAGGAAGAACTTTAGGAAAAATATCTCGGAAAGTTCGTCAATGGATGTTTATTTTTTCCGTATTAGTATATGGGGAATCTCCCATTAGGGGAATCTCTAGCTCCATCTTACGGGTTTTTATTACCTCGTGGAGTGTTGTGCATTAAGGAAGACATCATAAAGCCGCCTGGAGGAGAACGCAATGCAATGTTTTTTGCGTTCGAAAGTTCATCAAATTTTCTCAACGTTCATTTCTTTAAACGAGAAATGAAGACGCTGTGTGTAAAATTTTTTGTTTTGGTTTAAAAAAAAATTATATCCAACGCTTTAAGTTCAGTAATAAAGAATAACAACATTGATCGGTATCAGTAACTACTCTATCCGACAAGATAGTCGATGTAGACCTGTTATGTGTTCGTGTTATCAGTTCATCATTTTCTACCGATGCCTATTTTTAAATGTGTTTGAATGTAGCTTTTTCGTATCAGTTAATTAGATTAGAAAATTGAATAGTATAGATGAATGTAATACAAGAAGAGAATGTGAAAATCATGGTGATATACAAATATACGTGGTTTTTGTATCGTGATGCACAAGTGGAGATTTGGGTTTTGACATTTCCACAATTTATTTATTTATTTATTTATTTATTTCACTTTATTTATAGTCGATAGATACAATAAAAATAAAATAGCTGTAATTAGCTAATTAAAATCGACTTAAAAAATATACATATATACAATAAATCTCAAGCAATATAACCGAGAGATGGGATATATCTCGCACAAAGACGGCAGAAACAAGGCAAAGTTGAAATTGAATTGATTACGGTTTTAAATTCATTGAGTGAGGTGGCGTTCTTTGCAGACTCAGGAATCTTATGCCACAACTGAGTGGCAATGTACGAGAATGACATTAGTCCGAAGTTTGAAGTAAGGATTCTGCTACGTTCCAATGTACTTGATGAACGCATTTCATAGCGGGTCGTTTTAAAAGTAAAAACGTCGCTCATATAAGAGGGGTTCAAATACATTTTCGTTTTAAACACCTCTTCTAGAAGAAGACGGTTATACCGATCATGAATGTTACTCTTGGCTGCTTCACATTTATCACCAAGAAAAATTTTATTTGCCCGATTAAAAGAGCGATCAATCATGTGTAACAGCCTTTTATTCGAGTAACCCCAAACTAACGGACAATAATTAAAATGACTACAAATAAAACTGTTTGCTAAAATTTTACATTTATGTTCATCCATATTATAAGCAATACGTCGCAAAGCAGAGATCTTAGCATTAGCTTTTCGACACAAATTATTTACATGCTCAGTGAAAGAGAGACGGTTGTCAAATGTAATACCCAACAGTTTAACGCTTTGCGATTCAGGTAAAATTGTTCCACATAAATCTAAGGAGACAATATCTTCGTATCTTGGCTTTCCAAGAAGAAGAAATTTACATTTCTTTGGATTAACCTGTAGTTGATTTTGAACAAACCATTTATTAACTTTAGGAAAAATATTTTCCAAAGATTGCTTAACATCAGATATATTTCTGTCTGATGTAAAAAGACTATTGTCATCAGCATAATTGCAAATACTCATGTTACTCTCTTCAAAAAGAAACATGAGATCATTTATGTATATATTAAATAACAGAGGCCCTAGTATAGAGCCTTGTGGTACGCCACTCAAAATTTCTGACCAGGAGCTATAGCAACCATTAACACCTACTCTATGGGACCTACCGCTGAGATAACTTTTGAGATAACATAAAGCACTTGCAGAGAGACCATAAGCATGTAGTTTTACAATTAGCAGATCATGGTAAACGGAATCAAAGGCCTTACTTAGATCCATTAAAAGTGCTCCAACTACATGCCCTTTATCAAGTGATCTCTGCCAACTATGTAACATATGCAGTAAGGCGTGCTGGCTGCTATAACCTTTCCGAAATCCCGATAGAAGAGGAGAAAGCTTCTTGGAAATAAATTCATAAAGCTGATCATAGATTATCCGTTCAAAAATCTTAGAAAACACCGGCAATTTGCTAATTGGTCGATAATTTCCTTTATATAATCTAGAACCATTCTTAAATAAGGGAGATATGTCAGCTTGTTTTAAAGATTCAGGAAAACTTTCAACATGCAAGGATTTGTCAAACATATCATGAAGATGTCCAGCGTAAATCTCAGCATGTTGTTTCAGAAGTTTCACTGGTATATCTCCCTCAGGCGCAGCCTTATTTTCTTTCAAAGAATTGATATACTTTAACATATCTACACCATTTGTATTGAATTTCATTTCCTCACGTATGGGAAACTTTCTTTTGATCGATGCGATACTCGGGTGATTTGCGAAGTGGTCTAGGATATCTCGTAAGCCACGAAGAGCAGGTGATGCTTGCTCCTTTCCTTTCAATGTTTCCAATACGATGTTTGTGTAGTAGTCGTTCATCAGTTCAGCAATTGCACACTTATCTCTAATAATTTCATCATTTTCCACGAGAGTCTTAACGGTATCTTTATTTACTTTATCATTGAAAATAGGCTTTACGGATGTCCAAAACTACTTGTTGTCGCGAATTTTTCCCATGTTCAAGTTAGAGAAATACCTTCTTTTGGCTTCACGTGCGAGCTTGACACATTTATTCCTTTGTTGACGATAGTTGTTCCAGGTTTCGCTATTAGGGTTTTTCATGTACACATTTTTACATCTTGATCTTAGCATGATCTCCTTCCTTAATCTTTTGTTTAAGAATTTTGAATTATTATTACGAACGATTTTTTGCTTTATTGGTGCATATTCATTAATGAGATTCTTGAGATTCGTTTCAAAGACATCGAAATCTTTACAAGTATTCATATTGACTATATTGCTCAATTCTTTCTTAAACTGCAGCGAATTGAACTTTTTATAACATCGATAGCGAATGATTTTTGGCTCTCGTTTTGGTATTTCAATATTAAGGAATGTAGTAGTCATAACATGAAAATCTGACAAACTGTTTTCAACTGTGTTGGTTGAGTTAAATGATCAAATCACTGGTAAAACATCAGACATATATGTTAGTAGATCGGATATACTTAATTCTGGTTTGTCAGAAGTTAAAGACATCGATGATAAATCACTGACACTTGATGTCCAGTTTTATGGGGAGGTATTACTTATTCTCCAAGATTAACTGCAAATCTTAATTTTATTAGTGAAATACACTTTTTGATTTTTTTAGGAAGCTGAAGATTATTCTGGACCAAGGAAGGAATTCTTCACCTTGATGCTACGTGAAATCTTTACAATGTACTTTGAAAAAGGATTGATTGATGAGTTGAGTGAAGATTATGTAACTATTGGAATCTTGTTTGGTAAATCTCATGCTTTGAAATTTAATACTTTTGAATGAGAATTAGTTTTTATATATGATTAAAATAGATTTCTGTTCTTTAATCAGGCTTGAGTATTTTGCAGAATGGAAAAATTCCTAAATTTCTTCCTGAGGATTTATTGCAACAAGTTTTCAGCACAAAAGAAGATATAATGCTACCACTAAAGAAATTGAGGGAAGGTTTAAAGGAGATGGGTATATATCAGGTAAGAAATTGCTTTATAAACAAAACTTTTATTGGTTGATTGTTGATCAAATATTGACCAGTTGGTAGTTTTAATGGTATTTCAATTCTTGTTTTTCACCATAATTTAGGTTGGCATTGCAATCCCAACTTTCTTAATGATTTTACGGCCAACTGACAATGATATTGTTACATTCAAGAAATTAATAACCTTATTGAAGCCCAACTTCGATGAAACCGGTTCAAACCAGAGAAAATATCAGGAAGAAATTTATGGAGAGTTCTTGAAGTACTTAAAAGAGGCAGCTGGTAAGAGAAAACATTTTCTTTTGGGGATGATTGTGTAGTTATATAAGTGAAGATTTATCATGTAATGGACCTGCTGTTTTACGTTTGACCCAACATTGGATCTTCCAATGATGGTGTGACATTTTATTTTAAAGGTATAAGAACTAGAACAATGAAATTCAAAACTACTTAATGGTTTTTATTTAAGGTGGAAGAAGAGGAAACATAAACCTTGGTTCAATTTTACAATTTGTAACCTGCTCGGATCTGGAGCCACCTTTAGGATTTGTGACACATCCAAGCATCAGTTTCGTTGGGTTTAATGACAGCTTTTTGCCAACAAGTCATACCTGTATTAATCAACTGCAGCTGGTGTGTGCAGATGCAGTTAACAAGATGCCAGAGAGAAATGTGTTGTTCAATATTTTCGACTATGCATTTGCTAACTCTTACTTTGGACTTGCATGATTGTAACACATACTTAACCCCAGATTGTCTTTCTATTTTTAATTTTATTTTAAACTAGTACTCTCCCATAGTTGCCATTGTTATTTGTAAACAGGCAAACTACTTATGTTTATTTCATCTTCAGTTTAAAGGATCTGATCTGTTTGACTTTTTTCAGATAATTAAAATTACATATGTGAAAATGCAAGCAGATCAGATGATCATATTCCATTTCTGGTAACGTGATATTTAAGTTCCTTTAATTCTTATTTTTGTTAATGCATTATCAGCTAAAAAAATGAAAGTTTGCGAAGAGGTTAATATATGACAGAATATATTTTGGAAAAGGCATTATGTTTATATATACTATATACAACTGTGTTAGTTTAAAAACTATACTTTGAAAATACATCTTCAGAAAGGTTATTTCTGTGTTGAGTTTTAATTAGTAATTCCCTCGAAGATAATACCTTAAAGCTAAGTGTCCACTGAAAACGATGGAAATTATCGGTATTCTTCTTTGTATTATTATAATAAGGCTCTGCTTTTATACTGATACCTTAACGAAATAAATTTTTGCGGTGATAAATTTTCCCAGTTTTTGGCCATTTCCGCGAAAATATGCAAATATGAGTTTGCAATGTCTTCATCCACGAAAGTATGTCTCCCGGAAATGTTGATTTTTTCATATGAACACAGATGTTTGATATTTAACAGTTTGCATATAATACATTTTGAAGACCAAAAAAAATTTTTATCTACTCCCATCCGCGAAAATATGTCCCCGCGAAATGGAAAAAAAATTCATCTGCGAAAATATGTCTACGCGAAAATTTATCTCGTTAACCTGTATCATACAAAAGAATGAGACGATATATATTTTTTTCAAATCATATTCTAAGCTGTCGTTTGTTAAAACCCAATGACTCTTATAAACGACGCATGTTGACTGGATTATAGCGTATGTTAACAGAATTTGGGAAGGGTTTATTGTGGACATTATCATTTGTCTCTCATACATTTCTTCCATAAATAAATAGGTAATTCTTAATGATCATGATTGTTGATAATATGTAAAATCTGAATGAAAGTGTCAATGCCATCAACGTCATCGTCTCTTCCATTTCTTACTAAGTTAATTTCATCCAAACACGTTTGGTTTAAATTTGGTAATTCAAATTCAAATATAGGTCGACCATCTGGATGTCTGTGTTGATCTTCGTTAAGATTTCCATCGACTCCATAGAGATCGTCAACCTCAACAGGGGCAAGACCTACAGGGTTTGTTATCTGACCACTCACCCAAAGTCTGATCGGAGACGAATTGACTGTTCTCAGACGATGTGTCGACCATGCTTGTTTCCACCATTCCAGCTTTCGGTTAATGATTGGCAAGTAGGTATAATGTAACGCGTAAAGATGCTTATCATTCATTACATTTAAAATGTCTTGATCTTCCAAGAAATAAAATAAGTTATAGAAATAGGAAAGAACACCACTAAAAACGTCTCTCCAGAGTCTTTCTACTCTTTGATTGTGCGTACTCTTCCCAGTTATGATACTTTTTCTACCAGTCCCACGTTTTTCAAGCATGAAATCCGCCACCAGCACATTCTCTTTACCTTTATCAGTTCTCACCCTGCTGGGAAGACCATATTCGTTAACAGCATCTTGAAAACACATCAGCACAGAACTAGCTTTGTTGTTATTTCTACATGTCAATCCGACTGGTAATCGACTAAATCCATCAACAATACCAATGATTACAAAATGCCAGCGTATTAGTTTATGGTTAGTATGTAGGTGCCACAGGTGATTTGGACTTTGAACATTATAGACTCGCCTGTGTAATCTCCTTTTGCTTCTTGACTGACTCCCTGATGTATCTACACGTTGTAAAGATTCCCTAAGCAAGTTTCTCTGCACTTTTATGCCACGCTCTTTCAGTAGCTCCCTCAACATAACTTCTCCAGAATTTGGAAATTGATGGATGACTTCCCGTAACACCTTATCAAGGTCCTCATCACCAATAATCGTGTAATTTTGAGTGCTTAAGTTGTATTCTTCCATCCTTCGAAATATTGTTCTTTCAGATACACATAAAATGTTACTTATTTCTTTAACATGACAGCCATCATCAATCAGATTCTGGATTACCTCTTTTGGAATCACAAATCTTGGTGCTCCCGCACCACAACCATGTTGTCTTTGTTTTGGTTGTGTACTGCCATATGAACAACATGAAACTCTAAGATTTATCATGATGCTATGATCAGTTACACCTAAATCTTTAAAGTTTTCTTCAGAAAGTTTAGCAACCAAATCAATAGTAATATTTTCCTTTTCAAATGTCTCAATTAAATATTTTAATCCAAGCTTTTCAAGAACAAAACGTATTTTGGAATCCGCCATTTTATTTTTCTAAATTCGCGCTTATTTTACTTAAGTTTATTGATTTATTTAATCCGGAGCATGCGCAGTGGAACACCTGATAATGAAATTACTGCACTGTAAGAGGGCATCGCGTTAAAAAGCTAGGCCATGATATCAACTCATCACGTAAAGAAATCAGCGCCTCAAATGAGCGGACCACGTAATGATATCATCTCATCACGTAAAGAAATCAGCGCCTCAAATGAGGGGACCACGTAATGATATCATCTCATCACGTAAAGAAATCAGCGCCTCAAATGAGCAGACCACGTAATGATATCATTCCATCACATAAAGAAATCAGCGCCTTAAACTAATGGACCACGTAATGTATTCATTAGAATACGCAATGATATCATGACATTGCAAAATGTTGTCGGAGCATATCGTCATGAAATCGTCACATTGTATAATGCAACTAACGTTTGGCGCACTAAAAATACTACAGTACGTAATAAAATCACCGCAGCACATGATGATGTAATCGCATCGAGTAATAACAAGAACGCTTCGAAAATAAAAAACAAAACACACGTAATATGTTCATCGCACAACGAAAAGCTAACTTAGTTAATTGTGGCAGCTATGGCGTTCCATAGTTACACGTCTTTCCGCCATGATCGTCTATTCAGTAAATTGATAGCAGAATAAAGATTTGAAAGATAAAAACGTCTGAGAAGGTATTGTTTTTGTTAGCTTTAGTTAATAGGGAAATGTGAAGGTATTTTATTATATTTCAGAAGTTTAATCGTATTTAGGTAGGAGTATACGTTGTATTGTCTCTTTTCTAAATCTCTAAACATTGGGATTTTAGCTTTTAGTTTAACTGTACAACTTTAGAAATCTCTAAATTTTTGTATATACACAGACTTATCATTGCAGTATTGCCTGTAAAAACAATTTATGACTGTAAAATGTTTTTACACGCTACACTAGTCTATATACTAATAGCGAGTTGTGCATACCACTTTTATTTTAGAGAGTGATACATTTAGAAAAATTTCACGGTCATTTTCACAGGAAGAGCGCGTAAAACCACGCTGCTGCGAGAAGCGTTTTTTCAGTATTAGTATATTTGTAGTAGCAAATGACGCGACATGAATTTTTTGGCACGGGTAACATTGCATTGCATCCCCAATGGAACGCGACGTTTAGGGGCAAATATCTCGAGAAGTGACTGGGATAACTGACGTTTTTGGGATCCGCGATATTGGGCGATGGGGCGACGAAAAAAAAATTGGGTCTAAAACTTTTTGGGGACGAGTGTGACGTCATCAAAATCTTTGATCGACGATATCCCCGTAACCGTAAGTCGTACACAGGCGATACCATACATTTTCTTGATCAGCTTTTCGAGCTCTATAGCGTGGTACTACTTACCCGTTTCGATTGTGTGATTTTATTTTTTATATTGATAGAAAAATAACGGGATGGCGGTAACTCATGGGAAAAGTGAACCGGTAAAATGTTTTTACCCGGGATACTAGTCTATATACTAATAGCGAGTTGTGCATACCACTTTTATTTTAGAGAGTGATATATTTAGAAAAATTTCACGGTCATTTTCTCACGAGGGGCGCGTAAAACCACGCTGCTGCGAGAAGCGTTTTTTTCAGTATTAGTATATTAGTAGTAGCGAATGACGCGACGTGAATTTTTTGGCACGGGTAACATTGCATTGCATCCCCAATGGAATGCGACGTTTAGGGACAAATATCTCGAGAACCGATGGGGATAACTGACGTTTTTGGGGTCCGCAATATTGGGCGATGGGGTGACCAAAAAAAAAATTGGTTCTTAAACTTTTTTGGGGACGGGTGTGACGTCATCAGAATCTTTGATCGACGATATCTCAGTAACGGCACGTCGTACACAGACGATCCCATACATTTTTTTGATCAGCATTTCGAGCTCTATAGCGTGGCACTACTTATCCTTTTGGATTGTGTGATTTTATTTTGGGTCACCCCTATATTGATAGAAAAATCACGGGATGGCGGTAACTCATGGGGAAAGTGAACCGTAAAATATTTTTACCCGGGATACTAGTCTTATATACTAATAGCGAGTGTACATACCACTTTTATTTTAGAGAGTGATACATTTCAAGAAATTTGACGGTCATTTTCTTACGAGGAGTGCGTAAAACCACGATGCTGCGAGAAGCGTTTTTTTTCAGTATTAGTGTATTAGTAGTAGCTGACGCGACGTGAATTTTTCGGCATGGGTAACATTGCATTGCATCCTCAATGGAACGCAACGTTTAGGGGCAAATATCTCGAGAACCGATGGGGATAACTGACGTTTTTGGGGTCCGCAATATTGGGCGATGGGGTGACCAAAAACAAATTGGGTCTAAAACTTTTTGGGGATGGGTGTGACGTCATCAGAATCTTTGATCGACGATATCTCAGTAACGGCACGTCGTACACAGACGATCCCATACATTTTTTTGATCAGCTTTTTGAGCTTTACAACTAAATGATACTTATTCTTTGCAATTCTGTGATTTTATTTTTCGGTCACCCCTATATTGATAGAAAAATCACGGGATGGCGGTAACTCATGGGGAAAGTGAACCGGTAAAATGTTTTTACCTAATCTTATATACTAATAGCGAGTTGTGCATACCACTTTTATTTTAGAGAGTGATACATTTAGAAAAATTTCACAGTCATTTTCTCACGAGGGGCGCGTAAAACCACGCTGCTGCGACAAGCGTTTTTTCAGTATTTGATTTGTTTACATACCATAGATGGTCGGCTGTTATCCATATATGGAAAGAAACGATAGCAACCGAGTCGTTTAAAATGTAAACAAGAAAATTCTGTTTGTTTTGAAAAGTTGGTACGAACGAAGGAAAATTATAAATAATTGAATTAGTAAATCAAAACGAAAGTCATTGTGTGGAAAGGTAGCTATATTTTTATACTAGCAAGTTAAATTTGCGAAATGGTATTTTGTAGAATGTGAATGTGAATATTTTTCAGGTTTAAGAGGATATACATTCAGTATATATTTTGGTTGGAAAGGGAACGAATTTGGAAAGAGAACGAAACGAAATCGAAAGGGAGAGCGCAGTTTGTAAACAAGTAGGTATAGCTTATAATAACAAAAATGGTTTCAAAGTTGCGAACGTTTTGTCGTGTGTTGTGTTGAGTTTTTTGTAGAAAGAATTATATATTTTTTTCAGGTTTTGAACTGTTATTTAATAGAGAATTTTGGTCGCTGTTTGGTAGGGGCAGGTAAGAATTTTTTAAACTTAATAATTTTCTACTTGCTGCGAACATTGTGGATTAAAATAGAAGCATAATTTACATTTTTTATTTTTTAACAGGTTTTATACTGTCTGTTGTGTTGCTCTGATTTGGTAGCTATTATTTACTTTATATTTATCACTCTATCTTATATTAGTGTTTCTTCATCATGTTCAATATTGTAGGAGCTAATAATATTGGCTTTCAAGCAGTTTTTAGGAATGGCCAGTTTGTTTTGCAACAACCTGATCAACAACAAATACGCTCTGTTATACAGCGTAGGTTTGCACATGAAGATGTATCTGCAGCACGCCGTCGCCAATTTCAACTGAATAATTTGGCTGATCAGGAATTAGGTAATGTTGATGATAACATTCAGCAACCAGGTGTTCAACAAGCCATTTCACATGCAGATAATCCTGAAAATATTGCTGAGATTGAACGGCGCAGAATTAATAATGCTGAAAGACGTTTTCAGTATCGTCAAAATGAAGAGCCAGGCGAAAGATTAGCCAGGCAAAATGAAAATGTTCATCGCATGAGAGCAAGGCGGGCTAACCAACGTGAACATCCGCCAATTCATCGTGCTGCTCGACAACAAGGTCATTTGCCGGAGCAACACTATCTTGGTGCCATGGACAATGTTTGTGGGTTTTGTTTTGCCAAGATGTTTGCAGATGAAACTAACTTTAAGTGTTGTCATAATGGTAAGGTTAATCTTGATAATATTTATTATCCTAATGATCTTAGAGATCTTTTAGTTGGTGATAATGTCCAAGCTAAAAACTTTCAAGAAAATATTCGACAGTTTAACAGTTCTGTTGCTTTTGCATCAATGGGTGCAAAATTGGCTGTTCCACCCGGTCGTGGACCACCTGTGTTTCGAATTAATGGACAAGTGTGTCACCGAACAGGTAATTTGCATCCACCGCAAGGTCTCTCTCCATCATATGGTCAACTGTATATTTATGATGGGATGGACGCGTTCAATGAGAGAATGGCAAGACCTGAAAATCGAGATTGCTTGCCTGAAGTGATGCAAACTTTGCAGGACATAATTGTTAGGGAAAGTCCTTATGCAGCAGCTTATAAACACATGGGTGAGGTAGAAGCTGAAGAAATGCAACAAGCCGAAAATGAAAATCGCCCTCCACCTCAGGTCTAACTTCAATTTCTTTTTTGATGCAAATTGCTTATGAGACTTGATGTTGTGTAAATATATATTTTTGAATTACAGGTTACAATGTGCCTCCGAGTTGGTGGTGATCGTCGGCGATACAATTTACCACACCATGATGAAGTAGCTGCTGTTTTTGTTGGTGAAGATGGTGCACCACCGTTAACCCGTGATATAATGGTTTATCCAAGGAACATGCCCTTGCGTGAAATACCAGTTCATTCACCTCATCTGGATCCAATGGTTTATCCAGTTTTTTTCCCAAGAGGAGAGTTCGGTTGGACTCCTAACATTCCTCATGTAGCAGAGTATGCATCTGGTCGTCGATGTCGCACGACCATGCTGCAGTATTATACTTACAGGTTTGCATTAAGAAATGCTTTTAACCCGATCTTAAAAGGTAAGAAATTACTTCAACAATTTGCTGTTGACAGTTATTGTAAGGTTGAAGCTGATCGTTTGCATTACATTCGAAACAACCAGTCAGCTTTACGTGTTGAACAGTATCAAGGGCTGATTGATCATCTTGCCAACGTGGCGGAAAACCGAAACCTGAATGCAGGCAGACCTATAATATTGCCTTCTTCATTTCAGGGTAGTCCACGAGCCATGCAACAGAATTACCAAGATGCGATGGCTATGGTGACTAAGATGGGAAAACCTGATTTGTTTTGCACTGTTACGTGTAATCCAAAGTGGAGGGAAATTACTGAAAATTTAGAAAATGAACCAGCACATTATCGACCTGATTTGGTTGCACGTGTTTTTAATTTGAAATTAAAAGCCCTTTTAAATGATGTGCTTAAGAATGGTGTTTTAGGGAAAGCAATTTCTCATCTATACGTTATTGAATTTCAGAAACGTTCTTTGCCTCATGCATATATTCTAATTCATTTAGCTCAAGAAGATAAGCTTCAAAATGCAGATGACATTGACAGCTTGATATGTGCTGAAATTCCGGATCTTGACGAGGAGCCAGAACTGCACAGTGTTATCAAAACGTGCATGATACATGGGCCCTGTGGAAATAACAACGTTAATGCAGTCTGTATGGGAGATGATGGTAACTGTACCAAGAATTTTCCCAAGCAATTCTGCAATGAAACCCAGATAAATGTTAATGGGTATCCAACCTATCGCAGGAGAGAAGACGGTCGTACTGTGAGGGTTAAAAATGTGGATTTAGATAATCGTTGGGTGGTTCCATACTGTCCGTGGTTGTCAAAGAAATATAACGCACATATAAACTTGGAGGCTTGCACTTCGATTAAAAGCGTTAAATATTTGTTTAAATATGTGTATAAAGGTCATGACAGAGCACATGTTGAAATTAATGAACAATTACAATATGATGAAATCAAAACCTATTTAGATGCTCGATACGTTAGTGCACCTGAAGCTTTGTGGAGAATATTTGAGTTCTCCATGCATGAAAAGTCGCATGGCATAAAAAGGTTAGCTGTTCATTTACCTAATCTTCAACAGGTTTTTTTTAGACCTGGAGATGAGGAGGCAACTGTAGAAAGGGCTGCCTTAAAGGATACTCATTTAACAGCTTGGTTCAAACTTAATGTGGAAGATCCTGATGCCCGTCAATATTTATACTCCAACATTCCATATCATTACGTTTTTAATGACAAAAACAAGATATGGAAAAAGAGAGCATTAACACATAAACCGATCATTGCACGACTCTACAATGCACGACCATCTGAAGGGGAAAGATTTTTCCTTCGTGTTTTATTACTGCATGTTCCTGGTGCAACATCATTCGAGTATTTGCGTACGTTCAATGACACGATTTTTGATACATTCCGTGAAGCGTGTATAGCCAGAGGTCTTCTTCAAGATGATGAAGAATGGCATAATACATTGGAAGAAGCATCGACTTTTCAAATGCCACAGCAATTGAGGCAACTGTTTGTAACTTTTTTGACCCACTGTGAGCCATTGAATCCTCTCCAATTGTGGGATGCGTTCAAAGGCCATTTGTGTGAGGACTACACACGAACACTACCTGTTGAACGAGCTGAACAAAGAGTTTTGGGATATATTGATAATGTCCTAAAACAATTTGGTATGTCTTTAACACTTTTTAACCTTCCTGAGTTGATCGAGCAGGTTGACGAAGAAGAGGTTGATGTGAATGCTTTCATTGAGCAAGCACATCAGGTAAGGCCTCTGCTAAATGACCAGCAAGTAGCCGTGGCAGATGCAATATTATCTGCTGTTTTTAATGTGCATAATGGTTTGGTACAACCTGATACACTGTTTTATCTAGATGGACCAGCTGGGACAGGTAAAACATTTACATATAACTATATCATTGCAGCCGCTAAAGCCAGAGGTTTGACGGTTGCAACTGCTGCGTTTACTGGAATTGCAGCCACTTTAATTTCTGGTGGCCGTACACTGCATTCATTATTTCGTTTGCCTGTTCCTGTTTTAGAAAGCAGCGTATGTAACGTAACACCAACATCCACACACGGTGAATACTTACGCAGTGTGGACCTGTTTCTCATTGATGAGGCAACAATGGTTTCCACTCACATTTTTCATGCTGTTGATAGATTACTTCGAGATATCTGCGACAGCAATGTGCCTTTTGGCGGAAAGGTATTTTTGTGGGGAGGAGATTTCCGTCAGTGTTTGCCAGTCGTAAAGAAGGCAAAACCAACTGATGTTATTGAGGTTTGTTTAACCAGTTCTGCTTTGTGGGCTTCAGTGTCAAAGTTCTCATTAACTCAAAACATGAGAGCCAGGCCTGATGAACAACAATTTTGTGAGTGGTTATTACAGCTGGGAAATGGGCAACTACCAACCAAACAGGACGAACCTGCTAAAGGTGCGATTGTAATTCCTGAGTGTTGTGTTGTTTCGGAAAACACATCCCTTATTTCGGTAATGTATGATGCGTTGGAACCTCACCAGTATGCCACGACTGCCATTCTGACACCTACCAATGATCAATCCTTAATCATTAATAATGAGGTGTTGGATAGATTGCCTGGAGATGCAGTCTGTTACTACAGCGCCGATGAGGTTGTATGTGATGATGAAGATGAACGGCAGAATTATCCTATTGATTTTCTGAATAGTATCACACCGTCGGGTATGCCTCCACATTGCTTGAGACTTAAAGTTGGGGCAATAATTATGTTGTTGAGGAACCTTAACATCAAGAAGGGTCTCTGCAATGGGACACGCTTGATTGCTCGGGAACTGTCACGTAATTTAATAAAAGCTGAAGTCCTTACTGGTTCAGCTGTAGGTGAAATAATTTTTATACCTAGATTGGAACTGGCACCTTCTGATTCAGGTATGCCGTTTACTTTGAAACGCAGACAACTTCCAATTCGTTTGGCCTACTCTTTTACTATCAATAAGAGTCAAGGTCAAACATTTGAAAAAATTGGTTTGTTTTTGCAGAGGCCGTGTTTTTCACATGGTCAGCTTTATGTCGCTTGCTCCAGGGCGAAAGCCTTTGATAATGTAAAAATCAAAATTGCTGCGACTGGTAAGCAATGTTACGTTAATGGGAAGCTGTACACACAAAACGTGGTTTTCCCACAAGTGTTGCAGTAAGTTCCTAAGTTTGTATGTTTTGATTTGTTTACAGCAAAGTATAATATAAAATAAAATATAATAATGTTGTACATTAGTGTTATTTTATGTATTGATTTTTACAGTTGTTTTAAAGTCACTGTTTTGTATTACTACAATATTTATGTAGGAAATACTGTTTTGTGGCTCAACTGTAATGTGTGATGTTTTACCTAAAATTTCTTTGTGTATTCTGTTTTATTTTTTTAGGTGGAGTACAAGACCCATTGACTTACGTTCTCGCCGTGTACTCTGTTACCATGAGTTGTGTATGAAAAAACTTTCATAGACAATTCATGAACCAAAAGTCAGGGCATCTTTATAAAGAAGACTAAAATTTTGTTTTCAATAAATTATTGACATAAAAAAATCATTTTACTTTATATTTACCTCATGTACCATGTATAAAAAAAGCTTTTAAAGACAATTCATGAACCAAAGTTTAATACCTTTCTAGAGATTGAGAATTGACTTGAAAGTGAACCGTAAAATGTTTTACCCGGGATACTAGTCTATATACTAATAGCGAGTTGTGCATCCACTTTTTAGTTTGGTCAGTGTGAATAAAAGGACTGGGAACGAAATGTTCGTATGGAAAATGTTATGATTAAATTTTAGGTCGTACGTAACTGAGTTGTCGAGATATAAGCGATATAGTATTATTGCAGCAGCGCGACGTCAGTGGGCATATTGCATTGCACCCTAAATAGAACGCGATTTTTAGGGTCAAATATCTCGAGAACCAATGGAAATAACTGACGTCACTTTGGGCACGCGATATTGGCGATGGAGTGACGAAAGATTTGGGTCTTAAACTTTTTGGGGACGGGTGTGACGTCATTGGAATCTTTGATCATCGATATCTCCGTAACGGTAAGTCGTACACAGGCGATCCCATACATTTTCTTGATCAGGTTTTCGAGCTCTACAGCTTGGTGTAATTTATTGTTAGCAATTATGTGATTTTATTTTTTGTCTCCTCCATATTGTATGAAACGGAGCAACCACGGGGATTGGGAGTAGTAAGTCATGGAGGAAATGAACCTCTAAAATGTTTTTACACGCCCTTACTTTACTTTACTTTACTTTACTTTACGCCTTTATTTTACTTTATTGATAGAAAATCACGGGATGGTGGTAACTCATGTTGAAAAGGAATCGGTAAAATGTTTTTACCCGGGATACTAGTCTATATACTAATAGCGACTGTGCATAACAAATTTAGTTCGGTTAGTGTGAATAAGAGGACTGGGAACGAAATGTTCGTATGGACTGTGATATAGTGACATTTTAGGTCGTGCGTAACTGAGTTGTCGAGATATAGGCGATATTAGTATTATAGGAGTACCGCGACGTCAGTGGGCACATTGCATTGCACCCTAAATAGAGTGCGATTTTTAGGGTTAAATATCTCTAGAACCAATGGGAATAACTGACGTCACCTTGGGTGCGCGATATTGGCGATGGCGTGTCGAAAAAATTGGGTCTAAAACTTTTTGGGGACGGGTGTGACGTCATCAAAATCTTTGATCATCGATATCTCCGTAACGGTAAGTCGTACACAGGCGATCCCATACATTTTCTTGATCAGGTTTTCGAGCTGTACAACTCAGTGGTACCTATTCTTTTGGATTGTGTGATTTTATTTTTCGTCATATACTATATATTAAAAGAGGAAGGGCACGGTAAAATGTTTTTACCCGGGATACTAGTCTATATACTAATAGCGACTGTGCATACCACTTTTATTTTAGAGAGTGATACATTTTAAGAAATTTGACGGTCATTTTCACAGGAGGAGCGCGTAAAACCACGCTGCTGCGAGAAGCTTTTTTTCGGAATTTTCATTTGCATATTAGTAATGGTTTAACTCCATCTTACGGGTTTTTTCATGTCGAAGAGTGTTGTAGGGTAAATAAGACAACGAAAGGTCTCCACGGAGGAGGATGCAATGCAATGGTTTTTCGTTTGAAATATTCTCAACGATCATTTTTGTTTGAACAAGAAGAGCGAAGAACTGTTTTTGTTTTTTGTTGTTTGTTTTTATTTCAAAAAGGGAAGAATAATATTGTTGTTTGTTGCGAAAGTATTAGTAAAGTTACTACCAGTCCTATGATGATAATGCAGAAAAGAAATGAGGGTTTTTAAAATGTAAACAAATCTGTTTTTGTTTTCGTAAAGATTGATTCGTGAGACGAACGAAGAAATCAAGCGAAGGATTCTATTATTATTAAACGCGAATTAACGAGTGGAAGAAAAAATGTATGGTTTATAAAAGCAGAAACGTGTACTGTACTGGAAACTGAAGAACATCTGACTTATTTATGTTACAGTTATTAAATGGTTGCACAGAAGAAGAGGTCAAATGGAAGCAAATGGTTTTTAATTTATTTCTTTTTTGTGGAATTGATCGTTTTGTAATGATGGAATCAACGAGTGGAAGTATATACATAAAAAAGTGAATGAAAACACGAAGATAATGTCGTTGTTTTTGGTACTAACGTGTGCTGGAAAGCGAAGAAACTGTTAATTGAATTGGAGAGGATTGTTAACGAAGTGGCATTTATTTTCTCTTTGCAGTTATTAAAAATGGTTGCGCCGTTGCAATCACTTCGACCATGTGGGAAACATTATCAACAGATAATGTTGATATTTATGGTAGGATAAAGGGCAAAATCATTATTTCTGTGGGTTTTTTTTGCGTGTGAAACCGTAGTAAAGAGTGTTATGTTACGCTGAGAGATTATTGCTGCTGTGTCATTGTTGTAATTTTTCAAGCGAATTTTTGTGGCTGTTTTCAAGAAAGTTAGAGCTCTCCCTTCCCCATCATCGTGTCTGCTTTATTTAAATTATTCTACCCACTACCAGCATCTTATTTTGATTCTGTGTCACTGCTTCTGAATTTCTCTATCGGAAATGAAATATATAATAGATTTGTGTTTGGCTCTGAGCTGTAACAAAAATACTCATAGCATATATCTATTTTTTTGGTTTGTTTTCCTTTTTTTTATAATAGGGTATGCATAATAGTCACAAGAATGTGGAAAATTATTTCTAACGACAGTGTAATATTAGAGTTTGTTGTTAGAAGAATTATCGTGGCTGACAATATATTATTGCCATATTTATGTTGAAACTTTGGAGCAAGATGGTTTGGTTTTAATGATGATTGATTATCCCTGTCCTCTACCCCTACCCACACCACTTACTATGCCATGAGAATTATAACTGACCACAACACATCCCAAGCTTTTTCAGATTTTCTTTTGTCCTTTGAGCAATGATTTTATTACTATTATTCCTTAAAGTATATGCTGCTGATTTGTTGTTTGTTTTTTCTTTTGTTAGCGTGGGAGGGAGACCATTAAGGTCATTCCATTTTGCTGTATCTATATCTTATATTTCTTTCAATTTATCACTGTTTGTGTTTTTGTTTGCTGACTTTACGTATGTCGTTTAGGAATCCCCAGGCTGAATTTAAGCTATGGTGCTTATCTTGGTTCTATAGTGGAAATGACAGGGCACATGATATTTATTTACGTAGTGCTATTTTACATTCTAAGAGATTTTTTTCTGTTTCTGATGATCATGTATTTGCTTCTGTTCTATACAATTTCTTTCTTTTTAGATTTAGAAAATTTAATAAAACGGAATATGGACCAAGGAGAATGAATGTGCCAATCATGGTTTTACATCATATGGTACATGCAATTGGGATGAATCATTTAATGAATTCATGGTGGAAAGACCCTTTGGTTGAATCCTGAGCAGGTATAATTTTTTTATGACTCACATTTGATTCAGGTATCCCGTGCAAAGACAATTTTATGGTTTCACTCAATAGTTGGAAAATGTAACAGAAACATATTTAGGTTGCATTTTTATATTTCTTATCATAATTCTTGGGAGTGGAACCGTAAAATGTTTTTACACCGGATACTAGTCTATATACTAATAGCGAGTTGTGCATACCACTTTTATTTTAGAGAGTGATACATTTAGAAAAATTTCACGGTCATTTTCTCACGAAGAGCGCGTAAAACCACGCTGCTGCGAGAAGCGTTTTTTCAGTGTTAGTATATTAGTAGTAGCAAATGACGCGACGTGACTTTTTTGGCACGGGGGACATTGCATTGCACCCCCAAAGGAACGCGACGTTTAGGGTCAAATATCTTGAGAACCAATGGGGATAACTGACGTTTTTGGGGTAGGCGATAATTTGGCAAAAGGGTGACGAAAAAAAATTGGGTCTAAAACTTTTTGGGGACGGGTGTGACGTCATCAAAATCTTTGATCGACGATATCTCAGTAACGGCACGTCGTACACAGGCGATCCCATACATTTTCTTGATCAGGTTTTCGAGCTCTACAACTAAGCGATACTTATTCTTTGCAATTCTATGATTTTATTTTTCGGTCACCCTATATTGATAGAAAAATCACGGGATGGCGGTAACTCATGGGGAAAGTGAACCGGTAAAATGTTTTTACCCGGGATACTAGTCTATATACTAATAGCGAGTTGTGCATCCACTTTTTAGTTTGGTCAGTGTGAATAAAAGGACTGGGAACAAAATGTTCGTATGGAAAATGTTATGATTAAATTTTAGGTCGTACGTAACTGAGTTGTCGAGATATAGGCGATATAGTATTATTGCAGCAGCGCGACGTCAGTGGGCATATTGCATTGCACCCTAAATAGAACGCGATATTTAAGGGCAAATATCTCGAGAACCAATGGGAATAACTGACGTCACTTTGGGCGCGCGATATTGGCGATGGAGTGTCGAAAAAATTTGGGTCTAAAACTTTTTGGGGACGGGTGTGACGTCATTAGGATCTTTGATCGTCGATATCTCCGTAACGGTTAGTCGTACACAGGCAATCCCATACATTTTTTTGATCATGTTTTCGAGCTCTACAACTTAGTGGTACTTATCGTTTTGGATTGTGTGATTTTATTTTTCGTCATATACTATATATTGAAAGAGGAAGAGCACGGGATGGTGGTAACTTATGGGGAAAGTGAACCGGTAAAATGTTTTTACCCGGGATACTAGTCTTATATACTAATAGCGACTGTGCAACCACTTTTTAGTCTGGTCAGTGTGAATAAATGAACTGGGAACGAAATGTTCTTATGGACTGTGATATAGTGACATTTTAGGTCGTGCGTAACTGAGTTGTCGGGATATAGGCGATATTAGTATTATAGGAGTAGCGCGACGTCAGTGGGCACAATGCATTGCACCCTAAATAGAACGCGATATTTAAGGGCAAATATCTCGAGAACCAATGGGAATAACTGACGTCACCTTGGGTGCGCGATATTGGCGATGGTGTGTCGAAAAATTTGGTTCCAGAACTTTTTGGGGACGGGTGTGACGTCATTAAAATCTTTGATCGGCGATATCTCAGTAACGGCACGCCGTACACAGGCGATCCCATACATTTTCTTTATCAGGTTTTCGAGCTCTACAGGTTGGTGAAATTTATTGTTAGCAATTATGTGATTTTATTTTTCGTCACCTCCATATTGTATGAAAGAGAGCAACCACGGGGGTTGGGAGTAGTAAGTCATGGGGGAAATGAACCTGTAAAATGTTTTTACACGCCTTTACTTTACTTTACTTTACTTTACTTTACGCCTTTATTTTACTTTATTGATAGAAAAAACACGGGATGGTGGTAACTCATGTTGAAAAGGAACCGGTAAAATGTTTTTACCCGGGATACTAGTCTATATACTAATAGCGAGTATGCATACCACTTTTATTTTAGAGAGTGATACATTTAGAAAAATTTAACGGTCATTTTCTCTCGAGGGGCGCGTAAAACCACGCTGCTGCGAGAAGCGTTTTTATTCAGTATTAGTTTATTAGTAGTAGCAAATGACGCGACGTGAATTTTTTGGCACGGGTAACATTGCATTGCATCCGCAATGGAACGCGACGTTTAGGGGCAAATATCTCGAGAACCGATGGGGATAACTGACGTTTTTGGGGTCCGCAATATTGGGCGATGGGGTGACCAAAAAAAAACTGGGTCTAAAACTTTTTTGGGGACGGGTGTGACGTCATCAAAATCTTTGATCGACGATATCTCAGTAACAGCACGCCGTACGCAGACGATCCCATACATTTACTTGATCAACTTTTCGAGCTCTATAACTAAGTGATACTTATTCTTTGCAATTCTATGATTTTATTTTTCGTCACCCCTATATTTTGAAAGAGGAGAGCACGGGTTGGGTGAACTGAATGGGGAAAGTGAACCGGTAAAATGTTTTTACCCGGGATACTAGTCTATATACTAATAGCGAGTTGTGCATACCCCTTTTATTTTAGAGAGTGATACATTTTAAGAAATTTGACGGTGCTTTTTACAGGAGGAGTGCGTAAAACCACGCTGCTGCGAGAAGCGTTTTTTTTTTCAGTATTAGTATTGTAGTAGCTAATGACGCGACATGAATTTTTTGGCACAGGGGACATTGCATTGCACCCCCAATGGAACGCAACGTTTAGGGGCAAATATCTCGAGAACCGACGGGGATAACTGACGTTTTTGGGATCCGCGATATTGGGCGATTGGGTGACGAAAAAAAAAATTGGGTCTAAAACTTTTTGGGGACGAGTGTGACGTCATCAAAATCTTTGATCGACGATATCTCCGTAACCGTAAGTCGTACACTGGCGATCCCATACATTTTCTTGATCAGCTTTTCGAGCTCTATAGCGTGGTACTACTTATCCGTTTCGATTGTGTGATTTTATTTTCGGTCACCTCTATATTGATAGGAAAATCACGGGATGGCGGTAACTCATGGGGAAAGTGAAGCAGTAAAATGGTTTTACCCGGGATACCTCCGTATCGGAAAGATGGCGTGAGCAGTGCCTGAGATCACAAAGCTTATTGACGTTATTGATAATAGAGTTAATAATCTCTCCTTTCACTGTCCACCGAGTTTGAATCTAATATTGAAGGAGTCATTATGGCTTAAATGGACCACTTATAACCGGAGGGTTATATTTTTAAAATTTGTTGCTCAAAGCATACTCACAGCTGTGGCGTTTAATTATGCATGCGAATTCTGAATTCTCAAACGAGCGTAAAATTTTCAATTTTGTTCGTGCGCTGACGCACTTTAAGGATACGATAACCCTTAAATTCAATTATTTTCCCCAAAATGTTTTTTTTCTCGTAAATATGTAATAATTACAATAATGCTATAAGTTTTTAAAAATAAATATATGAAATATTGTCTGGAAGTAGCATAAAAAGGATTCTTATATGATAACAAATTTAAGTATTTAGGTTCTCCATTAGACTATATTTACAAAAGCTCATTGGTCAGCACGGAAAGCAGCTGATCTTTCATTAGCGTTTGTACGTCCGTACGTACGTCCGTAATTCCAAGATTTTTTCGTCCACAGTTGTAGGCTGATTCCGCAAAACATTGGAATAGAGGCTGTCCACAAACCGTGGTTAATGTATGAATGACACAGATGAAGTTATTTAAAGTATTTTAATTATTGTGAGTGTGGCCTAGAATGCAGAAAAACGTTCAATCTTAATTTGTGTTCCCCAGAACGGCGCAGTAAAAGCATTCCGCTAAAGTTTTCAACCTTATACTGCAAAATTATTTCAGAATACTGAAATATTACTAGCCGCTTAATCTCCAGCACCCAGGTAAGAAAATTCTTACTGATTTTTATAATGACATTGATTTTTGTGAGAAACTATGTTCGATCCCACTTTCGATTTATTCCCTCCCCTCCTCCCTCCCCTATCCTTCTTCTGTTCTGTTCTGTAGTTTTTGCACTAAAAATTCAAAAATTCAATTTTTGCTAATATATATACAAATATAAATTTCAGCCACAAAAATAGACACTGCGATGGAGTTTCTAGGGAATTTTGTCATATCCAATTGGAGAATAAAAGACTTTTTATCATTTTATTTTGATAAAAATAGTCCAATCAATGATCCATACAGTACAGCCCGAAAGAAACTTTACATTTCCACGTAAGATTATGAGCTCTCGAGAGCTTATTTTGTTTATCAAACGCAAGATTTCCAAAAACAATGATATGTAACAGATAAAACTTCCCATGTAAAAATTCATTCCTTTGCAGCCGCATAAATTTCTTTTGGGCTGTACTGTATATACCAAATATACCTTGTTTATTAAATTTTTAGATTTTCAGAGGGGGCTTCTATTCGCGAAGGGCATTTAAAAGAAGGAGGCATTTATTCAATTTTTACATTTTGGTCTTTTTTATGAAAAATCATTTTTTATAACATTTTACATTTGATTATATAATGTCTAACTCTACGCCAACCACCTCCGATCGCCCTCTTCGTTGTTTGTTGTTGTGTTGTGTACTACGCAGATCGTCTGCCACTATGCAAACCCGTGACGCTATGCACAGGACAGATCGTTGCCTTTATGGACTGTCAGTTCACACATGTGTGGATATACAACGACCTGCGTTTATATATCCTTACTCACTGACAGTCATCCTCGTGTATTGTGTTGTCGTAATAAGACGTTTTACATTGTTACCTACCGTGTGTAGTTTTATTGTTCCTGTTTGGATATTCCTAGTGAAAACATTTGAGCCTTACGTTTGCTTGGCGTGGTGACGGGGTCGCAGATACACCTGCAATCATCAAAGGACACTGGTGAATATACATACAACTTAAGTGTACTGGGACACTTAGCTCTGAACAGTGAGCTTGATAGTGGAATTACATATAGCACAGCAACATGACAACACATCGAGCACCAAAACAATGGTGTTTGACGAAAGTGGAGACTGTCGATAGTTTTGAGAACTGGAAGCAAAACTTCAAATATGTACTGTCACTTGACGCAAACTTTGCCCCCTTTTTGGTGGCTCATTTCCAGTGGCAGAAAAAGACCCGGGCAAACGCTAACAGAGGCTTACCAGACGATGGAAACCACATACCCGCAGTCTTACGAAAGACAGCCGCACAGAAGGTTACTCACCTAGAATTGATGTTGGGACAGATCGCTAATTATTGTCCAGTTTTTCTCGCAACACAATTATTCGTAATTCCACCTCGATTGAGTCTGTTTGGCAGAGTATTCGATCACATTACGGTTTTCAGTCTAGTGGAGGACATTTTTTAGACTTGGCAGAATTTAAGCGCGAGCATAATGAACGACCAGAGGACTTATTCCAGCGAGTGATGGCATTCGTAGAGGACAATATGCTGACGCCAGCAGGAGGCATAACCCATCATGGAGAGGTTCCCCCAGAAGAAGAGGAACTAACTCCTGCATTAGAAAACATGATCGTTTTGATTTGGCTCAAGCTGACACATCCGGGGTTACCACGATTGGTGAAACAACGCTATGGCACAGAGCTGCATTCCAGAACCCTAGGCTCCATCCAGCCAGAGATCTCCCAAGCCTTGGACGCATTACTCGATGAATTACATCATACCGAGGATGCTCGTTTTATGAGAGCCTTCACCAACCATCCATCTTACCCATCCAACCGTTATCGCTCTGCCAATAAAAATCCGACTACATCGCGTGATCCTCAACGCTCCCGCTCTTGACCTTCGCGTCCGCTCTACAAAGAGGCTGGACGAAACGACAACCATTACTTCAGTGCCTGCCCCTTCTTACCCGACGCTGACAGGAAGTATTTGACACGAGCCCATTTGATCGCTATCTTTGAGGACCTCGACGTTGCAACAAATGCCGACCTTCTTGCTGATACATTTGAAAACGCCGATCTTCCCCATGCCCGACGCGTTGATGTGGTAGAGCCAAGCACTCAACAAATTCCTGTCGCAAGGCGTGTCCAAATCGAGCAGTCTCCTTACTTGACCACCTATTACCACCACCATCCAGCAAAGTTAACATTAGACTCTGGTTCCGAAACCAACATGATCCGTGAAACAGTAGCCCACAAGTTTAAAGTCCCTGTGACCAAAAGCACTTAGCCAGCATTCCAAGCCGATGGCCATACCCCTCTCAATGTTAAAGGCGAAACCCGAATCACACTCACAAGAGCCCAACACCAGTTCATCATGGACATCCTGGTCGTTGAGGACCTTGATGTGGACATCCTCGCTGGAGTCCCATTTATGCATGCCAATGACATCACAATCAGACCAGCTAGTTTCCAAGTCATTCTTGCTGATAGCACCGTGATTCACTACAACCAGAGGAAAACAGAATCTAGCAAGAACGCCGTTCGGTATACTTCAACTCAGATCCTCAGATCTTTTAGCAAAACCACCATTCTTCCTGGGAAATTCCTAGAAGTACAGTCACCTTTCCCAGACCAGAGTGACACTGTTCTTGCTGTCAAGCCGCGCATTGATACAAAAGCACCTCATTGGCCGTCACCTTCAATAATCCAAAGTGCTAATGGCTTTATACGCATTCCCAATGACACCCAAGAAGTTGTTAAACTTAACCGCAACGAACACTTTGGTCAAGTTTTACCGCCATTCGAACCGGTCCCGCCACAGGAAACAGAGAGTGTGCAGCCGGCTATTCCAACACGTACCACCTCAGCTAAAGCTCACACCAACGCATCTGGTCCCTACTCACAGCACATCAAAGTAGATCCTGACAACATTCTACCCTCAGAGATCGTCACACAGTTCCATCATCTTCACACCGACTTCGCTGAAGTGTTTAACCCATCGTTCCCGGGCTACAATGGTGCTTTTGGTCCATTGCAAGCAGTTGTCAACATGGGCCCAGTTCAACCTCCACAACGGAAAGGCAGGATACCCCAGTATTCCTGCAATAAACTTGTTGAACTCCAGAACAAGTTTGATGAGCTAGAGGCTCTGGGTGTATTCAAGCGACCAGAACAGGTTCCTGCCGTTGCCGATTACTTGAACCCGTCGTTTTTAGTCAAAAGACCAAGCGGCGGATATAGATTAGTAACAGCCTTCACTGAAGTCGGAGCTTATGCAAAGCCACAACCGTCATTAATGCCTGACGTTGACTCGACCCTCCGACAAATCGGTTGCTGGAAATACCTTGTGGCGACAGATTTGACCAGTGGGTTTTACCAAATCCCCCTGGCTAAAGAGTCTATGAAATATTGTGGTGTCGTAACTCCATTCAGAGGTGTTCGCGTTTACACTAGGTCCGCAATGGGAATTCCCGGATCCGAGACCGCATTGGAGGAGCTCATGTCTGTCATTCTTGGTGAGTTCATCCAGGATGGGACAGTTGCAAAAATCGCCGATGATTTGTATGTTGGAGGGGACACTCCCGTGGAGCTGCTTCAGAATTGGCAACGTGTTCTCGAGGCATTGTACAGAAATGACATACGCGTGTCAGCCCCAAAGACCGTCATAGCTCCAAAGACCACCACCATTTTAGGTTGGATTTGGATGCAAGGTACCCTTACCGCCAGTAACCATCGGATCTCTGCATTGCTTTCCTGTACTCCTCCAGCCAAAGTCAAAAGTCTACGATCCTTTCTTGGAGCCGTCAAAGTCTTGTGTGTTACCAAAGTGCTCACAATATTTAGCACCCTTAGAGGAGATAACAGCTGGTCGACAATCCAACGATACCATCGAGTGGACAGAAGGCACGTTATCGCAGTTCGAGGCCGCCAAGCAAGCGTTGAACACTACTGAGACCATACACCTCCCACAACCACATGACGAACTCTGGATCGTCACCGACGGAGCTGTCAAGGCACATGGACTTGGGGCGACATTATACATCACCCGAGCTTCAGGAGAGAATCCCAAGTTAGCTGGATTCTTTAGGGCAAAATTAAAAAAGAGGCAGGTCGATTGGCTTCCGTGCGAATTAGAAGCTCTTTGTATCGCTGCTTCCATAAAGCACTTTAGTCCATTCATTGTGCAGTCCGACCATCAAGCTTGCATCTTGACAGATAGCAAACCCTGTGTTCAAGCGCACCAGAAACTACTACGAGACGAGTTCTCCGCAAGCTCCCGACTAACTACATTCATCACCGCCGCAAGCAGATACCAGGTATCCATTAGACACCTTAGTGGCGAAGCCAACATGCCGTCCGACTTCATTTGCCGAAACGCCTCCGCATGCAAAGACCACAACTGTCAAATCTGTCGATACATTGGACAGATAGAGGAGTCCACAGTCCGATCTATCACCGTACAGGACATCGCCAACGGAACCACACAACTCCCCTTCTTGACTAGAACAACATGTCGAACCACCCAACAGGAGGACCCAGACTTGCAACGCACCCACTCTCATTTGAAGCAAGGCACACATCCTTCAAAGAAGGCCACGAATGTGAAAGACGTAAAACGCTATTTACAGGCCGCTACCATCGCTCGTGACGGTATCCTCGTTGTCCTCCAACAGGAGGCGTTCAGTCTTACGAAGGAGCGTATCATCATACCTCGCCAAGCAATGCCAGGCCTCGTCACGGCCCTTCACATCAAGTTGAGTCACCCAACAAGCCACCGACTCAAGCTTGTCATGCGTCGCTACTTTTACGCACTAGATTTCGATCGCTACGTGAACAAAGCTACCAACGCCTGTCATGTGTGCTCCTCGTTGAAATCCTTCCCAGCTGCTGCTCTACCCTAATCGTCTACCGTACTCCCGTCCACTGTCGGCACTCCCTTTGCTGCAGACATCATGCGTCGCAACCGACAGTTTATCCTGGTACTGCGTGAATATGTCACTTCGTACACAGCGGCCTTACTAATACCAGATGAGCAGCACCATACCTTACGAGACGGACTCATTCAACTGTCTCTATCTATTCGAGCAATTGAAGGTCCAACAGCCGTTACAGCGGACCCTGCTCCTGATTTCCAGGCATTAGTAAACGATGACATCCTTGCCAGCTACTGAATTACTCCTGAGATCGGCGACAAAAAAAACGTCAACAAGAATCCCGTCCCTGAAAGAGCCGTACAGGAGACAGAAGTCGATCTACTCAAGCAGGACCCTGATGCTGGTCCAACAGAGCCTTTGAAACTGGCAATCACAATGAACACGCTGAACTCACGCATCTGAGCACGTGGCATGTCTGCAAGAGAGATGTTGCATCAACGCGATCAGTTCCACAACTTGCAGATCCCTACCTCCGATGACCAACTAATCCAAGCACAAGCGGAGGCCAAAGAGACTTAACCTGTTTCAGATTTTGTGGTAGTCTGTTCCATGTTTTTGGTCCAAGTACTGCAACAAATTCTTCACTAAATACACTTTTAACACGGGGTATTTCAAAATGGCCGCTGTTGCGAAAATTATAAACAGTGTGGTATTTCTCCTTAAACAGTTCTGAAAATATTTCAGGAGAAATTCCGTTTACAACTTTAAACATTTCTATGCAAAGTCTTTGAAGGTTACGGTGATGTATGCAAACAGACCCATCTTTGTCCAGAAGTTCCTGGAACGAAGATTGTTTGTCATTATACACAATTTTAAGGCATCTTTCGTGTATTCTATTTATCTTGTGGTTCATCTCTCTACTATGGAACATCCAAGTTAGAGGACAGTAAGAAAACTGAGATTGAAAAAAGGCATTAAATAACAGTCGCCTTTCGTCAATATCCATAAATTGTGCTACCCCAGCAAGGGCATATAATTTTTGATTTGCTTTTTTACACATGGAGTTTATGTGATTCCTAAAAGTTAATTTGTTGTCGATCTCAACGTCCAATAATTTCACAGAATCATTACTTGTGATGCAAAAATTTGCTAAAGTTAGCGAAATATGTTCCGAGGAACTCGCTATTAGATTAAATTTATCTGGGTTAGCTTTCAATTGATTGTTCGAAAGCCATTTTAGGAGATCTGAAGATGATTTCTCTAACAAGGAAACAACATCCATGATGCAATCTCCAGTCACATAGGGGGTGGTATCGTCAGCAAAACTCGTAAAATTAACATCTTCGATTATAAAGAAAAGGTCACATAAAAATATGTTGAATAATAGTGGGCCTAGTATTGAACCCTGTGGGACACCAAATAAAAGTTCTATCCAAGAGCTGTAAAAATTTCCAATCTTAGTTCTTTGTTTTCTATCAGATAAATAGCTTGAGAGCTTTTTCATCAAAACCATAAGCAGGTAGCTTTGCAAGAATTAATTCATGTGAAAGGCAATCAAACGCTTTTGAAAGATCTGTAAGTAGTGCTGCAATGTGCTGTCCTTTATCATAACTAGATTTCCATTTTTCAATCATTGCTAGAAGACAATGTTGGGTGTTATATCCTTTTCGGAAACCGCATAGAAATTTAGAGAAAATTTTGTCAAAGAAATTAGATATTTGATTGAACATTGGCCTTTCGAATACTTTTGATATATTAGGCAAGATACTTACTGGTCTATAGTTTTCCTTTGAAGTTTTCGACCCCTTCTTAAATATGGGTATTACACCTGCTAGTTTGAAGTTTGAAGGAAATGCGCCAGATTTTACACAGTTATTAAATGCTGGAGTTAAAAAATCAGCAAACAGGTTTGCGTTTTCCTTAATCACTTTCGTTGGAATATCATTTTCTTGACAAGACTTAGAAATATCTAAATTCAAAATTTCTTTGTAGAGCTCTTCTCTTTCAATTTCATTAAAACAAAAAGAGAGTGATCCTTGGAATTTTTTATTTATACTTCAATACTTGGGTGATTTTTGTATTTATTAATAGTGATGAGAATTGGATCTGATAAATTTTCAGTACCTTTTCATTGCCAATGAAAGGAGATATATTTAGGTTTGAAACAATATTTGCAAAAAAGTTATTCATGGTTTCACAAATTTCAATACCATTGTTTACTAGTTGATCATTTTCTAATAAGACAATTCTTTCACTATTATTTATTTTGTCAGAGAAAGAAGGTTTAATAGTTTTCCAGAACTTTTTGTTGTCACAAATATCCTTTATGTTAAGGTTACTGTAATATGATTTTTTGTCTTTCGCAAGAGACTAACACAGTAATTCCTTTGCTTCGCAAACTTTAGCCTGTTTTCTTCCGTTTTATTTTTCAGATAATAATTTCTTAATCGTGACCTAGTCATAATAGCTTTAGACAGCTCTTTGTTCATAAAAGGCGATTGGTTACCTCTCACAAATTTCTTCCTGCAAGGAGCATGGGTATTTAGAGTTTCTAGACAGACGTTAAGAAAATTGCTTGGATCATTATCATTATCGAAAGTTTCACAAGAAAGATTCTCGGTAAGTTCAGACAAAAAGTTAACATTTGAGAATTTTTTATAGTCGCAATAATTTATAACCTTCAGTTTAAGTCTCTGAAAAGAACATTTGTTCACAACAACAGTCATTCTGTGAAAATCGGAAAGTCCTGTCTCCACCACACAGCTACTCTGAAAACTTCTTGGAGTATTTGTAAGACAGAGATCGATACAAGTAGGACTCTCTGGATTTTTAAAACATGTTGTTGTTCTTATAAGGCTCTTCAAATTAAAACTGTCACAAAAATCACTCATAGTCCTATTTGAAACTTCAGCATTAAAATCACCTAATAGCAATACGTGATCATATTTTGGTACAATTAAATCCAAGGTTATAGACAGTGCGTATAGGTGGTTTTCTATATTACGGAAATGGTTATTATAACTACAACATAAAACCCACTTTTTCTTGTTGATAGTAAATTCAACATAAAAGGCTTCTATTGGTATACTTTCCTTTAAAATATGCTTTGATGGGATACCCTCTCGTATAAAAAGTATTATTCTACCTCCATTGTTATTACGATCAAGACGTATGGGTGCGTTAAAGCCATTCATTAAAAATTGACCCTTTGGAAAGGAATTGTCAAGCTTTATTTCAGAAACCATGAGGATATCAATATTATCCTTTATAAGCTCGGTCAAGTAATCAAATTTGTTTCTAATCGAGTTTATGTTTAAATGGGCAATAATAACCTTTTTAAAATTACTTTTTCGAATATTCTTGAGCCTAGAAGCACATGTCAAAACACTAGAATCAAAAGTACCAAAATGATTGATATTGTAGAGTGTCAAAAACCTGAGACAGGGACTTCTGAAATATTGGAAACTGTCAATTCCAAGAAATAAGCAAATGTACCCTTATACCGGTCAATTCCAAAATTTGCCAAAATCAATACTTAAGAAATGTTTCATTTTTCATCATTCACGAATTTAAATTCTTGGTATTTTGATTTTTGTTCATTTGCAAAAATTGATTCTCGCGAAATTTGCTAAATTTCGCGAATCATTTGATTTGCTAAAAGCCAAATTCATGATTCAAAGAGGTAAGTAATTCATTAAACTCGTCAAAATGTTGGTTTAAAGAAGATTAGGTGGAACAACGAGAATACCTGTGAGTTCGAAGCCATTTTCCTGATCTCGTTCATTTTTTAAAAAGAACGGCAAAATTTGCAGCTTCAAACTGCAAAAGAGCGACTTCGCATTAGGCGCCTTCCTTTTGCCGCACGAAACTGAAATAATTCGGAATATAATTCGGTTTCAGATAACGTTAATAATAATCACGTCGAGAAAGTTTGTAGAGGCAAAACGTGAGGTGCATTTCCGGGCTAATAGGATCTTCAGCCAGTTCACGCTTCTCAATATCATATCTGATTGCAGCAAGTATGTAGTCAAATGTTTCTCTGCTTAATCGAAAGGTTTCTTTAAAACGTTTATCTTCATATTCTTTCAGTTTCCCACCACCCTTGGTTTCTTTTAAAACGTCTACAAATTCTTTTCTTCCTGACTGTTCCATTTTCTCTATCCAATTGATCAACGTATGTGAGTAAAGAAAATTTTAATTTTAGTAACAATCTTCTCCTCTGTAATGCAATAGCTACTCCAATCAATAGACTTTTCCTTCGAGCAAGTCAATTATTCCTTCTTTTTATAAAAAGTCGCGGGAGCGCCATTTTTACGAATTGAAATTCGATGTGATCATAGTTACCGAAGTAAATAATAACATTATACTGTAGTATTTAAGTTGTCAATGTGATCATTATCTTAGCCTAAAATAATCAGGAAAAAAATTAAACTTTCACGACGCAAAAAGAGAAATTACGAAGCCTGAGTGCCTGACACAACGTCAACAACAAACCCTTCACTACCGGGACATCGATCAAGTGAAGAACAATGCTGTCATTATGGACAGAGAAAGCGTCAAAATACGAAACAGCCTAGCAAGTTAGAGAAGTCTTGAAAATCATAATTCAAATATCAAACAATTTCAAACAAATTACTCAAATTAGAAGTCAAAAGCAGGAAACAATTTAATTAGCTCATCTAAGCTGGTTCTCTTTTTGGATTTCGCGTCTTTCGAAACTTTGATGCGATACGATTCGTTTTGAATTGAGTACGAAAATATGAGTCCTGATCTGATTAACTGACAACACCTCCATCCCAGAGTTTGAAAGTAGTGGTTTAGGTCCGAAAGAGATATGTTTTCCAGGTTTCCTTTTCTCGTCACGAAGATTCAGCGTGCTTTCTGTTAACAAAGTGGACAATGCTTGAATATCCGTGCTATCTACATTTACGTCTATTATGTTAAGATTTTCCAAGACAGTTTTCTCCAGATTCTCGTCCTCGTATTCAGGTACACCACTGATTTCGATGTTATGATGCCTAACGTATTGGTAATTTGTTAAGGGCGATTTCCGTTGAAAGTTTGTCTTTCAGGTCCACAACTTTGTTTTCGAAGAATTGTACCTTTTCAAAAAGTTTTTTATTTGATTCCAACAGATTGTTTAAAATAGACTCTCTCATTTTGTCGTCTTTTAAACATTTATAGTCGTCTTTTATTGACTTAAAACCTTCTTGGAGTGAGGCATTAACGCTAACAAGTGTGAGTTTGGACATATTCTACAGATTCGACGCGTCCTTCGCGGCATTTATAGAGCTTAATAACTTTTTAACACTTTAACCAAATCCGCTGACCTTTTGTGACTTTTCCTAACTTTTATAAAGGTTTCTGAAAATTAAAAAAAAAAAAAGTTGAGAGTTTTATCAATTTTTTTAAAAATTACCCTTCTGTTTTCCTGATTGGAACGAACTCAACCAACTTCATTTTGTAATGAATTGAACTTTTGTGATTACCAGTTGAACTTTGGAATAATTTACGGACCAGTTAAAATAATTTACAGACCAGATTTTTTATTTTACGGAACAGATATTTCAACTACTTTGGGAAGTTGAATGTTTTCTATTCAATTGCATTATCTGCTACTTATTTTTGTGAGAGAGAGCCCTTTTTTATCTTATTTCAATCAGTTGAAGTAACATGTCGCCAGATGTCCGAAGTTATATTTTTCAAAAAATTTTCTAATTTTTGATCTATCACCAAATTCTCGTAAAATTAAAACAATTCTTACAATGACCAAAATTTGGGCATATTGTTGTATTTAGATACAGAATAATGTAAAACTTTGCAAAAAAATATATGCTTTTCAAAAACTTAGGTAAATTTCAAAATTATTCACTTTTTGTTATGACGTCATCAATTGGTAGGAGACTAATTGATGACGTCATAACAAAAAGTGATGAAGCCATCATGACATCATTTGTAATTAATCTTGTAGTAAATAGGTTACTTAAAGTCTGTACTAAGTTTAATGTCATAGGCATCAATGGTTTAGCAGATATAAGACATTATCTAGGCACGGACCAAATTGCTCCATCCATACAAAGTTCAAAAAACTTGGTAGGAATAGGGTTAAGAATTAAGTTAGATGTACTGGCTTGACTAAATCATGGTGCTTAAACAGAAATCCAAGAAAGGTGTATTTAGATTGTGCCATCAATAAATAGATATGGAATAATGATCCAATTTCAGATTCAAATGGTTCGAAACACCTGAAAGTTTGTCACAAAGTGCATTGACTGGAAAGAACAGTACCATAAACCTATCTGGTATATATTCATAACTGCTGTAATATGTGGTGTTTCACAGAACGTCCACAACGCAATGTGAATGAGAGTCCTATAGGATTTAAAATCATCTTACAGAGATACCGACTACCCAGGGTCTATTTTTAATGGAGGCGGAAGTAATAAATATTATAAGTTCAAAATAATAATAAGAATAAAAATTTCTGGTCCGCATAATTCAAAAGCATGTAACACGCGGTGACTTGTCCTGAGTCTTTGAACTCAAAATAAGTGATACCCTGAGTAGTTCGGTATGCCTTTAATAATGTTAAACAATTTAGTTTTAGCTAAGCCTAAAGTTTAAGCTGACCTTTAAGTGGTAAGGCTCTTGTTTTATTGATTCGGAAAAGGGACACGAGGTTCCGATATTTCCTAAGCCTTCTGTTTCCCAATCTTTTAAAACTTTAACTGGCTAGGAAATTAAATATTTTAAATGTCTGTTGTATTGAATTGTCCTGTTTGTTAACACTTATCAGAAATCCGTATTGTTCCTGAGCTTGGTTACCCAAGTGGTCGTCTAATATAATGTGAATTTTGTCTTTGGGTTATTACGGTCATTATGTTTAAAAGCTGCCATTTCTGAGAATTTCTAACCGTCCATTTCCGATCTCACGTTGCAGATAATATATGAAATTTATTTGGCCTCAAAATCTCATCTATCAAGTTGTCGTGTATTTCAAATGTTTATTAGCCAGTTGGCCTCGAACGACTGAATATTAATATCGATCCTTTTCCCCCAAATTTGTTTCCCTGTCTAACATACCCACCCTAAGTTTGAATAATATTTGAACTACGTCGTTATTCGTCCTCTGATTTTCCATGATAACCTCCTAGCGGACGTAAGACGAAATGGAAAACAGGCATATAATAAAGCTACTCAAGGACCAAAACCAGACCTGAATAAAAGCAGCTTAAAGATGCGCTGAGACTTAGATGTGATGAAAGACTACCGAATCTTCCAACCTAGTGTGCATGTGTTGAGACATTTGATGAACTACAATATCCTGTAAAAAAGGCGGGTTTATATCTCATTGCCATGACAATATCAGAGATTTTCTGACTACATGCATTGACAAAGATGTTGAGCCCCTTCTGATCCCCGTGACTGGCGAACAGTTCCAATTACTTAGCGCCAACACTGGTGACGAGTCAACAATGAATCACACAAAGCAATAAAAATTTAAAGACTTGGTCTGTTATAACTAAACGTTTGATCGATGCACTAAGAAAAAAAGAACTGGCTATCGAAACAGGATAAAAGCAATACAAGATTTTTTTATTATTGCGTCTTTGGTTGCAGTACAACTTCAAAACATAACGTGTTTAGAATGTGAAAATGTGCTAATGATGTAAATTAACCGACCAAATTTTCCCAATGGCGAAATAATCATTTTCAATCACGTCGAAGCAGCCTCGTTATCAAGCTGATTAATGGATGACATATGCGTCGTTTGAATAATTGGTTTGATATTTGTTCAAATGATTATTATTATTATCTCTTAGGCGTTAAGATATTACCCCAAAAAATGCACCTAAGGACACAGTTCGACCAAGATTAATACCAGCTGCGATTCCAGCAATAATCTCGATTTCCATATAGTGTTTCATTACGTTTTTACCGCCAATCCTCTAATAAACGCCCAGGGCATAATAAAGGGCTCTAATAAACGCCAATTTGCCGAGATTCTTTCAATTTAAAGCATCATTTTGTTTTCTTAAAAGAATGGAAATAGAAAGCAGAATACGGCTCCAAGTCAGCGACAAAAACAAGAATTTGGTTTATGATAGCATCATGCACTTTCATAGGAATAATCGGACCTGATGCAAACCCATTATCAGATAGTAAATAGCATTATTTGATTCCTTGTGAATAGAATAGGACAGACTGAAAACGTTCCATTCAGTTTCAAAATACGGACTTGGTTTTAAAATCAAGCAAGACATTCCTGTTTTGGGATATTTGGGATAAAAATTATGTCGACCAACAGTGACATTTGTGATTTTGTAGGGTTCATGCAAGATTTTCAATTGCCTGAGTTGTCCCAAAATCACACTCCCCCCCCCCCCCCCCCCCATCCCCCACCCCTGAGATTCCTGTAAAAGTGATATATTTTCCCCTGGATGTTTTTATGTCTATTCAGCATCTGCCACAGGGTGGCTACTGAAATTACTCCAAAATATTCGGTATTTTACCAGTGTATACGTTTAAACCTCATATATATACATCATAATGCCAGCTGCCAGCCATAAGCTTCGAACGTTATGCAGGAATGTTTTTTGCGGATGCAGAGCCGAAAAAATCTTTAGTTTTTATTTAAAACCATTTTCCAGGTTTTTCCACATACAAATTAATTAAATGTCATCAGACTTGTCCGATCTATGGTCCAGTTTAGGAGAGAACAAAATTTTGGACCAAATTTCACCTGGACTAAAACTTGTGACGTCCAAATTGTATGAAAAGTTGAACCAAATAACTTCTACCAACATATTTTTATCCAGATCTTTCGGAGTAAATGTATTATAACAACTGAAATTACCAAAATTAGTCTGATAAAACAGAATGTAGGCACATGATTTACCTTCTTGATGATGTGAGTGTCGATGATGTTGATGATAAAAACTTTAGTTAACTAATCTGTAAGTGTAATCTAATTTGTTACGAAAATGTTATCAAAGTGGTGGTTAAATTTCTTCTATCCTTAAAATAGGATGTAATATATCTTCTACCCTCTTAAAAGGATGTAGTTTCTTCTGTCGAAATCTTGAAAAACATTTTTTTTTTCTTCAAACGTTGTTTGATTTGAGGAAAAGCAATATGGCGAACAACAGGGACTAACCTCGTGGTCTTTAAAACCCGGAGAAACTCGAATAAACCGATGGATTTGCAAAGTGTGTGACACGACGAATTTTATATTGGAGCCGAAACCAATAAGTCGCTGACTTAAAAATCTCATACAATCTCTCACACTGAATTTGTTTTTGCCTTTTTATCAAGTAAACATTTGACACAAGGTCTTTCTAACTGCAAAGGAGGGGTGCTGTTTATTTTATCCAACCAATGCGAAAGAATGCGTTTATAAGAAGATTTGAAAATTTGCGTACTTCTCAACAATTATTCAGGAGAGGGTATTTCCACTTTAGCAATGAAATGGGGGCGTTAATTAGAAGGGGGCGTTGAAGGAGGCCTATACAATATATGTTTTGATTTTTAGAGGGTGTTTAGTAGAGCGAGGCGTTAAAAGAAAGAACTAGAAACTAGAAGATTTAAGGTACTATGAGTGTCGGATTGAATTATACATTCATTATTAACTTCACCTAGCACCACAAGTTGCAAAAGAATAATTCTCCACAACTACTGCGCAGCGCAGGTGTGGTGGTTACAGTCGAATCCCTGTAATTTGAACTAATTTCAAGGTCCCTTTCCACTGTGATTTCTTTATAAATGAACATCCGTAATTCGAACTTTCCATAAGTCGAACCATTTTTTCGCCCCCTTTGGATGTTCGAATTACAGAGACTGTGTGCATTACTTTCAGTTTTCAACTGAGGTCCGTGTTCGAGTCACAGTCATAACCTTGATACTTTGCTCCAATGCACTTTAAAAGCGCATCGCCCTATTTGAAGCGATTTACTATATACTCGCCATCGCACAAGTTTAAGCAATGGTATTTTGTATCTCTGGCATTAATTCAACTTCTAAGGTTGTAACTCGGTGGGCAGAAAAATTACTAATGGAAGTTCAAGGACTCGAAACGCCGAGTAACTAACATAGTAACATAGTAACATACCTAGCCACTACTGTTGCGCAACATTAAGAAATATTAATGAGTTTACTTATAAAGAATTACGAAGAATATTTTTAGTCTCAACGTTTCCAATTATACAAAAACGTTCACAGTTACAAACACCATCATGAATCGTCACAATGCGTTTTTATGTGATGTCAGGTTTGATTTCCACTTCGTTCCTTTTAGCGACCTTCAGAAGAACGGTCACGTTTTTTACTATTTTCGTAAATTTTCTATTTCTATTTTCGTATATTTACGATAATTTCTAAAATTAACATACTAAAATTAACATAAGGGTTACTTAAATAACTTTAAGTAACCCTTTCTGCAGACACATTCTCTTTGGCAGCAAGAAACGAGAAATAGCATAACCCAAACTGATAAAAACTATTTGTGTTGATCGTTTTAGAAATTAGAAATCTCTTAGATGGTATGATGCGCTGGAATGTGCGAAATCGTTTTACAATGGACGATGTAATTAACCATACCTGGTTCCAAGGCTCGTATATGTTTGATAGATCTAAATACGACATCTTTCAAAAGGTATCTTTAAAAACATTTTTAATGCGTTTATCACTTTTCACTTCTCAATTTATTCTGATCATACCTTTACTTAATAATTATTAAGTTAATTATTAAGTTAGCAGAATCAACTTTCCAGGAATCACCAAGTGCAAGAAAGCATATTTTCTTGTTATTTTAGCGGTATACTCCAGAAGCTATCAACAGAACAAATTCTGCAGTAAGTGCAGATGAGTATTCTGATAGACCTTTTGCTACAAGTGGTTCTGCTGAAGAAATTGTTTCAGTAATCTGTGAAGAACAATTTTCCAAAGATTCAGTACTACCTAATTGGTTAAAGGATGATGGGTTACCGATTGAACATAAAAATTCTTCAGATGAACAGACTTATAGCAATAAGAAAAGATCACCTCCAGTAACTTCAGCAACAAATGTTCCACATGTTTCGTCAAGTACCAGCAACAGCATTCATAGAAACAACCCAGGGAATACCACTAATGCTATCAAATCATGTGAAGCAACCTGCGTTCTGCAAATGATCATCAATGCAGATGGACAAATCTCTATCAAACCATGTGATGATGTATTGACATCCAGAGCAATTGCAAACGAAAATGTTGATCCCACCACACCATCTATTGCTGCACAAACCCATAGAAACAGTGGTTCCCCTCTCTCTCCATGTAATGAAGTGCCAAACTCTGGAGTAAATGCTGATCAAATTGGAATCGTGACTCGGAAAATGAAAGAAGTCGTTTAAATCAGTCACTGATGCATCATCGATTCTCTGATTCCCTGGTTTTAAATTGTTGGAACAATCAATTGATGTATTATTCCACTATGGATAATTGCAAATATCAGAAACTACATTACGAACTTTTCTTAATCGTTAAAAGAACGAATTAATTTTGCATACCAATCATATCTTTTCGTGTTTTTGGTTCAAAAAAGAACATATTTTCCGATATTTATACCCAATATTTCTTAAGCTTTCGGTTTCCATATATCCTAAATATGCTAATCTTTTTAACCCTTCTTCTTCCAAATTCCATAAACACGTAATATATGAATGATATTGAATATTATGGCTGTTGTGTGTTGTATTTGCTTGTTCACTTGTAGTTAATATTGTATATTGCTTTGAATTGAAAACATTCGCAGAAAGGAAAAACAACTTGTTACGAACTAGCAAGTAGCTTTCGCTATGAATTTACTGTCATCTTTACTTGCTTAAACGCCGTACCACCCTACCAAAGATTTCATTTAGCCGTATTCATATCATCGAGAAGGACGATGAAGCTTGGCTTTGAATTAGCACCAACGTTACTCTGCTTTCTCTGCTTTCTCTGCATAACATTGAGGTCAGTAACAATTTATAGTCATCCTTTTCACTTGATCCTTGAAAATTTTGCTATGAATCCTCCCGCTATAGACCGAGCAGAGAAGGCTTTCGAACAGACAGGCATCAGATCAAAATGTATATAGAGCTAATTTATAGTCCAGTATAAAAAATACACGCTTGAGTGAAAATCGGCCCTATTACTCGTGCGGCAACAATAATGAGGCTAAGATCAACTGAGAGGCATGCTTAGTTCTGGGATTTTTAGAATTTTTGCTTTATTAGAAAATTCAGATTATCAATTTAGTCTAATTTATAACAGCCGTTTGAAAATCTTGTATAGGCATTACTTAACTAAAAGTCGTACGTCCAAACCACCTAAACGCTTCCAAAATCACAAAAATCGAGTATCAACTATTATAACTATTATATCTATAATTAAAACCTGTTTTAGTTCTAACTATGGCATTTGTAAAACCTTACATTGCATAAATCTTTGTACCTTAACGAAATTGCATCTCGATACTTCACTCCAGTTCACCTTAAATGTAGTGTTTTTGCTTATATTACGTAGCCATCAACTGAATTCACACTGGCCTTTGCATAAGTTAAAATATGTGTCTGTAGAGGTAATTCATCCGCCCAGTTGTAAGTAAGCCGTCAGAAAGAGCAATCGTATCGGATGAAAAACCGACCGAAACTTCAAGTCACTACATATCAATCTCAATAGACTCTGTAATAAAGAATTTTCAAGAATAAAATAGATATGAAGGAACGCTCACAGTTACAAACACCATCATGATTCGTGTGACGTGAATTGAATGCATTAACATATGACGTCAAATTGGTTTTACTTTGTTCCTTTTAGCGAACTTGGTGAGCAGTCACGTTTTTGACTGTTTTCGTTATACGATAATTTCTAACTTCGGTTTTTGTCTGCATCGTTTCATTTTCGCTCGAAAAATATCTTCAGTAAGTATTGTCTATCATTCACGTTCACATCTCTCCTATCTACATTCTTGAATATGTTCTTTACTTGCAGTTTTTCTTTAGCTAGTGATCATATCATGAGCGGGACAACTGGATACCCAAGCACATTAACAACAGATCAGGTGAGACACGTTTTAAACATTTTGCCATCAGAAAATCCAGATATACAAGATAAACCTAAGCAATAAACTATATAAATCCTTTTGTTTTACGCTAACAAATATTATATATCCGTTTATATTTAGAGATATCTTGACTCTGCATCTTTGTTGTCCACCTCTAACGAGAGCGATGTGTCACCTGTAAATGTAAGAAACTTTTACAAATTCTGAAGCTAGTTACCCTTCTTTCACCAGCAAAACATTTATTCGTTAAGGCCTTTTTACAGTTCCGGAACGAGTCGTTAACGTTACCAAACGAATGATGATGAATTGTCCCCATAAATTAAAGTTGCTGAACGTTCGATAATAGTTTACACGATTGGAACTGTAAAACAGCTTTTACAATCACTGATTTGTTAACAATAAGAGACACCATGCTTTTTGTTCTAGAGCTGCTCCAGCATTTCGACATCTGTGATACCAAGAGGATTTTTTAAGTCCTCAGGATCATCAGGATCATCAGAATCATCATATTACTCGTCTACGGAAACTGATGATGGAATTGATGTAAATGTTAGCTTATTTTTCATGCAAAATATAAGATACTTTCCCCGTTCAGCACCTCCTCCTTTTAAAAACTCCTCACCCCATATACCCCATATACCCGCACACACACACAGACGCACACACACACCTAAACAAGAACAATCCACCTTCTTTACTTGTACATTGATTTATATACTTCCATTTAGGATGAAAGTTTATTAACAGATGGTGTCTTTGGGCAACTTATAAACCTAACAAAATTCCTTGGAGGAGGTTCTTTTGGGCGCGTCTACCAAGGAGTAATGAAAAGGGACGCCACTTTGGTGAGTCAAAAGAAAATTATTGACTTATGTATTGTTCAGAAACATTAAATTATCCGTGTTATTATGAATTGTTTTATGATATGCTACCATTTATGTTATAGGAGTTAATAGTGAAATTTATAAGAAAAAAAGGAAGGTTTCGCCAAGAAATCGAAATCTTGGAAAAAGTGAAATTTCATCCGAACATCGTGGAGGTAAAACAATTTATATCTACAAAGAGAAGGAATAGTTAGTATAAGTTATAAGAGAATAAGTATTTAAGAATTTAGTTAGCAATGCGCAATATTATGGAAATGTTTAAGGGCAAGTTTTATATATCTTGTTTTCTAATCGAAATTTTTACGTCGGTCTTTATTGGCGGCATTGTTGTAAAGTCCTCGGTTAACCTTACACAGACAAACATATAACCCTTTTAACAACCAACAAATGCCGCGAAAATGGTAGAGAGTGTATACGTAGTAACAAACCTATACATTATCTGCCCTTTTTATAGTACTTATTTGCACAAATGCTTTTTTTTCAGTGCTTGCGTGTCTTCGAAAGTAACGATTTTATGCAAATTTTGATGCGGAAGCATGGAGACGAGACGATGGATTTTCAAAGTTTCATTTACAACAGCAGTTGGCTTACTGAAAACTGTGCTCGGTTTTTTTTTAAACAGGTATTGTGTGTTTTCCTAAGAATCCTTACTCGAAAAGAGCAGTATTATCAACGTTCACCAATAAACAAAGATAAAACAAAATGAAAAAGGGGACGAAAAAAAGGCACAATTCTGTCAAACTTAAACCTAGCTTCTCCGAGCTACAAGTTTTCAAGTATTCGTAAAGGAACACCGTATCTGAATTTCATGAAAAAAGAACTTTAAAATTACATCAAATTTGAAAATTTTGTCAACCCATAAGTCAGTCTGCCATAGATAACAGCAACGACTTATGTGTGCAGATAAAAGAAAATCCAACATTTTCCCCTAACATACCTTTTAATGGATAATTTTTATATAGCTGGCTTCTGCATTACATCACATCCATGGACTTAATATTGCTCATCTGGATATTAAACCTGAGAACATTATCATTAACCAAAGTCTTGAGCTTCAAATGATCGATTTTGGTCTTTCTGTCGACACCAGTACTGAAGGTGATTTCCACACCGGCCGTGTAGGATCCAAACCCTACATGTCTCCAGAGATGTTGCACAATCAGAGGTATACCAAAATTAAATGTTGTTTGTCATTTAGCGTTTCATTTTATGTTATTTTAAGTACAGTAGATCTTTTTATCGGCAAATCATCAGGAAATGTCCATACAAAACTTAAGTACTTTCGTCATGTCATTAACACATGGATATTTAGGTTTCATGCCAAACTCACGGACGTATGGTCAATGTCTGTCACGTTTTTCGAGGCCTACTTTAAGCAACTTCCATTTCGAGTAACGTATCCAGACTTAACATTGGGAGCAACTGGAAAACCGGTAACCAGAGCAATTACGGGAGGTAAAATATAATTTGAGTTTTCCTATCCACCTTCGTTTCGTTCCAGCATCCAAAGGAGATAAGAAAACCTTGCTTCAACTTTAAGTAACCCTTTCTGCAGATATATTCTCTTTTGCGACAAGAAACGAGAAATAGCATAACCCAAACTGATAAAAATTATTTGTGTTGATCGTTTTAGAAATTAGAAATCTCTTAGATGGTATGATGCGCTGGAATGTGCGAAATCGTTTTACAATGGACGATGTAATTAACCATACCTGGTTCCAAGGCTCGTATATGTTTGATAGATCTAAATACAACATCTTTCAAAAGGTATCTTTAAAAACATTTTTAATGCTTTTATCACTTTTCACTTCTCTATATATTCTGATCATATCTTTACTTAATAATATGACCTATACAAATGAGATATCTCCATTTTTAGACTGAACCCCGATCTTCCGCCACAAACCGAACTTACACCATCAATAATTCATCAGGAGATTTTGTCGCCACATCAAGTGCTGACGTATCAAATGCCGTTAATGAAACTCCGAAATCTAAAGATAGTAATGGTGATGGAATGATAAGCACAGAAATGTCTACTAGATCTAATGAATCCTCGGAAAGTTTCATTTCCTTCAATTTACTTTTTCAGGTAATGGATTGACTTTATTTAATCTAGGTTTATCCATTTTAAACGAAATAACTAACACTGTTTCTGAATTATTATGTTTCTAGGATCACCAAGTGTAAGTAAGCATATTTTCTCGTTATTTTAGACGTATACTCCAGAAGCTATTAACAGAACAAATCTTGCAGTAAGTGCAGATGAGTGTTCTGATAGACGTATAGCTACAGGTGGATCTGCTGAAGAAATTGTTTCAGTAATCTGTGAAGAACAATATTCCAAAGATTCAGGTCTTCCTGATTGGCTTACGGATGATGATGGGTTACCGATTGAACATAAAAATCCTTCAGATGAACAGACTTATAGCAATAAGGAAAGATCACCTCCAGTCACTTTAGCAACAAATGCTCCACATGGTTCGTCAAGTACCAACAACAACATTAACAGAAACAACCCAGGGAATATCACTAATGCTATCACATCATGTGAAGTGACCAGCGTCCTGGAAATGATCATCAATGCTGATGGACAAAATTCTATCAAACCATGTGATGATGTATTGACATCCAGAGTAATTGCAAACGAAAATGTTGGTCCCACCACACCAGCTAATGCTGCAGAAACCCATGGAAACAGTGGCACCCCTCTCTCTCCATGTAATGAAGTGCCAAACTCTGGAATAAATGCTGATCAAAGCAGCAATACCATTACCACTGGAATATCTAACAACACATCAACTGCTGAAGTCAATATAAATGGAGATGTTGCTGCTGCTGTTCTTATGACCTCAAATGAAGAAGTTCTGTTGCCTACTCCAAAGATTGACATCAATACTATTGCTCGTATTGTGATTGGTGAAAACGATAGCAAACGTCCTCATACGATAACGACATCACAAGATCAGCCACATGCTCCTTTTGCAAACAAGCACTCTTCATTGCTTAGAGGTCTCATTTATAATTCACTCATGGTTGGACTTTATGTCTACCATGGTGGCTTTTGAGGATATCTTTATAAGATATCCTTTAGTTCATTTTCAAATTGGAATCGTGACTCGGGAAATGAAAGAAGTCGTTTAAATCAGTCACTGATGCATCATCGTTTCTCTGATTCCCTGGTATTAAATTGTTGGAACAATCAATTGATATATTATTCCATTATGGACAGTTCCAAATATCAGAAACTACATTACGAACTTTTCTTTCATTAAAAGAAGGAATAAATTTTGCATATCAATCATATCTTCTAGTGTTTTTGATTCGAAAAAAGAACATATTGTTCGGATATTTATACCCGATCCTTTTTACCTTTCGGTTTCTATATATATATCGTAAATATGCTAATCATTTTAACCCTCTTCTTCCAAATTCCATAGAAAGATAATGTATGTAATATTAATTTTATAACAATAACAACGTAACATAAGAAGGATATTGAATATTATGTCCGTTGTGTGTTGAGTGTGCTCGTTCACTTGTAGTTAACATTGTATATTGCTTTATATTGAAAACTCTACCCTTCCTGCTACACTTCTGTTATTCTCAGAAAGGAAATACAATTTGCTACTAACTAGCAAGTAGCTCTCGCTATGAATCCTCCCCCTGTAGACTGAGCAGAGAAGGTTATCGAACAGACAGGCTTCAATATAAAAAATACACGCTTGAGGTAAAATCGGCTCTATTACTCGTGCGGCAACCATTATGAGGCTAAGATCTACTCTTTTAGTTTTAGAATTTTTGCTTTCTTAGATTATTCAGATTATTAATTTAGTCTAATTTTTAAGTGCTGTTCTGACAAAAATACACGCTCGTTCGAAAATCTTGTATGGGCATTGCTTATCTAAATGTCGTACGTCCAAGTCACCAAAACGCTTCCAAAATTACAAAAATACATCGTTAATCGAGTTTCAACTATTATTTAAAGTTGTTTTATGAAAGAATCTTTACGAAGGAGAGTTTGTCTACAATTACAGTCTAGATTTCTGCGTATGATTTACGCAGTATAATAATCGAAACGACCACGACGTTGATCAATTACTTTCTTGCTTACCTTTGATTAACATCGCAAATTTGTTGGTGAGTTATATATAGATAGTAATGTCACCATGAGGTGAGCCAAATATCATTTTTAACTGCGGACAACGTTGCAGAAAACTACATTTTCCGCCTCTACATGGTTCAGTTTATAACCGGTTTTTCACTATGGGGAGGGAATATTCCTCGTGATCACAGATTGATTGGTTTGGGAATATTCCACGTTAGAAAGTTGAACTTGATCCGACTTTTTCGAGGAGGTATTTATATTCCGGCTAGTGGAAAATTGGCTTGATAATGTCACGTTCTTTTGCGTGATAATAGTGATCTTAAAAGTTTTTGTCTTAATTAGGCTAGTACACGTCAATATTATTCTGATTTAAAACGACGTTTGATGATAGCGAATGTGACGTAATTAATGAAAATGGGGAATCTGTTAATGTAGTTTCATCACTTCATAGAAATTTCGACTGCGTTTTTCTTCGGAATAAAGTTTTAGCTGTGCATTGAATATCTTCAATATTGGGTCAACTAGCACTGTCGCTAATAATACATTTATATTCTCTGAGGTGTAGACTGTGGTCATAGTAACTTATTTCTTTCATCCTCTTTGGTATAACAAATTCCTAGTGTACAGCCGTTTTCATGTTTTTCTCCCTTTTGCTGCTTCCATTTGGCAGGAACGTCAGAAATTTTAGGGGAAAAGAACGTCTGCTCACCCCTTATCATTGGATGTCATTTCATCTCCTTTTTTGTTTTATACGAAAAAATCTGATATAATTGAGCTCACTTTTGTTTTATAGTTGACAAACTTCCAAAAAAAATTTAATATTGCTTTTCTTGGACGATGCTATTTACTGCTCATGATATTTCTCTCCCTTTATAATCATCCTTTTCACTTGTTTGTGCGGAAATAATCCTTGAAAATTTTGCTATCTTGCGTCACAATGTATCTGTTCCATAGATGATAATTCTTTTTTCGTGTATTTCATGAATTTCGATTCAATAATTTGTTTCCTTCTGGACTTGCAATTGCAATGCATTCAAGAATTTCCGTTATAAAATATTGACATCGCTTTCTCGTTCATGAAGATGCTTCAATTCATACTCAACGATTTCATTTGATATTCCATGCTGCATTCTGCAACTTAAAGTTCTTCCAGATGTTAACGTTACTGAGAGATTGCCAAGTGGTGCATACTCAAGCAATAGCATGCATGGACGGAGAACTACGCCAATTAGAGAAATCAAACTTGCGTAACATATTCATATTTAGCCGTCGTCTCGTCTTCACTTCAAATATTCACCATCTTTCTGATTTACCTTTTACGGAGTAAGATATACATCAATTATTTTTTAAGTAATCACCCTGCCCCGTTTTACATACTGGCGCTTAATAAAGGTGGACGTTATTACAGTTGAACCTCAGTTATCCGAATTTTCACTGGACCGAGCTAATTAGTACGAATAACTGGGGTTTTGAATAAGTCTGGGTGAACTACGAGAGTTACTTAAGCGAAGTTTAAGGGTCCAAGTTTGAATAACCGGTGAATTCCAATATCTCGCTGTTCTGATAACTTTCAACTGTTTAAGTTATTCAAAACATTGAGAACATCCTCGGTGCTTATTGAAGGTAGGCGTTAAATAGAAGTTCGGGCGCATACTAATGCTTTTCGGGGTAATGCCATACACAGATTTCAGTTTGTATTTTGAACTTTATTGTTTAGCAAATTTACCTACAATTGACTCCCGATAAGTGGAACTTCCAAGGGACCGAAGAAAAGGCTCCACTTAGTGGGAGTTCCACTTATCCGAAGTTGGGTCAAAAATCGGTTATCAATGGAAACAAAGGATAACAATCATATTACTGTTTGAAAGGTTCTTATTAAGTCCAAATTAAGTTCTCATAAGTCATAAACAACTTAAATGTCTCTTGAGACTTCGCACAGACGCCATATTGTTCCACATGTGCAGCTTTTAAAAATCGAATGTTAAAAAGTTTAAGAGTCTATTTACACGGAATTGTTTTTTAAAACGACGTTATTCCACTTATGATAGGTAATTTGCCCCATGGGTCTTAAAAAACGGTTCCACTTAACGAAAGTTCCATTTATCGAGGGTTACACTTATCCGAAGAAATTATAAGGGTTTCTTAAAAGCAAATCCAAGGGACCAGCGAAAATGGCTCCACTTAGTAAAAGTTCCATTTATCCGGGGTTCCACTTACCGAGATTCAACTGTATTACCGTTTATTCGTAGAGTAAAATATGTCCACGATAGAGTTGTTAAAATTGTTCCCTTAAATGAATACTTTTGCTTGAAAACAGGGTCAAAGAAACAGGCTGGAATGGGAAAATGTGAATGACAAGCAAGTTCTTTTCCATGTTCCTGACATAACAACTTCAAGAAAATAATCTACTGTTTAAACTTATTATGAAAGAAAATAAAGTTAAATGAAAATAGCTTTTTGTTTTCTATTGTCCCCTTGAACTCTTAAACACGTTATCTTCTGTCTCGCTTACCTTTGGTCTCAATTTTACTACTCAGAGAACTACTTTTACTATTTGTTCAAGGATTTCAATTGCAATCTTTAGAATTTTCCGCTATGTCGAACATTCACTATGTCGAACTTTCTCCACGGCCATGAGAGTTCTAGATAGAGGATGTCGATTGTATACTCTTTGGTGAGCGGTGAGTGGAGATGGCATTTCATCGCAGCTTTAACATTTCTCGTCCATTCTCAGTATTAGTAACCGATCAAATTAACGAATAGAATTGTTTCATTTATTTATGGTAACAACACAAACCTTGTTACATTAATCCCCAAAACTCTTACACACAGAAATCTGTTCACAAAAATTGAAAACATTTTAAATTCACAGTCAAAACTCTATTTACAAAGTTTGAATAAACGAGACATCTTTCCAAGTTTACCTCTTTTAACCAAACCATATTAAGGAACATTTCTACCAAAAGAACGAGGATTCAATTAGTTCTAATTATGCTATTTGCAAAACCTTACATTGCATATTTTGTACCTTGCTGAAATCGATACTTCACTCCGGTGCACTTTAAATGTAGCGTTTTTGTTTATATTATGGAGCCATCAACTGAATTCACACTGGCCTTCGCATAACTTAGAAGTTGTGTCTGTAGAGGTAATTCAACCGCCCAGTTGTAAGTAAGCTGTCAGAAAATGCAACCGTAGAGTGATGAAAGACCAATCGTAACTTCAAGTCACTATATATCAATCTCAATAGGCTCCATAATAAAGAATTTTGAAGAATGAAAAAATATGAAGGAACGTTCACGGTTACAAACACCATCATTAATGCACGTCACAATGCGTTTTTATATGACGTCAAATGGTTTTTTCTTCGTTCTTTTTAGCGAACTTCAGAAAAACAGTCACGTTTTTGACTGTTTTCGTTATTCGATAAATTCTAACTTCGGTTTTTGTCTGCATCGTATTATTTTCCCTCGTAAAATATCTTCAGTAAGTATTGTCTATCATTCACGTTCACATCTCTCCTTTCTACATTCTTGAATATGTTCTTTACTTGCAGTTTTTCTTTAGCTAGTGATGATATGATGAGCGGGACAACTGGATACCCAAGCACCTTAACAACAGATCAGGTGAGACACGTTTTAAACATTCTGCCATCAGAAAATCCAGATATACAAGACAAACCTAAGCAATAAACTATACAAATCCTTTTGTTTTTCACTAACGAATATTATATATACGTTTATATTTAGAGATATTTTGACTCTGCATCTTTGTTGTCCACCTCTAACGAGAGTGATGTGTCACCTGTAAATGTAAGAAACTTTCACAAATTCTGTAGCTAGCTACCCTTCTTTCGCTAGCAAAACATTTATTCGTTAAGGCCTTTTTACAGTTCCCGAACGAGTCGTTAACGTTAGCAAACGAATGATGATGAATTGTCCCCATAAATTAAAGTTGCTGAACGTTCGATAATAGTTTACACGATTGGAACTGTAAAACAGCTTTAACAATCACTGGTTTGTTAACAATAAGAGACACCATGCTTTTTGTTCTAGAGCTCCTCCAGCATTTCGACATCTGTGATACCAAGAGGATTTTTTAAGTCCTCAGGATCATCAGGATCATCAGAATCATCATATTACTCGTCTACGGAAACTGATGATGGAATTGATGTAAATGTTAGTTTATTTTTCATCCAAAATATATGATACTTTCCCCATTTAGAACCTCCTGCTTTTAAAGACTCTTCCTCCTCACCCCATATACACGCACACACACACACACACACACCTAAACAAGAACAAGCCACCTTCTTTACTTGTACATTGATTTATATACTTCCATTCAGGATGAAAGTTTATTAACAGATGGTGTCTTTGGGCAACTTTTCAACCTAACAAAATTCCTTGGAGGAGGTTCTTTTGGGCGCGTCTACCAAGGAGTAATGAAAAGGGACGCCACTTTGGTGAGTCAAAAGAAAATTATTGACTTATGTATTGTTCAGAAACATTAAATTATCCGTGTTATTATGAATTGTTTTATGATATGCTACCATTTATGTTATAGGAATTAATAGTGAAATTTATAAGAAAAAAAGGAAGGTTTCGCCAAGAAATCGAAATCTTGGAAAAAGTGAAATTTCATCCGAACATCGTGGAGGTAAAACAATTTATATCTACGAAGAGAAGGAATAGTTAGTATAAGTTATAACAGAATAAGTATTTAAGAATTTAGTTAGCTATGCGCAATATTATGGAAATGTTTAAGGGCAAGTTTTATATCTCTTGTTTTCTAATAGAATTTCTTACGTCGGTCTTTATTGGCGGTATTGTTGTAAAGTCCTCGGTTAGCCTTCCACAGACAAACATATAACTCTTTTAACGACTAACAAATCCCGTGAAAAGGGTAGAGAGTGTATACGTAGTAACAAACCTATACATTATCTGTCCTTTTTATAGTACTTATTTGCACAAATGCTTTTTTTTCAGTGCTTGCGTGTCTTCGAAAATAACTGTTTTATGCAAATTTTGATGCGGAAGCATGGAGACGAGACGATGGATTTTCAAAGTTTCATTTACAACAGCAGTTGGCTTACTGAAAACTGTGCTCGGTTTTTTTTTAAACAGGTATTGTGTGTTTCCCTAAGAATCCTTACTCGAAAAGAGCACTATTATCAACGTTCACCAATAAACAAAGATAAAAAAAAATGAAAAAGGGGACGAAAAAAAGGCACAATTCTCTCAAACTTAAACCTAGCTTCTCCGAGCTACAAATTTTCAAGTATTCGTAAAGGAACACCGTATCTGAATTTGATAAAAAAGAACTTTAAAATTACATCATATTTGAAAATTTTGTAATTCCATAAGTTAGTCTGCCATAGATAACATCAATGAATTATGTGTGCAGATGAAAGAAAATACAACATTTTCCCCTAACATGCCTTATAATGGATAATTCTTATATAGCTGGCTTCTGCTTTACATCACATCCATGGACTTAATATTGCTCATCTGGATATTAAACCTGAGAACATTATCATTAACCAAAGTCTTGAGCTTCAAATGATCGATTTTGGTCTTTCTGTCGACACCAGTACTGAAGGTGATTTCCACACCGGCCGTGTAGGTTCCAAACCCTACATGTCTCCAGAGATGTTGCACAATCAGAGGTATGCCAAAATTAAATGTTGTTTGTCATTTAGCGTTTCATTTTATGTTATTTTAAGTACAGTAGATCTTTTTATCGGCAAATCATCAGGAAATGTCCATACAAACTTAAGTACTTTCGTCATGTCATTAACACATGGATATTTAGGTTTCATGCCAAACTCACGGACGTATGGTCAATGTCTGTCACGTTTTTCGAGGCCTACTTTAAGCAACTTCCATTTCGAGTAACGTATCCAGACTTAACATTGGGTGCAACTGGAAAACCGGTAACCAGAGCAATTACGGGAGGTAAAATATAATTTGAGTTTTCCTATCCACCTTCTTTTCGTTCCAGCATCCAAAGGAGATAAGAAAACCTTGCTTCAACTTTAAGTAACCCTTTCCTGTAGACATGTTCTCTTTTGCGACAAGAAACGAGAAATAGCATATCCCAAACTGATAAAAACTATTTGTGTTAATCGTTTTAGAAATTAGAAATCTCTTAGATGGTATGATGCGCTGGAATGTGCGAAATCGTTTTACAATGGACGATGTAATTAACCATACCTGGTTCCAAGGCTCGTATATGTTTGATAGATCTAAATACGACATCTTTCAAAAGGTATCTTTAAAAACAATATTATTCCGTTTATCACTTTTCACTTCTCTATATATTCTGATCATATCTTTACTTAATAATTTGACATATACAAATGAGATATCTCCATTTTTAGACTGAACCCAGATCTTCCGCCACTAACCGAACTTACACCATCAATAATTCATCAAGAGATCTTGTCGCCACATCAAGTGCTGACGTATCAAATGCCGTTAATGAAACTCCGAAATCTAAAGAGAGTAATGGTGATGGAATGATAAGCAGAGAAATGTCTACTAGATCTAATGAAACCTCGGAAAGTTTCATTTCCTTCAATTTACTTTTTCAGGTAATGGATTGACTTTATTTAATCTAGGTTTATCCATTTCAAACGAAATAACTAACACTGTTTGTGAATTATTAATCTAGGAGCACCAATTGCAAGTAAGCATATTTTCTTGTTATTATAGACGGATACTCCAGAAGCTATTAACAGAACAAATCTTGCAGTAAGTGCAGATGAGTGTTCTGGTAGACGTATAGCTACAGGTGGTTCTGCTGAAGAAATTGTTTCAGTAATCTGTGAAGAACAATATTCCAAAGATTCAGGTCTTCCTGATTGGCTAACGGATGATGATGGGTTACCAATTGAACATCAAAATTCCGCAAATGAACAGACTTCTAGCAATAAGGAAAGGTCACCTCCAGTAACTTCAGCAACAAATGTTCCACATGTTTCATCAAGTACCAACAACAACATTAACAGAAACAACCCAGGGAATACCACTAATGCTATCACATCATGTGAAGTGACCAGCGTCCTGCAAATGATCATCAATGCAGATGGACAAAGTTCTATCAAACCATGTGATGATGTATTGACATCCAGAGTAATTGCAAACGAAAATGTTGGTCCCGCCACACCAGCTAATGCTGCAGAAACCCATGGAAACAGTGGCACCCCTCTCTCTCCATGTAATGAAGTGCCAAACTCTGGAATAAATGCTGATCAAAGCAGCAATACCATTACCACTGGAATATCTAACAACACATCAACTGCTGAAGTAAATATAAATGGAGATGTTGCTGCTGCTGTTCTTATCACCTCAAATGATGAAGTTCAGTTACCTACTCCAAAGATTGACATCAATACCAATGCTGGTATTGTGATTGGTGAAGACGATAGCAAACGTCCTCATACGTTAACGACATCACAAGATCACCCACATGCTTCTTCTGCAAACAAGTGCTCTTCATTGTTTGGACGTCTCATTTATAATTCACTCATGGTTGGACTTTATGTCTACCATGGTGGATTTTGAGGATATCTTTATAAGATATCCTTTAGTTCATTTTCAAATTGGAATCGGGAATCGGGAAATGAAAGAAGTCGTTTAAACCAGTCACTGATGCATCATCGATTCTCTGATTCCCTGATTTTAAAATGTTGGAACAGCCAATTGATATATTGTTCCATCATGGATAGTTGCAAATACCAGAAACTAACCATATTATAAACAGTTCTTTCAAAATGTGAATAAATTTCGTATATCAAAACTTTTTGAGTTCTTATTATTGATTCGGAATAGGGACACGATTTTCCGATAATTCCCAAGCCTTCTGTTTCCATACATCGTAAGTTTCCCAATCTTTTAAAACTTTTACTGAGGAGGAAATTGAATATTTTTAATGACGTATGGCTTATAGTTAATAGAAGATTTTTCCTCACCTAAGTTTATGGTAAAAATCTTATTAAATTTGACTAGGAAAGTAAAGCTAGAGTTACCTCGTTTTTCCAAACATTTATATAAGACTTTTCACCGTAAATTCAAAGTGAGGCGAGAAATTGTTAGCCAAACATACTCTCACATGTACAGTGTACTCACTAATTCGAATCCTATGGGGAACAGATATGAGGTTGGTATTAGAGAAAGTGTCCTTTTTTACTGCATTTACATTACATAATTCAAATTATCTGGATTGCTGCTACTGTTGTTGCCATAAGTGTCGATTTGGGGCACCGAAAAGGAAAGAAAGAAATATTCAACTTACTTTTATTATCTTTTAATTATGTTACATATTCTTATTACACTGCGGAAAAAAGTCTTTTATTGAAGACTGCCTTTTATTCAAACAGTCCCTGTCAATAATACTTCTCTGTTCGTCTTCCCTTTTTCTTGTTGCAAAAGGGCCTCATATTTGACTTCTAACTTTTTTTCTTGATGATGCCGTTTTGCCATTTTGATAACAAAAGCAAAAAACAAAAACATTGTAAATCAAAGATTCGATTATGTAAAGGCCTGTTCACATGTCAAAAACATAGAAAAGTTCGAATTAGGGATCATACTGGATTGTTTTAATGTCTATTAAGTCTGCTTAAAGTTAAGTGTAAAACCAGCTAAATGGGGTAATTACATGACGATTTTTCATCCCGGATTTTTCATCTCGATTCGAGAAATGTTTTTCCGGCACAGTTTTGTATCTTTGGAACAAAAAACATTGCTATCTGAGATGAAAAAGGGGATTTTTCAACATCTTCCTTGAGTTTTTTAAAAACAAACATTTTGCCAGGGATTCCAGGCTTCGTACGAATACAATGGTTATTCCTTTCTCCTAAGGAAAACAAATTTGTCAATAATTACAACTAACACTCAAATAAATAAAAAATAACTTATATTTACAGGTTGTGCAAAAAATCTAATATTAATTCATTGGAAACAAAATCATTGGAGGTGCAATTAACCGGAAGCAGCGATAAAGCGCCCAAACTCGTTTAATTAATATCGCCCTTTTTAAGGTGGGTGCTAATTGGAGAGCCGTCCTTGTTAAATTCCTAGCATATCATCAGCATTAGAAACCAATCAAAACGCATAGAATTGCTTCATTTATCTATGGTATCGACAAAAACCTGGTTACACAATTAATCCACACAGTTATAAAACAGAGGTGGGTCAAAAAATTTAAAAACACTTCACGGTAAAAACTCTATCAAATAAAGTTTGAAAGAACGAGACATCTCTCACATGTTAACCTTCTTTAACCAAACAAAATTAAGAGACTTTCATAGTTAGGAACGAGAGTTCTTTCAATTGTTAGTTTTAGGAGCTTCCTTATAAAAGTTTATATTCATTTTTTCTTAATGGCGAGTACCATGCCTATTTCTTAAGGATTTCCTTGTGAAAATAAGTTTTTAAAACCATGTTATTTCATAGAGTGAAGTAAACTATCGTATCGTATCGTATCTTACAAACAACGTTTACTAACTCCCTTCGTTGGAAACAAAAATTTCAAAAACGTTCTCCCCCAAAAAACGCCATAAAATTATATTGTATAAATTACAGATAAAAGCTTATGATAAACTTGAAGTTAACTTCTTAAAAATATATCTATAATATTACTACTAAAAACACTGAAATCTTAAATGATTCATTTTTGTTTATGATGAAAAACTCTAGAATAAAATTAATATTAACTGAAAGACGTTTTATCAACAAAACAGAGATAATGGTGGTCATTTAAGTATTAGAAAAATTCAAAGCGACGAGTTTCTCCACATTAGGTGATATTTGAGACAGAAATGATTACGTCGGTTGTTGCTCTACATGTCCTGACAAAAACAAACACACAAAAATTGATCATATACCATCCAAAACATTTTTAGTCAAGTTTTTAAAATGAGAAAAGCGAAGGCGCTTGGTTTTGAAGTGCATAAACTCCAATGTCCAATGAGTAAATTTTCTTGACTTTATGGAAAGCTCAAAGGGAAATATAGGCAACATCTGTCAAAATCTGTCATTTGCACTCCTGTAAAATAAAACTTTATCAGATTTCACAATTTGGTAACCATGTACCTGACAGTTCATAAAAAAACCCAGAATTTCCAAGAAGGATAAATCCTACTTTCTTTAAACTGAATCGTCTTCACATTTCTTCTGTGAGTCGAACGGAAATTCTCTATAAAAGCACTGATACAACAAAACATTTGGTAACTTTTAATTTCAATTGCTTTTTTTTCAGCTAAATGTCATTATCACCACCATTCTAATTTGTAAAGTTGTGTGAAGATATCATTGCATTAGACTTCTCTGAAGTTCGCTGGTGTTGCTAAAGAAGACAAGATAACATACAAAGAAAGAAAAGAATAATGATATACGCCTTCATTCTTAACGTTGAACTACAAAAGTAAGACTTTCTTATACTTTTTCCTGCACTGATGAGGAAATCAAAACGTGCAAAAGTGCAACACAGTATCTTGCATTTTCATCAACGTGAGCGATGAGACTCACACCTTAAACTCTTAACAAATCACAAAAATCCATTATGCTTGAGTAGATTAAAATGATGTAACAAATACTGACATGTTAGCAATCGACCTATCTTCTTCGGATTATGTCTGCTTAGAAAATGTTCTAGCTCATCCCAACCACCACCAACACGGACCATAATGTGATTACGAAGAACCTTGAAAACAAAAGGTTATGCTGATAAAAAAAATTGCAAGAGGTAAAAAGTCGGGATAAATAAAAATATCAGTCACTTCCCCGCCTAAAAGTTTACAAGCCCGCAGATAAAAAATGATTTATAGTCGGGTGAAAACAAATCAGGGAAAATTTTAGTCACTTTCCCCTAATAAGGTAGTTTTAAAAAGGCACAAAATATATGACCTTACCCGAACAAATATATTGGTTTTGCCATTCACAATATATTTCCCATCCTTGACTTTCTCAACATGGACTTTGTACTTTCTAGCAAAGTTCTGAACCTGAAATATAATTAAGATTACAATTCCCAGAAACATTTGACTGGAGTTTATATTCATGGATGAGACAAATTCAAATATTTTGGCAGTAAAAATTTTATTGGTGTGGATTGTCACTACCTGACACTAAAACACAAGGTTTATACGTGAATTAAATAATGTGGTCTCAAATTATGAGATAAAACTGTACAGTGACCAATCTAGTAATCTTCCCTTACTTGTGAATCCAAGTCTTGTGGCTTATAGGTGCGCTTTCTACGAATAGTAACATTCCTCATGGCATCTGTTTCTTCATCATCAATTTCTTTCTCCAGTTTTATAATAGATGGTATAGGATCCAGTTCGTACCGTGAGGCAATCCGTGCCAGTTCTAACAATGTTAATACTATATTTTTCAAATCCTTGTGTAACACTAAACCATCGGATTCAAATAATGTACAATCCTGAATTCCAATTTTTTTACACCAGTTGATAAAATGTGCTGCATTTTCTCTGGCAAAAAAAGTTTCTTTTTTCGCCTTAACGTGGCACTGGAACTCAAACCTAGGTAAATACTTCAATTTTACTTTCACACCCCTCGATATTAATTTAGTTTTTCCAGATACATATTCTTCAGTATGTAACTGTATTTTCTTCCCTAAATTGCATAAATATTCACCATTGTCTAATACATCCAGAAAATTTTCTGAGGTTATCTTTTGGTTCATATAAATACTCAGCCATTCTGCTACGTCTTCTAATAAAGGACCAATGCTTCGTTCACTCCTTTCATTAATTTTAGCTGTTAGTTCATCAACCTCACCATTATTATTGGCTTCACCCATAGCTTTCCTAAAAGTAGGAATAAGTAATCAAAATTAACTTAAAATGGATTTCGACCATATCAATAATAATCACATTGCAGAATTAAGAAGGACTTCTCTTTTTGCCTTCAAAGAGCGAGTTTTTTCTTTACACAATTTTTTTATAAGCAACTCAGGATTCGGGGTAATCTCAAGTTGCTTAATTTTTAAGTCAAAATTGGAACTCATGTTGTTTAACTGGTTGGTTATTTTTTCAATAAATTTTGGCAAATAAGAAAATGGTGGAAATATAAATAACACAACAGATGCTAGATAAAACTCTAGAGAAAATATTTTCCTGCGATTAAATACTTTTGCCATATTTCATATTTTATGTGACAAAAATTTGGCTATTTCGTGTTTCATCTGAGGTTTGGACAACTGTGAAAAGAACTTTTACTTAAACATGGACGTGGCATATGAATTTCTTTGTCCCACAGAAATCTAAAAAAGACTAGTCTGGTTCACAACTTCGTGTGAGTTAGTGTTATCTGCTTATAATATTTCATTTCTTGCACTTGGCGAGGAGCTGAATTTTTTGCAGAAAATGTATTTTCAAAATAATACAAAATAGTTGAAATTTGTTTGGTGTCTGGAAATAATTATTCTTGCAAACAGGTCAAATAAATTATAAACACAAACAAAAAATAAAGGTAGAGACACTTTGCTTTTGCTTCAGTTTTTTTTACCTTCAATCACAATTCTTGGGTATTCTTCAGGTCTAAAGTCATGTGACTTGCCTTTGACCCTATGAAATTGTTTGGGGAAAACAAAAAGCATGATCAAACATTCTAAATCATTTTCTATGTAAATCATTGTAAATTCAGGTTTAAAGTGTTCTGTTTTATCCCAAATGTAATGTTATTCCAACTTAAAAAATATAATTTTATTATAGCAAATTCATGGACATATCTTCAGATGAGATTGACATTATATATTCACAATGGATAAGATTCACAATATTAGGAGAGAAATTACTGCATGGATTTAATTTTGCAAATTTTAATTTGTACAAACTTTAATGTCAAAAACAATAAGGTTTTTTCATATATGCTTGACACAACAACTCTAGTATCCAATAAATGAAAAAGGAAACCTAATTTATGTTCAAAAGGATGTAAGATATAAAACACAATATCAAAACAACATTAGTAATAAAAATATAAAAACATTTCTTTCCTTTGAAGATTAGATAAACGGAGGAGAAAAGGAACAGGAACTATATTATTATTTTCTCATCATGCGAAATTTTCAAAACAATTTAGAGATAAAACACGGAACAGTAGAATAACAAAGTAGATACTGTAAAGGAAACAATAATAACCCTTTAAGCTGCTCGTAACATTTTCATAACTATTACATCACAATGTAAACAAACTCTGGTAATCAGCTGGTTATTAAGCATGGCGAGAACATAATAATCGCAAAATAACGTGTGTGGAGACTAGAAGCATGACGAGAGCATATATGAAACTACCTTAATGATGGGAAGCAACCCAACTGAATCTTTAATCCTGCATTGAATGACCATACATTTCTATTTTAGATGATAACGCTAAAGAAACCTGAAGATGAACAATTGGCAAAAGTAAACTCCAGTTAAAAGTTGTTAAATTGCATTCATTGTATTATATATATAAAAGTTCAATTGATTTTTCCCGACTTGCGAAATTAAATTCCTGCAAATATATTTTAACGTAAAGGTAGAATATAACATGAAGTCTCGTCTCAAAATTCTCTCTAGATGATGCAATACTTTTTGTGAGGGTTTTTTTGTGGCTGGGAGAAATGCAGCACTACCAAACCATAATCAAATCTTTGCTTAAGATGCCTTGATGGAGAACAATTTGGATTACGATAATGGATAATGATATGACACAACCCTAACAAATCTGCTATAAAGATTTTTATCGATATATGAAAAAAAAACGATGACTGGAATGGGGGCTTCTTCTTCTTCTTCTTCTGGAGCACCCCTTGTCTTGAAAACAACATCTTGTTTATATTTTTGATCTTCTTAATTTTGAATTTTCATAACAAATTCGCACCAGTATACAAAACTATACCATGGTAACGAAAGAAATTGGCAATTATTATCTGATTACTTAACCATCTGCTTCAAATGATTGTTGTGTAGCGGGTATTTTTGTTTACAATTTTCCCGCTTCGAAAGGTCCGAACAGTCCTTGTCATTTGAACTACAACAAAGGTAGTACTTAGTTGCATTGTGTGCCAGCTTTTCAGTTTTGTTGACGAAATTTTAACGATAGCAGAAAAAAACGCATGTGGAATTTTGTGTGTTTTTCAGAAAATTCATTTTCCATTTATGGTTTCCCATTTATACTTCCCATTCATGCTTTTCCATTTTCTGCTCGGTTAGGTTTAAAGTACCTGTTTGTTCAGATGAGAACTGAGGTTCGGAGTTACTATGGGGTCTATACACCACGTAACCTACTTACTGACATGTGATCGTTGTTATTACGACCTTTCGATACCGGTAAATTCACCATTATAAACAACTGCAAATGCAAGATTATTTATTTGAGATCAGGAGTGGACACGTACTAAAGGGTAATCTAAAGTATTCTTTTATTTCAAAATATATGGCATTTTCGAGTTCACTTTTTGTCTAGCAGTTTATAACTTTTAATTGCATCATTGAATGGCTAGCTACCTAATTATTTGAATTTTTATCAGAGATTAAATAAATCAGAAAATTTTTGGATGCCACATATATAATATGAAAACGATGGTATATGGAAGAGAGGAGGAGGATGGTAGGATGATTAAGAAAAGAGTGATTGCCCTCTAGTAGTTGTTTATATACACTAACTGTGTCTGTGTGTTCCGTTACAGTGGGTCACATTCTTCTCTCTAAAACGGCAATATTTTCCACACATGGAAACAATTTCCTTCTGGAAATAAAATTTGAGATGGATTGGGAAATAATTTCCAGATAAAGCAAGCCGTATCAGGATTTTAGATTTCCACAACAAATTTTTATGAAAGTGAAGTTAAATAGATATTCGCTCTTAATTCTTACGAACAAATTATCTGAACGAAGGTTCCAAAACATTCACTACAGCTTTGTGAAATAAGTTCCCGATTTCCAGATAAAGAAATCTGTACAGAAAACATAAGAAAATTAATTTATTCATTTTCCATAACAAGAAACAGTTACTATAAAAGAAATAGTAGTTTAGATTGATTGATACTTATCTTTTTCCTCATCTGGAATCTGGAATGTGGTCACACTCGAACATGCTATCCACTACACCATTGCTGCACAATATTGCCGTTTTAGAAGAATGTTTCCTATACTGGTTTAGACAGGTAAATTATGTTTACGTTTTTACTGAAATGTGGCCCGGAGTGACAAGGCAGATAATCTTCGAGTTTCAACTCGCTCTTAAATAACATTTGTCTCTTTCCTTCCCACTTGTCATCATATCCTTCTCTTACTTCTTTGACAATCAAGAAAAATTAACAGAAAAACTGATCCCATGCCTTTAATTTATAGCTCAAAAAATAATTTATGCTTTTCCAATCTCAAGTTTGTAACTCTAAAGTGATTTTATGTTTTTTCCATCTTGAGTTTTAGTAACTAGAAAAAGAATTGCATTTTGAGTTAGCATATAAACTCCTACATCGAGTTAGAAAAATAATGAAATGGCAATTGTCATAATTTGAAGTTGAAACTCAAAGATTATCTGCCTCATCATTCTGGGTCACCTTTTAGTAAAAACGTAAACATTATTAACCCTTCTCTATAAACTCTTCAAGTTGTCCTAATCAAATTTATCTAGGAAAGAAAGTCATTGATTGAAATATTTGATAAGGGGTGACTCACTTATATCGTTTTTCCCAAGGTTACAGCATCAAATTGATGCTAATTTTAAAACCTACCTACGTACCGTTTCCTTAGTATCAATTAAAAGAACTTCTGAAAATCGAAAATGTTCTGCAAATGCATAGGGCCACAAAAGCGACGCTTAAACATTTTGTTAAATTATCGATTTTATGTGAAAGGGAGAAAGCTTTTAGGAATTCTTTGTTTTCTATGTTTTTGTTGTTGTTGCTGCAGTTTATTTCGTTTCACTTGTTATTTTGTTTTGTCTTCGTTTTTTTCGACTTATTTTTGACAAAATGGCAGACTTTTCACTTCCTGGAACAGATATCCTAAGAAAAAAATTCCACAGTTATTACTGGCTCACTTGTCTCCACAACTTAACTGAAATATTTGACAAGACTTTAATGAAGACTGAAGTGTCAAAGCATAAAGGTGGGGAAAGAAATGATATTTGAGTGACCACTAAGAAAAAACCTTGCCAGTCATGCAGACACAGTGAATTATGTATAATATACACAGTATATTGTAATGTAATAATCCTGAATGTATAAAATATACAGTATAATTTTACATAAAATTATTTTTAATCAGATGACATTAAGCTGATAGAGAAGAAGAAAGTATATGGTATTCTTGGCGACTAACAGCATCAGCCATGTCTTGGAAAACATTTTCTCTGCGACGTAAACAGGGTACACCAAGTAGTCCAATGGCACATAGAGGTGAAAAGAGTAAATCATTGAAATATGGAGATGATAAAAGAATTATGTTAATGAATATGGTAAAAGAAGGTAAACATTTATAATAATATACATTCATTTTTGTTATCAGACATTTTGTGTGCAGGAGTAATTTAAGCTTGGTTTTTACCAAGAATTTTCACTGGTGGAAATGTAAAATAATTCTCACAAATTCATAGTTCTCACAAATCCTTACTGCTTTTGTGTGAATTTCAGTGAGAAAAATATCAAAATCTGAACCTAACAATAAGAGGATTAAAATGCTGCATAAAACTTTTAAAGTAAAAGAAATGCAGAAAAATTCAACCTAATGTAAAAACAGAAAATAAACAAAAGGAAGAATACTGAAATTCTCATAAAATCTCACGATTAAAGACACCGACGTTCGATTACATAATTTTCGTAATTAATCTCTTCGTGTCTTCTGTGCCATGTTTTCTACCGATTTAATATTTTGAAAATAATTCTCACTTTACATTTCTCACAGGTGGAATCAGGCTGAAGTTCTCATAAGAATTACCAAAATAATTAATTCGTGGTAAAAATAATTTGAAATTCTCACTTGTACAGTTGCAAAACTTTTAAAGTTCATTTCCTTCTCTAATGACAGACCATATAGTAAGATTGTTCATACTCCAATTGGGGTTGTCTGGAAACATTGGCTACCCAAATTGGGTTTCTTATCTGGCTACCAGATTTTCTCCAATAAACGTCCAGGTTCTTATAAACAATTCTCTTTTAATCAAACCACTTGCCATGAAAGCCTTGCTAATGTCCATGTAAAACAATTATCTAACTAAGAGCAAAAGGAAAACCTCATTGATCAAAGCGATTGAATAAACATCTTTGAATAGGCTTTTACAGCACTCTGATAGAGAAAAGATATTATATAATATAACATACAAAATATATGAAATATATGTTTTAAGAGTATGTCCGAAATTTTTCAGTCTAAAATTTTTTGATCTCATTGAGGCAAATTGCATTTTCTTTCAGGGAAATTATCTGTTGACAATGCGGTTCAAAAGGCTTATGGAATGGGTATTGCATCTGTTCCATATGAGCAGCTAGATGAAATAAACACAACTCGCAACCCCAATGGTGAAATTTACAATTTTGGTGTTTACAAGTATGGAAAAAATAACAAGACAGTGAAATGTATATTACAAATTGATTGTCAAGATAATATATTAAGTTTATTGGTTCGAGGTCAAAAGGAGAGTAGCTATCCGTTTATTTCGATAAAAAATGTGGACACTGATGATGATTCCACTACCTTGTTTATACAATTCAATGATGTCACTGAGATAGAGATTGATGCTGGAACGTATCAGGAAAAAAATACAATTGCTCGTCTACTTGGAGCAATTGTTAATCAAATGTATCAGGGATTTCCAATACATAGCAGTAGTTTTGTGCAAAGACGCAATGCGGTCATCAAAGAAGGTCTTCTAGAGAAGAGGGGACGAAGTGCAGCTTTTTTGGTGTGGTCTAAAAGGTTTGTTCGTATATGTGACGGAGAACTAATGTATTTCAAGGCAGGTGAGGAGACTGACGAAAGTTCTGCTTTGTGTATTACTGTTTTAAAAAACGAGACATTTGTCAAAAAAGTTGACGACAACGGATTCACTATAATCACCGATAGAAAAGAATATACTTTTCGTTTGAGTGGACGTGTGTCTGAGGTTACTGAGAAAGAAAGAGATGATTGGATTTTAGCAATACAAGATGCATCAAGACCACAAGTCAAGGAAAGCAAAGAAATGTCTATCGATCCACTGCAGCAGGAGCAGTATCTAAAAGCTGTTGTGCGTTCACTGAATGAGGAACTAGAACAACTTGGTGTTATGTTGAACATCATTGATGCTCCTATACGTGCATCGACACAAGTGAAGAAAGTTCGCAAGATTGTCCATTCATTGAATGATCAAATTCAAACAGGACTTCTATCTTGGACCATGCGAAATGTGGTTAAGAATTCAGCTTCCAATGCTTACGAAGAAGCAGTTATTTCAAACAATTATTACAATCAATATCATCCAGGAATGAATGATACCTCTCCACAAACATATTCTCACTTAGAAAGAACTGTGGATTGGAGTAAATCAGCATATCAGGAAACAGGTTACAATATGTTGAATATAAGTAAAGTACAGCACCAACCCGAATCTGTTTATCCTCAGTATATACCAGAATCCAGTGATGTTTCATCTTCTGATTATGCAAAAGTAAATAAATCACCAAAGTCCAATTCTGTAGATAATTATTACAATTTACAAGTCGACTTTTTTAAAGACGGTTCTTTGCCTCCTTCGTTACCACCAAAATTATCAAAACACGAGTTGACTGACAATGCACCAAATGAAGAGTTTGAACACACCAACTCAACACCAAATGAAACTAAAGATGTCGAAATTAGTGCCAACCAGAATCAACAAACTAATGCTACATTTGGTTTGCAAAGCAGTATTGAAAACCAAACTCAAAATCTAAAAGAACTGGGTAGTTCGGAAAGTAACAAAATAATTGACAACAGCTCCATACCTCCAGCACCACCGCCACCACAGTTAGATGGCTCAATTCCTCCACCCCCACCTCTTGGTGGATTTATGCTATCAATGTTACCGCCAAAGACTGATCTAACACCAAATTGCAAACTGAAACCTTTATTTTGGACAAAAGTTCCAGATATGCATATCTCCTCATCTATTTGGAATGAAGCCACAGAAAAATTGGATGTTTTCAACATAGAAAAGCTGGAAGGATTGTTTCATATAAATGAAAAACGACAGGAAGCAACAAAAGGAGGTAACACTTCACTGAAAAGTAACGATGCTTCAACCAACACTAAAGGTTCTCAAAAATCCTTACTTGATTCAAGAAAAGCACAGAACTTTGGCATATTCTTAAGTGGATTTAAGCTCAAAAGCACTTGCATTGAGGAGAAACTCTCCATCTTAGATGAAGAGAACGGATTAACATCTGAAGAAATCACATCATTGAAACGTTTCCAGCCGACTGCAGAAGAAATTGAGATGTTCAAATCTTTTAATGGAGATGTTAGTAACTTACCCACCGTTGATTCTTTTATGATGATACTTTGTAAGATCCCACAATTAGCCAGCCGGTTAGATGTCTTGTTGATAGTGCGCGAGTTACCTGACCGATTCAAAGGTGTCGAAGTCCCAATTGAGAACCTGCTATCTGCTTGCAAAGATTTACGTGATAGTGAACATTTTCCACGCCTTCTTGAATACATATTGTCTATTGGCAACTATGTTAATGGTGGAACAAGTCGCGGCCGTGCTCATGGTTTCAAGTTGAGTGCACTGGTGAAGCTGGTAGATATTAGAAGTACCGACAAGAAACATACTTTGCTGCAGTATATTGTTGAAGAGTTGTCTGCTCACGATCGTGAATGTTTATTTTGTTATAAAGAAATGCCTGCTCTGTTACTTCCAACTGATGCGTCAATTAAAGGTATTTACATATTTTCTATCGATTACCTTAAGGAGAGGAATTATTTGCTGGATAAGTGTTCGCGAAGTTAAATTCTCATGGAAAATCCCCAGAGGATTGATTCACGAAAATAAATCCACGCAAAATGTATAAAAATTTGTGTAACTCTAACTAGACATTCTGCGACTCATGGACCATCAGTTAAACAACCCCACCCATGTCTAAAAGGGATAAAAAATATAGAAATTGGTCGAAATGGGTAAAATGACAATCAAAATGTATATAAAAAAAGTAAAATTCACGAAAAATTCTCAGGGAATAAATTCGCGAAAATAGGCCAACTCTTTTCACGAGTAAAAATAATTCACAATCTTTAGTTTGGCTTGAATGTAGCTATTTCTTCTTACATTGTCAAAGACAAAAGAAAAGCCCAGAGGCTTAAAGAAATTTCGCATGGGTGAAACTGACTGAGTTTAACTACTTTAGGACAATGTTAACGATCAGAAACTCTCAAGGTTTCGAGAAAACAACTGCAATGTGCCGATAAAGCGCCGCCCTCAATTTAACGCTGTGCTAGATTTAATGCACTGCCGCTGGTTTTCAATTAAACCTTATTGCAATATTTTGGACATGGAAGTATGACCTAATTGAAGGGTGTGTCAAAATCTGGTCTTAAATTTGAGTCGCAAATACCATATAAACTACCAAAAATTAACGACTGAAAACTTCAACTTGGCAAAACATTAAATGTATTACTATACTATGCAAAGATGAAATATTTCCGTCAAATCACTAAATTTAGACAAAAATATTTTTTTGCAGTTATTTTTGTGGAAAATGTTTCCAGTGGTTTTCACAGCCATAAAATTAATTGTACATTGAAACCGGACATCCCATAAAATAGACACCTCCTTACAGCCAGATACTTTTGGTGGGAACGGATGCCTTTACTTTTTGAATTCCAAACCTCTACTTAACGGATATAGGGGACACTCCTTTTATCCCGGTGGTGTCCGCTAAAGAGAGGTTTCACTGTATAATTATTTTAAACCCACTTAAACTCACAAAAGAAATAATTAAAGTTCATGTAATTAGAAATACTGTCCAAAAATACCTGGTATTGATATTGTAATTCCAACAACTGGATGTTCTCTGCTTGTATGAAGGTTCGTTTCACTAAATATGTTTTTATGTGAATTTTAAGTGAAGTTCATTAGAAGATTCCATTAGAATTGTGAATGCAAGGCTGAATTGATTGTTTGCCCCTGCGAAACTACTTGTATATTCATTTAAAATACATCAACTAATTCCAGTCATCATTCATTAATGGATGTTGCAATATGTAATTCGTGCACATATATCTTAGGCAATTAAATGCACTTTACTACGCTTCAAAAAATTTCTGTTTATTTCATTCTCTGCAGAAATCAGAAATCACAATTAAATTTTGGTATGAAGCTGTAACCCAGATGATGCATTCAAAATGAAATTTCAATGATTACAAACTCAACAGCAGGTGTTTCCATTGGACGTTTCTTCTTTGTGCACTAAAGTATCGATTCATTCCCTTTTTTTTCCAACATTACACCATCTATGTAAATTTTCATTTTCCTTTATATTTATTGTTGTTTTCTTGCTTTGATTTCAAAAAGGATAATATTTATTCGAGCAAAAGATGTTCTTAAGAATGCATTAAGATTGCAAGACTACGTATTTAAGGAGTGACGTATGTTATATAATGCTTCTTCTTCTTTTTCTTCTTCTTCTAAAATGCATTCGAAGAAATGTCGACAACACAAAAATCGGTATCAAAGACCCATACTTTTCATATGGTGATCGTATTTTGCTGACTGGGTTTGCAAAATGTTTGAAGAATAAAATCCCAAATATTCATTTAAAAAAATAAACATTTAATTTAACGACAGAATATCTTTTTTAACGAAATAAACTTTGAAAAACGGGTTTTTGTAATTAAAATCTATTTCTACAACACAGAACTGTGTCTTTGCTTGTTTATATTGCAAACAAACAACGCGAAATCCGAAATCCTCTGAAACTCTGAAAACACCTAAAAAAAACTGTTAATTAGATAGACAGATACATTCTGTGTAAACCAAACCATTCCCTTCGCTCTGCGTGTGGAAATTGAATAAAAAGGAACAAACAAACAAGTATAACTATCTTTAAATTAAGAAGCTATAATAGGGGACGCCATAGTGCTATTTTGAGAAAACCGAAAATGCCATATAGGAATGATCCACGCAGTTCGCGTAATTGCATGTAGCGACTGGCTGATGAAATTGGTTGGGGAAAAGTGACTGATATTTTGAGAGTTGAAATTATGGAGGCTCATTTACATAGAAATGATAGGTGAAGGGACCTTTTAAGTTAGTTCGGATTATGGAGACTTGGAATTATAGAGGTTCGAAGTACAGATGTTTAACTATGGTTGACTTAAAATTTAAGCAATGTTCTTAGAAAGAAACAATGCGTATAGACCTATCCCGAGGTCATGTTTTTATGTCGTGTTCTGACTGGGTTTATCAGTACAGACCTCGTTTGGATGCATTATATTGTATTGCGGTATTTCGCATATCGATAGCCATTTCACAGCGTCGCCATCTTTTGTTCCGCAAAATTTCTGGGCCTTCATTTCCAATCTTTTATTCCGCAATTTTTCTTTCTTTCCTTGTATTCGTGGGACTTCAGTGAGCTCTTTCGTGAATATTCAAGACTAACTCATTAGTTGAATTTGTTTCTCTTTTTGTTACTTGTGTAGGATTGATCGCTGAAGTTGAAATTATGAAGAAAGATGTCCAGAATGTGTCGAAGAAAATCAAAGTGGTAGAAAGCACATCATCGGCAGACTTTGTTGATGGTGTTCAATCATTTGTTGAAGGATATGTTAATCATATCGCCAGGCTAGAGGAAAAATGCGAGGAAATTCAGCAGATATCTGTTACATTGAAGCAAATATTTGGTGAAAGCCCAACATCAGATTTTCAGAGCTGGTTAAATACTGTTGGTGATTTTATGAAGCAGTTACAACGCGCTGTTGAAGATGCTGAACAGAAGCAACAACGGTTGTCTCATAGAAGTTCTAATTCTCAAGCTGCTGGTACTGCATTGCTGGAAAATTATCGGCAACCCATTGACTCTCTTCATTTGAAACCACAAGTGGTTAATCTCAGTACCGATACTGCTTCTCCCTGTTATGAAGACCCGCGTAACAGTGCAACAGAAGGATTCTACGAACAAGTATTATCGCACACAGTGAAAGCCAAGGTAAAAATGGAAAATCAGGATGGTGAAGAATGCAAATCGATAGCGCCGACAAAGATTTTTACTTTGAAAGACAAGAGTATCGTTGAAACTGCCGGCGAAAATTTGTCGTTGGAAAGTGATGACGACGAGCTCTCATTCCCTACAAAGTCGGGATACTTAGCGAAGTTATCTGGTGGAAAGAAGAGAACTCCGAAATGGGACAAACGTTTTTTTGAAGTGACCGCGTCAGGTTATTTGCATTACTCCCAAAAAAAAGATGGAAAACTATCAGGGGCCATATATTTACGTGGTTCTCCAATAAGACTGGATGCACACGATACGTGTTTGTTAACCATCGAACAGAAGGATAGAGAGTGGAAGTTACGTGCTGAAAATAACTTACAGATTCTGGATTGGTATAATGTCATCAATTACTATGCACAAATGGATGAAATTGAGGTGTAAGGAGGTCGTAACAGAAATGGATGAAATTGAGGTGTAAGGAGGTCGTAACAGAAATGGATGAAATTGAGGTGTAAGGAGGTCGTAACAGAAAATGGAAATCGGAATAACTTCAATAAGTTCAATTTTTTATTTTTTGCCTGCAACCTAACTAGGTTAGAGAAGGAATTTGTTAATTTGAAATTGGAAGATGATTTTTGTCATTAGTTTTTGTCATTCTGATTATTTCTATTTATTTGTAATTTTTGTTTTATATTTATAATGCATTTTGTAACAGATTTGTTAATTTCCTTGTACTCACGCCAAATTTACACCATTTTACGCATTCGATTGGTTGAAAAGGAATTGTGCTTTTGAAAAACATGTTCGAAAATAGATACGTACTTACGTAAAAGTCCTTAATGACTTGGCGTTAAAATCCGGGCGTTAAATTTGAGTGGATAAGGTAACCCTCGTTTTGTTTGTAAACATATATATTTCATAACTCTTTATATAACAGTAATTTCTTATCTACTTTATATATAACTTGAATTAAATTATAATAGTTTTTGTAAATTTTTATAACGCGAAATTGTTTGTAGATTTTCTCTTCCTGTTGTGAAATTATAAAAATTATTTTTTCCTCGTGATTCGTATAAAGAGTGTGTACCGATTTAACCAGCTAAACGTCCTGGTAAAAAACTTCATAAAATCGTCTGAAAGAACGAGGCATAGTCTGACCCTTACGCTCACTGATCCAGACAAATTTAACAGGATTTACATTACGAACTTAGCTGGTGGTAAATCTGAACAATGTGATAACGTTTTTGTATCATTTTCAGAGCAACTAACTTTCTCCGGTGAAAACTCTTTGAAATTGTTTGAGAGAACGAGGCATAACCTCACCCTAAGTCTCACTTATCCAAACAAATTAAACAAGGTTTACAGCACGAACTTTGGTGGTCTGGAAATGACTGTTACTTTAGTATGAACAAATGACACAAACGATATATATTTTGTAGCTATAATATGACAATTACAATTTGTTTTGAAAAGAATATGCTTCGCTGTATTCCCTTTATTTCCAATAGAAATCTTACCAAAAATCATATCGGGTCTCGGGTACCACCTAGGGTATCGGTTCCCACTTCTCATATACCCGAAATTTTTTAGTGGTGCCTCACAGCTTTATAGTTGGTAACTCATACAAACAACATTTTGTTTTCATTAACTAACCTTATTTGATTTTGTTTCGTTTTAGTCGAAAATTATCAATAATGGAAGTTCAGGGTGGCCACTCCACCTGGAAATACCTGGAATGGCCGCCCTGATGTTGCATTGTAGAAGAACCTCCCAAATGTTTTGTAAATTTTAAATGATTCAGCATGAATCTCTTGGCTTTTTCACCGCTCGTGAACTATGTTGTCTTGAATACCTTTTTTTCACCACTCGCGAACTATGTTGTCTTGAATACCTTTTTTTCACCACTCGCGAATTATGTTGTCTTGAATACCCTTTTTTCACCACTCGCGAACTATGTTGTCTTGAATACCTTTTGTTATCGCACTCCTTTAATATTTCATGTTTAAAGGTTAACATAACCCTTCGATTAGTCATCTATGAAAATTAATTCTGCATTCAGGAACACCAGCGTGTCAGAAACCTATTTTCATATCTTCCAATGAAGACATTTAAAAATTACAATTCAAAGGTAGTTCAATGGGGCTACGACATGAATCACGTGATTGTTGTGTTGTTTACTATTTAATGCCAGTTGTAAAATTATCGCAACCCAAAAAAGTCGTAAAGGCAAATGACGTAAATGGGCCCTATTTTTCGTTTCTTCCACATTTACCGCTACGACATAAAAAAAAATCACCATTTTCCGCATACTGGAAATAAGATCACGCGATTCGTGTCCTATCCACCTTTTACAACATTTGATTAAAATAATTTAAACTTTCAAAGTTGTTTTGATATAAAACAGTTTTCTTGCTGATTTCCGGAACTCTTTGTTTCTCCAGCAATAGACGATTGGTGCAAAAAATCCCGACGAGAAGGCTAACAGTTTAACAATAATCCTAACCTCTGTTAGCCTATCTCCACTTGAATAACAATAACCACAAAAATGATCTGCCATATATACAACTCCAAGCGGAAGCCAACATAAAACATACGTCACGATCAATGTTAACGACGTCTTTGTAGCTTTCATCTCTAGCCCGATTCCCACATTTTGGCTTAATCGACTTGTTATGCCTTTTTTACTGTTTACAGTACTTTCAAAATGGTCCTGGTTATTGTTTTTTTCTTGTACTTCATCTTGTTTGTCTTCTTGGAACTTCAAATTTTGAATGCCTGTGATATAAACTCCTGATGAATCGATCTGTTCTGTTTCTGTGACAACACTGCTCTCCTTCTCATTGACTGCAACCATATTTGTTTCTCTGTTTGAAGTTATACTTCTCTTTATTTTGTGATTTTCAAACTCGACTTTAGCTGCCGAACACCATATCAGAGAATAACAAATAATAATAATGACCATTGGAATGATATTGTATAAAAAAATGACCGTGCCTCCCCATGTATGAGTCGGTTTATGTCGACACTCGTCTTTAAAATGTGCTTGGTCAATAAAAGGTATCAAATCAACCAATGCAGTTAACACCCATAAGATCGTTATCATGAACACTGAAATTTTGATATTTCGATATCTGATGTACAAATAAGGGTATTTTACTGCAATAAGCCGATCTATAGCTACCAACAACAAACTCACTTTCATAATATGGCCGCAAAAGAAATAAGGAAATCTGTAAGCGTCACAGGTCCATGTAGGTCTATCCATTTCATCGCTTAACTTTTTGTAGACATATAGTGGAGCAGCAGTCACTCCCTGTATTGCTCCACCAACCAAGAAACTGATGACGGGCACATATGATGGCCTCTTTCTCAACTGTCTGTCGACAACAATTACAGTTAACGTAAGAACATTTAAAATAGTGCCCAGAAGTGCAATGGTGATCGTTATAAAGATTACTGCCTTTTGGTCCATGAGTCTAGCCAACTGCTTATATTTTTGTCGTTCCTTGATCATTCGATGTCGTGTTATCGGAATAAAAACTGCTGAAAAATGATTTCGTACTATGTGTGTATGTAGAAGCGCCATGGGTACAGCATTTTTCTTTATTATTATTCAATAAATTGTGTTTGAAAAGTTGACTAATATAACAATATTATACGAGCTTTTTTATATATAATGTTTGCATGTGGTCAGATCTTTTAAATGGTTTAATTAATTCTCAGCAAATCGATCGGCTTATCTGTTAAGACAGTATGCGTGTGATATTATATACATGATAACAACAGCTTATCCTCGAGAAGAAATTAACTAATCCTTGAAACCGTCATTATTAATTTTCTCAGTAATATCATTGATTTCCAATAATAAGGCTCTGTTAACTCTATAAGAAAGAAGACAAATTGAGTAAAAATTTGTTGCTTTGCCGATTTCAACTCATTTTAATTAACTTCGAGTTATGACGTCACAATTGTCATTTTTCAATTTTGCTAATTCGAGGTAGGAAAAACATTCATTCATTTTCAAGTTAGTAACTCGAATTGGTAAAGACATAAATTCACTTTCGAATTATTATCTCGATATTGGAAAAACATATAAATTCATATAAATTCACTATCTGGAGATGAAAAAAACATAACTTCTTTTTGGAGTTATACATTAAAAACGTCTAATCCAGATACATCCAGCCTGATTTTTATTTCTGAAAAAGCAACAAAAACGGGTACTTTCTCCATAAGGTGTAATTAGTGAAATGACAGGAATGACAGGTGGAGAGTAGTCAAATTATTTGTTCAAAAAATTCGAATTTCAAACAATGAAGTAGCTAAGAAACCTGACTCTTACACTTTCCCTTCCCTATTTTTATGAGCTGATATGATTTGAGGGAAAGAGGGAGCTAGGTTCCACCCACAATGACAGTTGATAACAGCTGAATTTGAATTAAAAAAAAAAAAGATCCAATGAGATTCAGTCTATTGTTTCTTAAATATGCGAATTAATTAATAATATAGAAATAAAGCTTCGTCTACCACAGTTGACATTTTGTTAACTGATAATTTATCCCGAGTTCAAACAGTTTTGTTTTTATAATTATCACTCACCTAGATAAAACATTTTGTATATAAACGCGTTAAGTCTCGTACTGTTGTAAACCTTGTTTAAACCACTTTCATAAGAGTTTTCACGGAAAAGGTTTTCTGAATTTTTATCTCGAACAGCTTCTTCGGGTTAATATTAATGGCACTTTTACGCTTTTTTAGCGTGTCTTTTTTACATGTTAAACTGAGCTCACTATTTTCCTGAGCAACACAGGAGGAGAGGAACAGGAAGAAATGGGCCAATCAAATGTCAGCCTTCATCAGCAACATCAAACCTTAGGTATTTGATGAGAAACGGAAACACTTATGATTTCCGCAGCTTAATGCTTCTTGTTTAAAATTTCAAAGATGTCACACTATGAGGTCGTTGCAAGTTTTTTTTTAACAAGAAACCTGGCGAAAGGATTAGTACATTTTCTTATTAAAAAAATAATGTCATGTATCATATCCAGACGTTATTCAGTTTTTTATTCTATTATATCAAATCTTATCAAGTCTCGTTGTGGTTTTAGTTATTGAAAATGTATGTATTTCATATCTACACTGGGTTACCACGCATCTTTAACTCTATTAAAGCTTGGTTACCGCTGCGTGCCAACTTGCGATGACTTGCGATAATTTTAACGCAACAATTTATGATAACTTGCACTTAAAATGCGTCAACTTACGATAGTTTTAAAAATATTTCACACTAGGATTTAATTTGCGTTTAAAAGTGATATTTTTTATATGACAGTTTTCGAACTGTATCTTTCTCTTTATATTTTTTTAGTTTGTCTTGGACTGGGAAATATATATATAAATATATATATTTGAAATAGGAATCAAATGTTTTCAATTTGTAATTAAATTAAGTTTGGAATTGTCAGAAGATTTTCTCATCAGGTCTTCCAGGTCCGTATCTAGGGTTGATAAGTTAGTTTGATCCTTTTTGGGCATCTTAAAAACATCTACATTTTCCTTTTGAAAGGCAACTCAGAAGAGTATTTCATATAACATGATAAACTCTTCATTTATTATGAACAACATATATATTCCAATATTTACTTCATTAGCATGCTTTTTATATATAACTATTACAAAGTTAATTTATAGTCAAGGCAAAAAAAATACATGCTTGGGTAAGAATTGGCTCTTATACTCATGTCGTTACCATTACGAGGCTAAGTTCTAATAAGACGCATGCTTAATCAAAGAGCTTTAGAATGGCCTAATTAAATATAATACCATATCAAACCATAAACACTATTACTATAGCGTAGTACTCGGGTCTCTTCATTAGTATGCTGTTGTGTTTGTTGATTGAAGAACACTGTGAGTTCCCTAATACAAACCTTTTTGTGCTGTTTAGCCCATAATATATATAAATATATAGGACTGGGAAAAGACGTACTTCTTCTTCTTAACTTAGAGTTCGCCTTGAGATATCGCATTTTATCTTAAATTGACGCGTGGGTTAATTTCTTAAAATTTTTCTGCTATTTAATATAGAAAATTATCGAAAGTTATCGCAAGTTAACGCCCAGTTGGAACCGAGCTTAATAGACCATCAGATAATCAACTTTGGAGTACCATCTTTGGTGAAGTCGGGAAAATCTTTGATGAAATTTTTCTGACCTCAGGATCTGTATATCAAGGTTGTAACCTCAGTAGGAGATCAGGACAGGGCTTTGAACTAGTGACGTCATAGCTCGTGATGACAGTAAACATAAAAAAATACAATCGTCTTTCACACTGCAATGAAAGGGTTTCAATCAGTATTGAGTAATCAGAGTAAAATCTATAACAATAAAAGAATTACAATACAACTTTATTGATATCAGGGGAGAAACGAATATGAGCTTATCATAATTCTTTTAGGTTCATTTTAACCGGTGTACACCGGGCGTTGTTTTTATGTTTTTTTGCTCCATTTTGCTCTTTCCAACGGATACCAAGGTTTGCCATGTTTTGAGGCTTTGGAATTTTAGTGACTGTGAGAATCCCGACTTCGTCAAAGATGGAAAAACTTTTCAAAATTTAAGAACTTGTCTGATCGACTAACGTGCTTAAAGGGATCCTCCACTAAAAAAAACAAATCTCCCAAGAAACATTTTAAATTATACAGTATTTACGAAAACATGTGAAAGCTCTTCGTGAATAGACATATCTCCACAACTTTCGTTAATTTTCAACACCGATACGAGGTCAATATGGACAACTGAGTCAGAATGCGACATGATTATTTATTTTGATGTTGATGATTGACGCATTTTTAATTTAAGTTAAAGAAGAGCAATATTTTCAGGGGGAATTTGTTTTTATATTAATTCATTTTGAAAAAAAATATGGCGATGGTGACTCTTGGTGCTCGAGCGTGTGGGGAAAATAAGCAATATTCCCCTTACTAAATGTTTTTACCTGAAATGTTGTCGTTTTCCTTTCATACTTTATCAAGTATTTGCATATCAAGCTTACTTTAGAAAGTGTTGGAGGGTCCCTTTAACTTCTTGGTGAAAACTCTAAAACCCTCACTACATAAAACAAATTTGACGGGTTTGCACCACGAAGTTACACGCTATTTTATAAGTACCAGTAAAAATCGCGCATGCTCATTGGTGCTGAATATATGCACGAATAACAAGAATAACAAGAATATATGCACTAAAATCTTTCAAAACCACCTACCTATATTTTAAATTCGGAATAGAAAGTAAGAATAAAAAATAAAACACCTGTTTAACAAATATATAAACAACATTTTGAGCCATGATGGTGCTTAGGTGGTACTTATCTTTGTAGTGAGTATCAGCCTCTGGTACTCATAAAAAAACACGTGGTAGTACGTCTGGAAATGTTACACTAACTGCGTATGGCATATATAACAAAGCCATTCGTACATTTCAACAGCTTCATAAAAGTTCTTAAAAAATTTGACCATAAATAATCTCTCAGTCCATTATTAACAATTCCACTTAATGACTTAAATTTACTGTCAACATTACAATCAGGTATCCTTGTTGAACAATAAACAGTGTATAGAAAATTTAATAGTTTGTGTAAACAAGTCTAATAAAGTTTTATCTTACTGTGTACAAATGAAGATTTCACAGGTTGCAGGTGGCGTCTATCGTGAGGGAATTGTGAAAACTGACGTAATATCACATGTTTTGTTACTATGGTAACAGGTGAGCCATCTGGGCCTGTTCTTTATTTAATACGTGTGAAAAAGTTCGCATCGATTTAATTTCGTGGTTGCAGGTTCTCCGAAATATTTTACTTTACACTTTGCCTCTTGTCCTTTGATGTTTTGAAGAGACAGAGTTACCATAATAGAAACTGATTGAGAAAAAAAAGAGTTTTTTCTATCTATGCTCTAACAACACAAAAACGGAAAAAAACAACCGGAATCTCCGGATTTCTGCGGAACTGTTAACGGTATTGACTTCATATTTCATGACTTTTCCAGGGATTATAATTTTAATAAGAAGAAAAATTTTCTCAAGCATTTTTGCTAACGTCGGCACTTTTTTTAGGCACACCCATTTTCACCAAAACGTACTCCTTGGAAATCTCACCTTGTATCGATTATTACCCTTATATGCATCATAACTCTCCAGGATATTATTCTATACATGTAAAGCAATATTTTCAGTAACTATGACGTCATCAATAGAATGTGTGACGTCACAATATTCCGAAATATCTCTAATTTTTCCAATTTTTCCATAAATTTGTTGTGCCATTTATGATATGAAAACTTTTGTGAAGTGACACTAATTTGTATTTAGGCTCTATACTACTAGATGTAATTTGTTTTCAAATGTTTTCTAGGCATTATTTCGTTCCTCTGTTGATGTGAGAATCGTTCAAATTTGATAGAAATTCCATTGTTAATAAAGAGCTGACGTCAGCATATTTCAAATTGCTTTTTGGGTAAGCAAAAAGAGCGAGCGTAAGCGAGGTGCTTTGCAGCTGGAGCTCATTTGGTAAGAACAAATATATATGACGTGCATAGAAGTTTCTATACAAGGAGCATTTTTTCGAAATGGTCCGATGGCTTGCGGCACTTTTTGCTTCGATTATCCAACCTCCGATGTATTATTTGACCTGATTTTGGTGCCGCTTTGGCAAACTAATCGAACACTGTTACGTAACTTTAGGAAGACAGTTTTACTTGAACTTCGTCGTACTGTGCTATTCCTAAGAACTTTGTTCGTTGTTTTTGAACGCTCCTGCTGTTGTTTTATTACTGCTAGGCTCTTTATGATTTTAAATCATTAAATTAAGTCTCGTTTTTTTAACATCGTAGTGAAGAAAATATACGCTGGAAAATAAAAATGTAAACACTGTGTTCAAAAATGTTTTCAACTTTCTTTTCAACTTTTTTCTGATACATTTTCGAATTTTCTTTTTTATTATTTCGAACATTAGACATTCGATTTGTTCATGAAATTGATCATAGTCATAATTAATATACAAGTTTGTACTGTTGTTCAAAACACAATAACAGAGTATTTTCATTTGTACGAGTTTTTCATAATACAAAGAAGGAATTCCAGAAGAATAGTATTTTCGTTTTAAGATGAGTTGTTTTATTTTTTGAAATACTTTTCGAACTAGTTATTTTTTAAATTCTAATTTTCGTCGGTATAAAACGCAGGTGATTCTCTCAGAGAAATATGTAGTCCCGTTTCATCCTCATTCTTTCTCCTGCTTCCTCTAGGCTTTGAATATTTGGCTTACCAAATTAGCAACCAGCTCTTGCTTACGCAAACCTTAATATAGTGATGCCCAAAAAGTCAGTATGTGTTACTTACAAACTCAAAAAATAAGAAAACTGAGGTTCAAAACATAAGAATCTGTAAAATTTAAGGTGGCAGCCCCCTCTAAAATGTCAAAACATGAGGCGTTTAAAAGACACTACAAAGTTTTGAGAAAGTTTTCCAGATGATTTTTATGTCTTGTTATCCCTCTGTTCGCCACAAGCGTTCCAAAAGCAAATGAGCAAAAATATAAGCACGCTTTCTAAAGCGTTGATTGCGCGCGCGTGTTGCCTCTTTGGCGAAATGGCAAAAAGGGCATCTTTGATTGCAATCGGGTTTTTTCGTTTCAAAATTCGTGGACGGGTTGGAAAACCCGAAAAGCTCTCGAAATTTCTGTTATTGTTTTTAAACGTAAATTTCTCAGAAGTCGCGTTTCTGAATCCCTGGGAAAGATATCTTAAGAAATATTGATAGAATTGAGTTGCTACTTTGCAGAAATATTCTTAGCAGTTGCCGCTAATCAATTAGCCGCACGGTGGATCTTCAAATCTGCCCAAAATTTACCAATTTCATCAAATTTAATAGTCCTAATTTTCTTTAAATGAATTTTTGGGCAATTTTTCGTCGCTCATTGCACGCTCCGGTTTCTTATGCTTCATTTAAGTGCGAAACAACGCCCTTAAAACAACGACTCTCTTCCAGAACATTCCCAGCGCGAAAGCGACTTTTTTGTAAGAAAGGCAGAGTTTGGAGCGTATTAATTATTCATGAATGCCAAAAACAATTCTTTCATCAAGTGTTGCCATTGTTTTGTGGCCATTATAAAGTTTTTAGGGGGTTACCACCATATCATAAATCATGAAAAATTCTTGAAAATTCGGGTACCCAGTTACAAATGTGCTGACGTCTGCAAAATTTAATGGTAGCCATGGTAACAATTATTAGTGGAATAGAAAGAAATCAGAGTATACATCCTCAAAACTTCAAAACCAAATACAATCTATACTTTAAAGTAAGAGAGGACTTACCTGTTTCTTTGAAGCAGAGCATCAATATGGGACAGGGAAAAATTTTCTTTGTTATGACTTTGAGCCTAAGGATGGTGTTAAGGTGGTGCTTATCTTTCTATTGATTTTGTATTTGAACCTCTGCCCAGTGGTAAAAATCTTCAAAAAGTCTCTGTGGCGGAGTGCTTTTTATAGGAGTATTTCAGTAAAAAAACACTCCTCCACAGAGATTTTTTGAAGATTTTTACCACTGGGCAGAGGCTCAAATCATTGGGTGGTGCTAATAAAGAAAAAAACGTTTAATGAGGAGGGAGATGGGGAAGGTGCTCCCCTGCCCCGAAATTTAAATAACATAATTTTGCTCTATATTTTTGGAGAAAAACGAAATTGCAGACTAAACGAAAGAAACAAGACATGGACTTTGCAAGTATGACATTGAAATATCTAACTCGAAAATAAATATAAAACTAACATGCATTTTATCCCCATTTTTTGTTAAAACCTCCCCTTCCCTAAAACAACATACTTGCAAACCCAATATATCATCTAACAAAAGCAAGACATAAAAAGAATACCTATCTCTTGAAATAACCAATGAACTATGATATGACCCGTCTCACATAAAAAACTGAATTTTCTCTTAGTAATCAGGTATATTTATTTATCTAAAAATTTGTTAAACTAACTAAAATCATGAGCATTTGTCAGTCAAAAAAACAATGCCATTTTGAAGGTGAACAAATATTGTTGTAATGTACCGCCCTTTATGATAAAAAAATTATTGGTATAATTAGAATATTATGAAAATAAGAAAATAAAACGTTTCTGTTTATTTATATATTTTATTTTTAAAAGTGAAAATATCTTGTTATTTTAAAAATTATGCAAGTTTAAGATTTTGTAGCCAGACATCTGGTTGGTATTTATCAACCCTATTAATACCGGGTCTTTTGGGGGCTCCTCCTCAGCACCCCCACCCCACCCCCAACCGGTATGAATAGGGTTAAGAGTAACACTTCGATCCGTCGTGTTATGTTTTGAACCTGGAGAAACATGTTTATTTTTGTACTTGAAAATCATTTCAAAAGTAAATATTAGAAAAGGAGAAAGACTTGAATCTGCTTTGATGGGTTATTTCCCACTATACTTAGGTTATAAAAACGTTGCTATGTTTTTCCCTATCAATTGTACCCTTTTCAAACCCTTTCCCCAAATTGGTACCTACCGTAGACGTCTGATAAGTAAATTAGTGCCGAGGAAATACGATGTTTTATCAACGGCAAAACAAAGTTTTGTTTACAATCTTCCGAAAAAAAGCAAAGCAAAATATTCAATATTGATTTCCAAGCCTGGTCCATTATTATAAATACAGAGATTCAGTAAACAGAGATTCACTCATTGTCCAGTGGACAAAATCTTCAGTTTTTTCTATAGGAATAGCAAGCAATATCACCTGCTGTTTCAATCAAAAGCTCAAAAGTTCAAATATTAGGACGCATCATTATCATTATCATTTCCTGGAACAGTATTCTTGATCCATTGTTTTTTTATTGCATCTATATACTAAGCAGTTTGAACAACGACAATATCTTTGGAACGTGTACTTCTATGCAAGATATTCCATGCAAGATCCACTCACAAAAATTGAAACATTATCGCGGATAAATATTAAGCCATGTTTATTAACCGAGTTGCTTCGTTGCTCTCCATCATTGTTTTAACATCAAAGGAGGTGAAAAATATAAGGAGCTTCATAGGAGAAAAACAGATTTTTTGAAATATAATCTTAACTTTCATTATATAATAGATTTTTTTTTTTAAATCCACCTATCAGTCCATCTTTCCTAATCCGACTCAACCTGCTACGAAAAATAAGATGCGGCAACGGCGGTTATCCATTATATATTTTCTTATTTATTTCCCAATTTATTTAATGTTGGTTTTACGTAGTTTACAAGATACATGATAAATATAAAATGAACTAATCAATACCAACTCGTCAAGCTAAAATTTATCACAAAACCCTACAAAGTTTGCAATTGCATTGCTTGATTAAGTTAATGGATTTAAGACAGAGTTTAAAAGCATCTAATGAAGGTTTAGACTTGACACTATCTGGTAAGGCGTTCCACGAAAGACTTCCTCTAAATAAAAAAGACTGATTGCCAAAGCGACTTGAACTTGATGGAGGAAGAGAGAGAAGATTTGAGTTTCGCAGACCGTAACAGATGTTTTTGACCATGAATAGTGTCTTCATAAAAGAGGGATTCAGCCCATGGAGGGTTTTGTATATCTCGCATAAAAGGTAGCGTAAATGGATCTCATGTATACGCTTAAACCCAGACAATTGTAATAGTTCTTCATAGCTTTTAGAGAAATCTTGATAAATCGCTCTAAGTGCGCGTTTATGGATACTGTCAAGTTTACTGCATGAAGATCTGCCACAAAACATCCATATAATAGGTGAATAATTAAATATAGACAAAATAAAGGAGTTAAATAAAAATTTTAACTGGTCCTCTTGGAGAAAAGATCTAATCCTGTTGAGAGTTTTGATTCTATAACTAGCTTTATGACAGAGTGAGGAAATATGACCAGAACTCAAATTTGTTCTTTTATATAGTTTCACCCACAAAAATTATGACAACACTATCATAATTAGTGGAGGGGAGTTTGTTTATCATTTTTGTATATATAATTAATTCCACTATCAATCTTACTTTAAGGAAAAGAAATTTCTGCCGGATGAAATTTCGCTGCATTTTAATTTCTCGGTTAGATTGGAATTTAATATCTTGCACTAATTTTTCGGTGAAATATGATTCTTTTGACATTAGTCAGTTATAACATGAACTGCGGCAAATTAACACAGCAAATAAAACAAATTTTAATAATAACTTACTATACCCCTGCTAGTGGTAAAGCTGTGTCACATCATTAAACTTGTATTACTTGCAACAGTACTTGTTAAATAAAGCATTTTCATTTTTCAGGTGGCCACGTTTAGAAAAGTTTTAAAAACTTTATCCAGAAAACGGTACTTTGACGACATTTTTAAAACCCGTTTTCTTGAACGAACCAATTATAGATCGAGAATGCCCAAGGCGTATATTAAACGGCCAAGAAAGAACACCAATATTTTGAAGGGTGTTACGATCGGGTGCTACGAAGTAACTTATGATAACTTTATTATTATGGAATTGCGTAATTCTTAAACATTCAATATAAATATAAACATACGGTTTCCGATTTGAGGTAAATACATACATACGGAAAGTTAATATCAAAGATAACTGATAAATAATATTTTTTTTGATATGCTGTACGATATGAACTTAGATACTTAGACAGACTGCTGGCCTCCACTTAACGTAGCTGGTACACCATTTTGTTGCTATTTACCGTCGTCATGTAAAGTTCATTGGAGTAGAAAAAGCGCGGAAATCCAGTAATAATTACATTTGCTTCGTTTACAAAAAGAAACGATACTAGGGAAAGTTTTTCTTACGATGCTCCTTTATCATGCTTAATTATAAAATTTGAAAATGAGGCGATGGTTGTTGTGACATAATTAATGAAATGGTCTTTTCAGTGTTACGTCACTAATTGTTTTGAAATAAATAAATGCCATGATGGTTACAAATATCCTGTTGCTATGACTTCTGAATTCCCCTTTCGCACACTATAAGTTTTTTCCGGCTTCCGATTATTAGAAGCATAAACGTTAGCTCTGAGAAAAGTTACGTTTCCATGCTAGGAAATCTAAAAAACATAAAATTGTTTTTTCTAAAGTTTTCGAAATACATTTTTTCAATTGATAAACACTATATATATACCCTAGAATCCATTCTCAAATGTTCATCTAAAGACATTTTTAACAAAACTAAGTAAATCACCAGCTAATATATAATTACGAGTATACCGTGTAAAAACATTCTACGGTTTTATAATTATTACACCTTCCCGAATTTCTGTTAAAATACCATGTTTTGGCCAATCAGCACATCCGACCTCGTTTTCATGTAAGTCATTACTAATTTTTTTACTTTATGACTTAGTAATTATTTCTTCTCTCAAAACTCTCTGAAGAATAATACACGAGTTTCCAATTACTATTTTTAAAACTTGGTCGAAATTTTCGTTTTTATTTTACACCGTGAAATAGTGTAATTCTCTAAAGAAATCGTCTGTGTTTCTTACAATGTTCTGTAAATTTTTATCTTATCTCTTGAGAGTTAAGAAATGTTGGTCGAAGTTTTTGTGCAATTTTGTCACATGAAATCGTTAAATGGAAAATCGTGTATTAGAAGTGCTTTGAAAACGAGACTGGGTGTACCATAGGCGTATTCTGGAAACTTAGTTTTACCAGCTTTTAGGCAAAATGCACCGGATAGATATCTTGAAACGGTAATACACCGGATAGATATCTTGAAACGGTGGACGTGCTTCAAAACGAGAAATCTTCGGAATTTCTATACTTTTAAACTCTGAAAAGTGGGAACTGTTGAAGCTCTTATGAGAGTTGTTATTACAGCACCTCCATACAATAAGCAAGGGCTTTAGTGAGACTCGATTATCCAGTTATCAAGAATTACGAAAATTAAAGAAAATTCTTTTAATCGTCAGAATAGGTATTTTCTGTTCAAAATTTTCAAAATGTTCAAAATTTCAAATTTTCGTTGTTCATTTCACGTTCCAAACTCTTTTGTAGTTTGTTGTTTGTTTTGTTTACAAATAGGATAAAAAAATCTGCATTGTGACATTTTTAAATATCTGAAAGATTCCTACAAAATATCGGTTACCCAGTTGGCAAAATCTTCAAAAGTCTATGAGAAGAAGTGTTTTCTATAGGGATTGCAATCAATATCGCCTGCTTTCAATAAAAACCTGTATCAATAAAAACACTCCTCCACAGAGACTTTTTGAAGATTTTGCCCACTGGGTAATTATAAATTATTGAATGGGAAAAACCAAAAAGTACTGACAAGTTATTTAGAGAAACTATTTAGGGAACAAAATTTTTCAAATACACCTTTCCCGAACTCATGTTTCTTTTTCGCATCCTGACTCGGTTGTACATACGGACTCGTTTAGATGTGTTAAATTGCTTCCGGTTACTATTTAGTTATATATTTTGGTCATTAGCAAATTGGGGTGGGCAAATTTCGCTAATTTCCAACACAAAAGTATGGACAGCTGAGTCAAGATGCGACATATAAACATGAATTCGGGAAAGGTGTATTAGAGAGTCATTCGCAAAATTTGCAAAATATTCTCAAATATTTGTCCTCGTGAAAAGTAAATCGTCATTGGATGATTCAGCATTGAGTCCAAAAGTGCGCACACTTTTGCATCAGACATAAATACGCATACGCCAAGATCTCTACAAATGACAATATGGAAGCACCAATCACTAGTCCCAGTAAACCTCCAACCTCTCCCAACACCTGATCCCAAGAATACAATTGTTTTTCCTCGATGACCTGATAGGAGTCAACACTTTGAAGTTGTATCTCAATCATGTATGTATTCGCCGGCCCACCATCGTCCGACTTCACGATGTCACGTATTCCATGTAAGTTTGCTGTCGTGTGAAAGTTCATTTCTTCGCATGGAAAGGGACATTGGTTTGTGACTTCAAGGGAAACTTTTTCATAACTTTCTTTGATGAAACAAGCCATGGTCTCACGCTGTGTGGCATTTTTACTGTATTTCTTCACGATTTCTGTGGGAATGAAAGGTTTGTGATAGTCCATAATGTCGCCACATTTTTTGTACATGTTGATGTAATTTAGTGAGTCGATGCACATTCTACGGGAATATTTTCCTGGAAAAAATTGTTTATGAAATTTTTCCACGCATTTTGACGGAAAAGGCTCCGGCAACCTTTTAATTGACGTTTTACGTATCGTTAGTTCATACGTTGTTGACGGATCAATGATCAGTCTATTCGTAACATCCAATTCTTCTATTCTTGAGTCGTGTGTATACGCTGCAATTTTACCGACAACATTTTCTGACGTGTTAATTTTGAATTCCATTGCGACATGGCCATACGCGTCGTGAAAATCCCCATTATAATTCCATATAAAACAGGTGTGGTTGTGTTTGGTCAAGGATTGGAGGTGTTGGTCATTTGCACAGTAAATACTTCCCCACGATTTACAGTAGGTCACGTGGAAGTATCCGTTGCTCCATTCTTTCGGGTTCTGCTTAATTTGGTTCACTTTCGGTTGATGAGGTCTTAAGACTTGGTTACATGGCTCGTGTAACATAGAGGAACTTCCACCTTGCTTACCACAATATGTAAAGTAGTGATCTTTAGAGAGAAACTCGTTACAAAATGTTATGCTCGGAAAGGTGTTTTTAAATGCTTTTTTCTCATAAACCTCCGTGTAGATCTCATACTTTAGATACTTACTTACCAAACGATAAATTACTGTGGTTGATATAGTAATACCTATTAACAACATTACAGACCAGAATATTGACTCGGAGCGTGTGCCCAGGCATATCTTCGTTAAACCATGCACGGAAAATGACTGGACGTATTCTTTTTTTTTCTTTTGTACGATCAATTCTTCTTTGGATCCAGTATTCGGCGAAATGGTTGTATGAAAGTCTTCTAAATATTAAAGAGCGTAAATTATGTCATAAATTATGTTCAAGGAAAAATCTCGTATCAGTAAAGTTCAACGTGTAAACCTAAATTTTTTGGGTGATTGAGTTTATAAACAAGTTTTGCCTCGTTCTTTCAAACACTTTTGTAAGAGTTCTCACCGAAATGTTTGTGAGACGAGATTTTACCTTGAACACCCTCATGCTGCCACGGATCTAGAGGGTAGTCGAAATTTGTGAAGGAGACTGAAAACAGCAATTATGTGAATGTGCTCCTCCACAAATTGCAATTTCCCTCTAGATCCACCGCTGCTCATGAACAATATGTAACCATGATTAATTACAAGCTTACACCCTGTTAAGTTATTTTAGAAAATTAAGAAATTGATAAAATGCTAATGATTTCCACTCAAAAAAGTCCGACGCATGCGCATAAATGGTTTTGCACAACTATGCAACCGAAAATGCTCAATACGTGCGTATAAAAAAAAGCTCAACTTTTATTCCGAAGAACCCTCAAAGGAACAAAACAAAGGTTTACACCACGAACTTTGGTGGTCTGAAAAAATAGATTAACTATATGCCACAAACCATCAGCTATTTGATCGTCCATCATAATCAATTCATGCTCCTTTGATAGAAGGGGGCCATTCTTGTTCTGCATTCTGTATAATAACTGTGTACTGTGCAATATCTATTTCTAAGTAATCTTTTCTTGCGAAAAAACTCTGAATCTAAATAAGAAAAAAAAAAATCACTTTTTAAAGTGACATTTATTTTTAGCAGTCGTATATATGACGTATTCAGGTGTCGGAATAGCCACCTCCTAAAGGTGCAAACAGGATATTGATTCCTCACAACATTTTCTATAGTATCTGATATTTTTTAAATACCAGAATGTTCATATAGTTTGGACCAATCACCGTTTGCTATTTGTTATTGTTTACTATTATTATTACTATTACTTAGTGTCGTCTTTACATGAGATCAGAGTTTTCATGTCATGTTAGATGAAATTTCAATTTCCTGGCGCGGGGAAATTGACCAAATTCAATGCAAGCGAAAAAAGCTTACTACAGCTATTTACATTTACTTATTTATTTGAATAGTGAATGATGAAGATGCAAGAGAAAAACGGTTCATTATTTATTTATAATAATTGTTTGCCCAGTGGAAATTAGAGTTGTTCCAATCCAAACTATGTAAGAAACAGTTGTTAAAGATAATAAACTGTTATATAGGTCGTGAGAGTCAGATGTTTTCTACAAGGAAATCTTCGCGAGAGATCCAACATTTGTTTCCCGCATTTGTTTGCCATTTTGATATGAGCCAGCTGCTCCTTCTAGCCCCACTTCTTATTGTTCAAATGAGGGATTCCCACTGCTGACATCACCACACTGCAGCCCTCAGTTCTATATATGGCAGTTCATTATCTTCAATTCCCTTAGTATAACTATTACTGACCCAGACGTAGTTTAAAAAAATTACAAAAAATATTTAGTGCAAGGCATGAAAAATTCTACCGATGCTTAGCTATACTCGATGACTTGTAAAACAATTCGACGATTTGAGAAATCACTCGACGACTTGACGACAATCGCACGCGTATACTTCTGAAACCATTCGACGACTTGTTAAACGGAATGTTGTCAACGAATTAACTTCGTACTCATTTCTGCTGTCAACCTTCAGCAAATGGAAAGAACGACTAGCCTACAAACGGCTTCCTTATACGGAACTAGGCTGTACCATTTCTTTTTGGTTGGTTGGACGTGTTTTAAATGAATCTTCCCAGACTTCAAGAATATCACAAGCTTTTCTTTAGTAAACAAAAATTGTCTGATATTTATATCGCTTAACCTATTTCAATCATTACACCAAACTTTAGATTAACTTTCCAGTACTCACCTGCTTCAACACCGATTTCATTCGAAAGAAAAACTTAATAGATTTGCTGCGATAGCCAGAAAACATTTTTAAGATATATCACAATTCTTTTGTAGCTAGGAGATTTATATTTTATCAAAACCCACTATGACATATATTGGTAGTTTTGGGAACTTATGAAAAAAAAAAAAGAATAGAAAAACGAGTCAGTATGTGGCGGTGATATCAGAGATTCTTTTGAACTTTTTAAACATAGCATAAAAAAAATAGTAGTAGTAGTAGTAATGTTTACCCAGGATAGCCTCTTCAGTTTCTGATAGAACTGTTATCAATGAGGGTCCTGCGAAGGCGGTCTTCCCATTTGGGCTACGGAAGCCGCAAGTATGCTTCAACCGCTCAACCAGACATCCCCTTTAGATAGCAATCCTACAAGCTACGGTGAGTGGATCGATTCACATTGTTATAGTTGCTGGCATGACTCGGCCGGGATTTTAACCTTGACCTCCCGCAGTGTCGGCGAGCACTCTACCACAAGGCCACCAGCCGCTACTAAAAATTTCAGTATTTAATAAACATAATTTCGGTATTTAACAAAGAATTTCGACATTGATGACATTTCATTATTCAACAAAAATTTCAGCATTCAACGGCTAAAATGCAGAATCTCCATCCACATCAGTTCGTTAATTATACAGTTGCTTTTACTACTGCGCTTCTTGAGGGTGAATCTCCTTCACTCCACACCAACCCATGCCTTATATCTGTTAACATCCAGCTACTGTGAGCTGGAGAATTGACTGGTGGAAACGAAAAAGGCCAATGTCTTGCAATATGATGTTTTGATTTTTTGAACTAGTGCTTCTTTATCACCACATCCAATGGTATCGTTGTCTCGGAGCTATTTAGAAACTACTACAGAAAATAGGCTCCAATTCACAAGAGTTTTTGGTGGTTTTTGCTGTTCCATCTGCCTTTAAATTCCTGGCAAGTTTTTGACGTCACAAACGCGTAATTTACGGTAGCTAAAACCTTATCACGAAAGCTAATCTCCATCAATTTCAACCTCTCTATATTGCCAAGAAAAATGAGAATTGGGATTCAGACGGAGAAAAGGGCCGTGAAATTAACGAAATAACATTTGGCTGTAACATTTTCAATGTTAAAAAAATAAACATTGTTGACTCATGTTTGTATTACTCAAGTTTTAATGTGTAATGTTCTTGTTACACGGAGGAAGTTCTATTGTGTAATGTCCTTGTTACACGGAGGAAGTTCTTGTGTAATATTCGGAGACGGAAATATCGCATGTTTTAATAAATTATCTTGAGCTTTAAATGACATTTTTTCGGTTATGTTTTATAAAGATAAATAATCCAATTTAGGATTCATATCACGTTCTCATCTTAGCCATCCTCAGCAACTAATTACTTTTAAATGTTAATTACTTTCTGTTTATGTTATATGTTTGTGGATTTTCCCCTCTCAAACTGCCCTTCAACACCAGTCATGATACATTATATCAGGCAGTAACGAAATTATGGCATCTTAAAAATGACATCTTTAAAACAAGAAAAGCTTCAGGAAAGTTCGAGTAAAGATTCGAGTAAAATTCCAGATCTTTCATATAGCTAAGCAAAATGATGATCGAGTAACTACTTCGAGTAACTACTTCGAGTATATCAATTAAAGAGAGCCGAACGTCGTCGGCATTTGACAGGGTTAGGGTTAAGGTTAAGGTTCCTTAACTTTGGGACCGTTCTTTAAAGTATTTATATACAATGTCGTTGCACATAATTGAAGCTGTTCAGGTTGATACAAAAGTGAGGTAACAGCCTCACTCAACCCCACCCAGCAAAAACGATCTTCCTACCCATCAACACGCACCCCATCAACCCCAAATCTGTAGGACAGTCACTCAATACACACACACACAATATCGTTTGAATGTTACATGGACGTCGTTATAACATCTTAACATTGTTCAGACGTTAAAATCACCTCGTGTGCGTGCTGGGATAGTCATGTTTCACATAAAATTTATCAGAAGGTTTTTTCTAAGCCCCCAGGAAACATTTACATTATTTCTTTTCAAGTTCTTTTGACCCATTTTGAGCATTTGAATGATTAGAAATTAACGAAATCAACCGGTTTTATATCATAACTTCCAGTGGTAACCATCTGCAGGCACGATCTTTTGTCCATCAAGTTGTACGTTCTTCAAAGGGTGTATCAATCAAAAAAGGCACACCCCGACGTTTAATCGCCAATCATTTTTCTTCCATTATGATATGTATAATCAATTATTCAATTACACATTAACTGGCGTTTGTGACTGTCTTTTAACTCTAACAAAAATGAAGGTACTTAGAAACCCCAATAACAAGATACCACCAACAATACCCAACGGAACCAAGACTTTGTGGCTAGTACCAGCGACTTGGTTTGGTATATTCTCTGAAACAAAAACCATACTTATGAATCAGTAAACTAAATAAAATCGAATATATTAAATGGCAAAAATTCACATCGAACTGTTCTGGCAATTAGTTATTGTAGTTTTCGTGATTCTCAAGTTTCAAATAATTTTATTTTCTGAAAAGAGACAATAAAATAAAACCCGCCTTTAAAATCAAATAGACCGATTCATACCCCGATTCAAAACTCAAATAGCCCGATTCATACCCCTATTCAAAACTCAGATGCCTTTATAAAATTGGGGAAATCTGGGGATTTTTACTTTAGTTGCAGAAGTCAGCATGACCTTTTGTTGAAAATATTTGTTGAGTTTTACAAAACTGATTTTTACCTGTCATTAGTTTTATAGTGAAATATTTTTCATCTTTTTCTTTTGAATTTTCTGCAACCATTGTATAATTACCAAAATGTTTTTCAGAAATATTGTACAAATAGAAATATAACATTCTATGTTGGACATTTGTGTTACTCATGTCGTTAATTATTGGAAACATTTTCGGGACATCCATTAAAATTAAATCTACTTTTGTTTTGTTTAAACCAACATGTGTTACTTGGTGATAGAAGAGTTTATAATGAGAATCTATAGCCACTTTCACAGTCGCTTTTATCGTTATATTTTCACCAACAGCAGCTTCCATCACCACCCAATCTTTATTAACAAATCTTTGTAAATATGGCTCCTTAGAAACTTCTAAAAAATACAATTAAATCAATTGAAAAACACTCGTGTTATATCACAAATTTTTTAACACCTTTATAACACCTGCTAAGAAACACCCCAGGCCCAGCGGGATTTGACGAACAAGAAAAAAAAATGAACCGGAAACAAAACGAAAACCAAAGACCAAAATGGAACACGTGTAATAAAAGTTCCATTGTTTTTTTTAAAAAAAACGTGCTGTTCTACGTGAATAGACAAACACACAAATTTGGTCTTCTCACGTAGGCAGTCAACTAGCAACAAGTAAACAACAAATCAGCCTGTCAAAGAAGAGAGCAACTTAAGCAACATTGAGCCTCAGCTCGATTTGTGTTGCTTATGGAAAAAGTGTGTACCCTATATTTATGAAATAAATGTTATGTTAATAATGTTAATAATGTTTTCGCCCCTTGGGTTCATAGAAATTTGTAGAAATTTAGGATTTCAGAATTTTCTTTAGTTATTTTAAATTCCTTCAATTTTAACCAAGGATATCGTATCTCCTTAATAATACACTTGCATTTCCTTTGGCTTCTTCTGTGAACTTCTTCTGTGAACTTAAAAGTTTTACTTACCTTGATGGTACAAAGGAACTGTCTGGTTCACGCTACCATATTTGTTTGCTACAATACATTCATATTTTCCTTTGTGTTTTGGTAATAACTCTTCAATGTAAAGTATTTGTCTGTCATTTTTGAAGGTTATTCCCAATTTGTTGTTTTCCAAAACAGCGTTATCTTTACGCCTGTTAAATATATTACAACAACTTTAACAGTTCCAGAATATGTGAAGAGATACATCATTGATAGATTTAAATAGCGTGTGTTATCATGTGAAAACTCTGTTGAAGTACAGAACTTGAAAAATGTAAATGAGCTTACCATGTAATATTGATTGGTCTTGTACCTGTTACAGAACAATCGATTTTTACAGGATTTCCAACACTTTCAAAGTAATAAAAAATTCTTTTTAAAAGGTGCGGCTCTAAAAACATTCATAATCAATTTCATATCAAGATTGCTCAAAATGCCCTACATGTTCTACACAATGTATTTTAATTCGCTACATTCAAGTTTAGTTATCTTAGATTGTTTAGTTTTCAAAAGAAAGAGTAAACAACTTTCATACTTGTTGGAGTTCTCTTTATAAAAAACTTCTCGCTTGCATTTCCATAGTTGTTTTTTATATCTATGATATATGTTCCAAAATCTTTCTTGGAGACATTGTAGAAATATAATTGGATTTTCTTTAGGTAGCTACCCAAATCCACGACGCGGGAAGGCAATGATACATTCACTTTAACCAATTTTCTCTTTCCACCAACAGAAATACGATGATGACGTAATATTTGGAAATCTTCTACACCAAAGGCTTTAGCTGTCACAGTGATGTTCTGACCAGGAGAACCATAACTTTTTACCGTTAAATCTGAAAACTGTGGTGGATAATTTCCATTTGCTAAAAAAGAATTACAAAATACACGAATTTTACAAAATCAAATCTCAGTTGGCACAGGGACGTCCCATGGACGTTCAGTTTGCATGTTCCGGGGACAACCCGGGGACGTAGGAAGTGAAGTCTAATCTGTCCGCTCAAATAGGATGTCCAACAGGGACTTGAAGAGGACGTCCAAAGGACGGATGTGTGCCCACTGGGTAACATATTAAGAATGAACCCAGATTTTCAGTTGAGGTTAATTTTTTCCTTCAAAAAAATCTGTCTGACGAAAAGTTTGTCCGACAAAAAGCATGATCCCCAACAATAGAGCATTTTAATGACGATGATCCTTAATTTCCACGACGACAGAATTTTCTTCAGTAGAAATTACAAGAAAAATTATTCGATAAATATCAAGAGGATTCTTGATAAAAATATAGTTTTTATATTAAAAGCGACCGAAATGCGATTAGACGGGATATAATGGGAATGATAAAGCGATTACATAAAGCTGATTTTCCACTTCACTTTCCGCCAGCCGCCGATGAACATTTTTCGCTAAGTGACGTCATTTCAAGTTTGATCAAGTTTCTCCCAAGGAGTTCCAACTACTTGGCGAAATTTTCTCTCTTGGAAATCTTTACGTTAACCGATTGGTCTGCACGTCTCAAAATTAAGCGAAGTTTAATTCTCGAATCCGTAAATTTTAAAACCACGCAAAATAAAGACAACTGCTTAACTTAAAATTAAAATATTGAAAATTTCTGACACAAAAAATGTTGCGAATAACCTCGTACTTTGTTACATCCAAAACTTAAACAAAAAAACATCTGAAATTGATTTCTAACTCATCTGTGCTAGCTAAACTTTAGTGAAGAGTTGCTAGTGTAATCCGAATGATTCTCGCTCGTCCAGAAAATCATTAATGCTGTGTTTGTGTTTTGATGCGTAACAGAATGGAGATGAATTATAGCGGTAGTTTCAAATTGAATTTTCTCTGAGCGAAATTTTTTCTCGGCAAAAAGTGGAAAACCAGCTTAACGCATCGATAATAAAGTGATCATCGCTTTAAGGCAACGAATTATTTTAGCTCAGGTCGGTATGCAGGTTAAGATAGCAATAATCTCCATTGTTTTAATTCCAACGAGCATTGCAAACATGTCATTAAATACCAGGCACATTCTAAAAAGTTTGTTTCAAAGTTATCCAAAGAAACATCCTGAACGTACCTATACTGATTCCTTGAAGTAGGAGTACAATAAACGGCAGTCCATCGAAAGTTACCATCTTTAATGTTCTACTCATCACCTCACTACCATCTATTTAATCGATATGAGAAAATCATTTTGTTTCCATGAAAATAATTTCTTTTATGTTTTTTTTTAATTGCTTTTAAATACCTTCTTTTATGGTCTCTACAAAAGGGTTTTTATTATCAAGTAACAGGGATAGTTTAAATTACCGCCAGGTTCGATATATCGTGGGAGTGATACTTTTTCTAATGGAAGCCACTTCAAACTTTGGCTGTGGTTACGACATCTGGGCGTATTTATTAAGATTTTCGAAGTAGTTTGTTTTTATTTTTCATTGCATAATGTTTGCTTACAGATTTGTGCAGACGTCATTGATAAATTAGTCAGCGCCCGATTACTTAAGATATTGCAAAACGCTTTACAAAATGATCTGTGTTTTGAGTAATGGAAATGTTTTTATCCACTAATACACCTTTTTTAGTATATTTGATTGACCCAGCAGGGAACACTCCCTGTGGCGTTTTGTTAAAAGGCTGAGACTGAAGTCAAGTCACGACTGGCGACTTCAGTTATCCCTCGTCTGAACAATATGTGACGTCAAGAAAACTTCGATAACTTTACAATCAACATAACGTCATTAGAGAAAATCTAAACTTGACACAGTAGCATTTTTTATGATTAAACAGATTGTGACAAAATGAGATTGCAAAAAGTGTTTTCCGCATCTCTTATAATTGATGATAATTAATGAGCTCAATACAACGATAGATGAAGGAAAAATAGTACTCGTTCTGCTGTTCAAAATACACTGTTTTGTAGCAGCAAAAGTTAAAAAGTTTGAAGAAAAAATCCGATTTAAGAATATTCTGGCGATTACAACATGAGTGTGTTAAAGATGTTGTTCAAATTTGATGAGTCATCCTGCAACTGATAATGTTCCGCTCATGAGAGGGTGGTAAGTGCCCAAAATAACACTTTTGATACCAATTACTTCAATAGTTCTCGAGCGTACTGACTAAACAACGGAACCACCTGAGACGAACTGAGACGAACTGAGACGAACTGAAACCACCAAGAGATTAGCTGAGACAAGCTGAGACAAGTTGAATCCACCACGGATAAAAAAAATCAACCCCGTCCTTTCGGCTGCAGGCTGTTTTGAGTGTCGGTGGGAATCGTCCCGTGGGAAGTCGGGGAAAATTTTAATCACTACTCCGATATTTTCGCGATAAGGTACATCTAAATCAGTGAACTTTTCAAAAACAAATCCGGCGTGATATTTTCATTATTTATTTATTTATTTATTTATTTATTTATTTATTTATTTATTTATTTATTTATTTATTTATTTATTTATTTATTTATTTATTTATTTATTTATTTATTTATTTATTTATTTATTTATTTATTTATTTATTTATTTATTTATTTTTACGCCAGAATATGGACTGGTGTCATAAGTTCCATAAAGGTATTCTATGGATGTTTGCGACTGCCGACATTTTGCGCACCAAATAAGTATAACAAATGCCTATTTTTCTCTGGTGACATTTTTAATCTTGTAAAAAATCATTTCACGTCTACAGCGTGTCTGGAGTTGCGGAAAATTACGAGTCCCTTCAAATTTTCCGCTTTTTGTGTGTCTTATCTTAATCACCGTGATCCCAGTTGTTTTCTCCTTTGATTGATTTTTTTTACTTATTTCTAAAGAAGTGAGAATGTAGACGTTAAATATTGACGTTAAATATAGCGACAAGCATTTTTATTCTCATCATACATCTGATCTTTTAATGTATGATTTTTAATCGATCTTTCAATGTATGATTTTTAATCGATCCATAATGTTAATTCATATTCTGTACATATGTCAGAGATGGAACTAACGTAAGAAATAGTATAGTGGAGTGTCATGAAATTTCTTTTCAAACCATAAGTGTTGATTAGGATGAAAGACTTGTTGTTGATTCTTGTGCGTATTGTTTCGTCGATGGTCTTGTATCATCTTGTTATTTGACAACATGAGTTTTCATGTTTTTCTTATAGTCAGCACAAATGAAGCATTTCGGATTAGTATTTTTGTCCACCTGCTTTCGCTTGGTTCGTGCTAATTTTAGAAAGGTTTAACGTCACAATATATCTTCTTCTTTCCGCCAGCTCATTTGTTGTGAATGGAAAGGCTGGTCCTTTATTGAGCCATGAAACTTCCGTCATGTAGTATGCATCTCCGACTGTGTATTTTTGAAGCAAATCAAGAGATTACCGATAGTAGTGAAAGCCGAGTGTGACGTCACATATACTGAAGATATCGATATAGGGATTGGTATTTCTGATATTTGTGTTCGGAAACCAAGCTTAAATGACATTCGTACGAAGTTTCGCCTAACATGAAAACAAAAATTCTTTACTTTCTTATTATTTAACTGGCACTGAATCAAACAGAAATGAAAATGATTCGATCCTTGACATTTTCCGCTTTGTGATAACTGTTTTACTCCAACTAAGAATCGGTATTATCAAATACACCCTGTTAAGATATTTTGGTTACTGCGATTTGCTTTTATTTTCCTCAGTCGTTTTCCACCTTTTCACAGAACGGATAGCGGAGGAAAAAAACCGTAAACAAGGGTGGATCAGATGATGATGATGCGGAAAAGTTGGCCAATGTTGGAATTTTATCTTAAAATTCGCATGACAAACCCAGTATGAACTGTCAAAAGAACTTTGAGAGATCGTAATATTTGGATTGTATATACTCATTCCATAACATGCTATCATTTCTGTTAATGCTTTTAATCTGGTCATCGCTATTATTAGATCAACAGGAAAGTCGATTGTGATTCTCGCACAAAATTCCGCATTGCATTCATAATCAATAAAATTGTTTCCAGGCGAACCTACATATTGACTTAGGATATCTTAAATCTACTGGCATACAGTTGTACTGACGTAGGGAAAAAGAAAAATGTAAAAGCATTTTCAGATTCACAACTCTAGATTAGGGGCGTTTTCCAAAACAACCGACCACCGACCGGCCACCGACCAACCTTTAAAGGCGCGACGCGGTCAATTTTTTTAATTTTTTTGTTGGAAAATGCTCACTTTTTACAAGTGAAAAAAATCAAATATTCGTTTGATAGAAATAATTATTTTTGCTACATATCGTACGTCATAATCACCTGAACATACAGGCTATGAAAAAGATTTTCGAGTTTTTTTAAGTTTCGAGCTTTTTCGAGTTTCGAGTTTTTTTAGAGTTTTTATATTTTAGAATGATTATTCTTTAATTACTGTTCAAACAGTAGCTGTTGTTTCATTTTTTATTTACCTTCTGCCCCTTAAGTCGTAGAAAACTGGTTCGAGTTAATAAATGTTCAAGTTAACTGAAGTCTCATGAAAACATGATGGTGGATTTTTGTAAGTCGTGGTAATAATTTAATCACAGGTACCTAACGCAGCCTTTACCCAAGTTCTACGACTTAAATATGCACGCAGTTTAATTATGTGTAGAAAGATATTTGTAAAAATGATTCGATCCTTGACATTTTCCGCTTTGTGATAACTGTTTCACTCCAACTAAGAATCGGTATTATCAAATACACCGATGTTAAGATATTTTGGTTACTGTGATTTGCTTTTATTTTCCTCAGTCTTTTTCCACCTTTTCACAGAACGGATAGCGGAGGAAAAAAACCGTAAACAAGGGTGGATCAGATGATGATGATGCGGAAAAGTTGGCCAATGTTGGAATTTTATCTTAAAATTCGCATGACAAACCCAGTATGAACTGTCAAAAGAACTTTGAGAGATCGTAATATTTAGATTGTATATATTCATTCCACAACGTGCTATCATTTCTGTTAATGCTTTTAATCTGGTCATCGCTATTATTAGATCAATAGGAAAGTCGATCCGTTCTGTGTGATTCTCGCACAAAATTCCGCATTGCATTCATAATCAATTAAATTGTTTCCAGGTCAACCTACATATTGACGTAAGATATCTTACATCTACTGGCATACGTTATCTGCCCGCCAGTTGTACTGACCGTAGGGAAAAAGAAAAATGTAAAAGCATTCTCAAATTCACAACTCTAGATTAGGGGCGTTTTCCTAAACAACTAACCACCGACCGGCCACCGACCAACCATTAAAGGCGTGACGCGGTCAATTTTTTTTTATTTTTTTTGGAAAAAATTTATGGAAATTTAAAGTGCGCAAAGATTGCTTTTTCCGTATTTTTTAAAAAAATATCAAATTTTGTAAAGTTAAAAACGAATAACATAGAAACACTGTTCGTTAAACTTGTAGTTCTAAAGTCAAAAGATTACAAATCTTTATTTAACATTATTTCAATCAAGCGCCCTCCATCGATTCTCTTTGCCTGACTAACTGTAGAAATCAAAGAGAAAACCACGGGTGGGAGGATAGCACATGTATTGCAAAACAATCAAGGTGCCAAGCAAAAGATTGAATGAAACATAGCACGTATGTTTGTGAGCCAATGTTCTAATGTAACTTCTTTCGGAATCGCTTGTAATGTCTCTCTTCCTTAGAGCCATCGAATAAAACTATTTATTTTGTTATTTATTAATAAATTTGAATAAAAAAAGTGATCGTTTTGTACGTTGTTATTTGGTCATGCAGGATTCCCTTACATTTGCATATCTTATGCGACTTTCTTGACAGAATTGATGGTCTCGAACAATGTTGCATTTAATGGATTAAAATGAAGTTTATTTCGTTGTTTCATAAATCCAAATTAGTCACGGCACATGACTTTATTTTATTTTTATTTTTTTTAAATTTGACCGTGTCGCACCTTTAATGGTCGGTTGGTCGGTGGTCGTTTTTTTCTGTTCGGTTGGTCAGTGTCCGGTCGGTGGTCGGTGGTTTATTACTTTTTATACAAAAAATATTCACTTTGTTCGTCGTTTTTGAACGCCTTTGCTGTTGTTTTATTACTGCTAGGTTCTTTACAATGTTAGATCATAAGTTTAGTGTTTATAAGAGTATTTTGTATTAAATTTCTTGACTTGTTTGGTCCTTTACATAGTGATAAAAATAACCGACGGAAAACAAAACGTAAACACTGTTCAAAAATGCTTTCAATGTTTTCAACTTTCTTCTGATACATTTTCGAATTTTGTTTTTTATTTCGAACATTAGACATTCAATTTGTTCATGAAAATTGATCATAGTCATAATATATAAGTTCGTACGCAGTATTTTCATCATCGCTGACCCTGGAATAATAGTTTTTCATATTACAAGGAAAGAGATTCCTGAGGAATAATATTTTCGTTTTAAGATTCATTTTTTGAAAAACACTTTGAACTCATTATTTTTTTTGTTCTAAGTTTCGTGAGTATAAAGCACAGGTGATTCACGCAGAAAAATGTAGTTCTGTAGTTAGTGGTCGACTGCTGGTAGCTTAGTAAAAAACTTGCTTCGCGAGCGGGAGGTCATGCCAGCGACTTGATTAAATTGATCCACTGAAGCAGAAAAGCGACTTCCTTAGCTCAAATGTGGCCTTTAAATTTTCTAGCATCTCCTACAACCCTTATTGATAACACTTTGATCAGAACTGATAAGGTTATCCTGGGTAAACATTAATAAATAAATAAAATTTATTCACGGAATTGTTGAATATTATGAGAAAGAGATGCAGTGAGTAGATGTTGGCAACAAGGACTTTTTGTGGTGTGTAGTTAAGTGCAGTACAAGTATTTAAATTTACAAGAAATCAAGTCCAAGTTGCTTTAAAATTAAAAGAAAACTAATTAAAAAAAATTTTAAAAATTAATTAAAAAAAAACAAGCTATTTAACCGAATTAAAAAAAACCAGAAAGAATAGAAAAGAACATTAAAATAATTAACATGATTGACATGATTAAAAATACAAATAGTATGTTTATTTATTTATAATAAAAATATTATAAAAAAATTTAAAAAGTTATATTTACAAAGCCAACGTGGCATATAAAATGGCATATATACATATACAAACACACAAGTAGTTGTGTTATATTGTGTCTAGCACAAAATTGATTTACAGCTAGTTTCTATACTACATTTGATTAATACATGATATGCACTCATTCGTCTGTCAGAGATGAAAGCAGGACTTCCAACTATAGCTAGCTGCAAGTTGGAGGAGAGAAGACGCAAATCCATTACGTTCCCAACATTCCCAGAAACTTAGTTACTTCCTGGGGATAAAACAACGATAGAACTTAGAGATAAAACATGCTTGGGGAAAGGCGGAAACCATTTGGAAGAACGAATATTCGTGTTGACTAATACATAAATACATCTTTTGCAACAGAAACACGGAAGATATATAATAAGCATAAATTCTTAAAAATATTTTTCGATTAACATAAAAATATTTCATTGAGAATCAATAAAAATAGATAAGCATTAATATTATATGTTTCTTTTGGTAGTAAAAATAGAATTTTTATAAATGTCCGTAAATATCATTTTACAACCCTTCACATTTGAGCATCAGAAGTAAAGGAAGTGCTTCATTTAAATGCTGAAGTCAATAGTTCAATAAACGTTCTATTATCACTTGAAATGGATTATGAGGGTTCCGGCTTTCGTACCCTCCATCGTGATCTGCAATTCTTAGGCTAGCAATGATGGCTCATCAGAGTGGTAAAGAAGAGTTTTCAAACGTTCCTTAACAAAAGAAACATAGAAAATTAGATGTACTGTTTGCAAGATGTTTTTACAAGAGAAAGATCATTCACTATCGGAAACTTACACGTATTCCACAGTTGATTTGATCTTCTGAAAGGTGCTGACTAATTGAATGAACGTTGGTCTTTCTGTTGGTTTTTCTTTCCAGCAACTGAGCATTATTTTGAAACTAAAATCAGAAATTATTCGATGAAAACATCTTGCAAATGTGGGAATATACAAACAATGCCTTCACTTCTTCAAAACAACTTACATTTCATCCGTACAAAACCTTGGTTTTGACAATCGACAACCGTTTTTCAACATTTTAAATAGCTGTTCTGGTACAATGCCAACATAAGGAGCTTCTCCTAGTATAATGAAGAAACATCTATTAGGGCTGTATCTACTTAGGATCAACTGTGTTCGGGGCCTCGTTTTTCGATATACAGACGTTGAATTTTCACATTTCCTATAGAGGCTTTTGTTTGTTTCCTTTTACTCACAATGTCTGCATATTACATATTAAATTTCAATTTCCGCGATTAGAATGGAATTAAAAAGAGCAATATTGCATTTCTCCTCTGCCACGTCTGACTTGGAGAACAAAACAAAATAAAAAATGTGAGAATCGACAAGACTCATTGGTGCTTAGTTAGCCATTTGGAGCCTATATTTTGCGATTAACTGGTACTTATTTCATATATCAAACAGAAATATGCTCTCAAAACTTTAGAGAGAATTGACAACCTTTTTCTTTGAAGCATAGAAAGTATAAAGGGCAGGGAAAATATATTTCTTTTGTTATGATTTTGAGTGTAGGGTGGCACTTAGTGGCGCTTATCTTTTAGTGAATTTCAATATGGGTCAATATAGGTCAATATGGTGCTTATAAAAAGCTTGTACCAAAAGAATGTTAAATTCAGTAAAAACAGTACCTGTAGTCTTTTTATATCATCTGCTTATAACATATAATTTGTATTCAATGAAATTGCATAACGGTGGCTATGGTTTGTTTTTAAAATGGTTAAATTCAGTCTGTAATTCCAGGGCATTTTAGTCAAGCAATCTTCAGATCAAAAGGAGACAAACAGCCCAATATTCAATCACACATTGATTTTTCCTCCATTTTTTTAAGCAATCTTAGCAAAATACATCAGGAAAAGTACTTACCTAACGTCAAAATTTCCCACATGAGAATTCCATACGACCATCTAAAATATAAAAAAAATTGATCAAGCATTCCCACTCAAAAGTTCTTATGTTATTGAATTCCAGTGGCGAAATACCCATACCCTTGGGTATGTCTAAAATTGTGGAGGAACACATTTACAAATTTTTTTGTGTTTTTAGTCTGTATCACCAATGACCTCTATTTACACGCTATGGGCGTTTTCTGCATCGTTAGTTAATATTCCCCTTCAAAAAATTTGACGTATCTCTAGATCCACCCGTTGCATTCTTGATTATTTTGAAGTATTGGCCAAAGAAAAAAGGTTTTACAACAAAGCTATAAAATTACATAAACTTACACATCGCTTTGTGATGTATATACTCCATCAAAAATAGACTCTACAGCCATCCATTTGTACGGTAGAAGACCCTACAGGTAATGTGAACGAACACATATATTAGAGCATGGACGTATAATAAGAGAAGGACTTACAACTTTCATTGAACTATTCAAATAAAGCGCGTCTCGATTTATCGAAATTTTTACGCAGTTTTAAAATTCCCTCAAGCACAGTTAAAAGTACATGCTTCTATTGGCTTCTTAGATTTTAACAACCAACCAGAAATGTTTTTTAATTCTGTTCATTTTGTAGCCAATTTTAAAACTCGGATTTCTTAGGAACTCCTACAGCCTCAGCTTTGAAACATTTCGTGGGTTATACCAATCAGATAACATAATGTTTTGAATTTATTAGATTATATTAGTCTCTTACGTCAGTTAGTTTTCGGTAATAATCCGCAACATATACATCTCGTGAAAGACCGAAATCGTCAATTTTTATCATGTGATTCTCTGCAACTAATATATTTCGAGCTGCAATATCTCGATGGACACACTAGAAAAAGGTAAAACTCTGTTGGTAGAAACAAACCCTTTTTTGGGTGGGTGGAGGGGGGGGGGGGGGGTGTGACGAAATAGATTTTGTAGCAAATTGTTTTACCTTATGTGATGCAAGGTATTCCATTCCTTCAGCTACTTGTAGACAAAATGAAGTGAGATGTTCAAACGTCAGAACACCTTTTGGTGCCATATCAAACATGTTCGTTGGGTGACGTTGTTGTAAGTAGGTTCGAAGGTTCCCATGACGACAATATTCAAGAATGGACCATATTTCTCCTGTCAAGATAGGTGTTAGAAGTTAGTAGAAATCAGGAATTGGGCTTATTTTTAGGCCAGATTACAATATTTTGACTATCAGTGCAGAAATTGTCTTGTATTTGTTTTATTTGTTTCTTGTAGCCATTGATCGCTACAGATTGACTTAAAAATAAACACAAAAGACATTTTACCTTTTTGAATTGAAATACCAATCAGGTTCACAATATGCTTATGTTTTCCAATGGTTTTCATAACTTGAATTTCACTAACCATATCTCTAAAAGATTTTTCATTTGCACCTAAACTTAATTAATAATGTTAGAAAAGGATGAAGAAATTATAACAAGGTCAGCCTCCATCTCATCACTAGTTTCTATAAAACATTACATACGTGGGGTGAAATAACCATTTCTACAATAAAATGTCTTCACCTTTTAACATCTTCACAGCCACAATAAATGGAGATTGATTAAATTTGGTTTGTATAGATGCAAGCATCACTTGACCAAATGATCCTTTTCCAAGGAAACCTTTCAGCTTAATATTTTCACGAGGTATTTCCCATTCTGCGTGCAATGGCAAAACTTTATATTCATCGTCACTAGCTTCAATCTCATGAAACTTTACCGTAGCAGGTAAACTCACTAGTCGAGAAGTCATTAGTTTGATTTTTCCATCACCTTTATCCCCCAATGTCAATCTTACTTTAGAAGAGTCCATTTTAATAATTCTCCTTTCCTTCATATGATATAATTTGATCATAAATATAGTAATTACTATCAACAGGCCAGCTACAGAAGCGAGCGGAATAATAAGCTTGAACAACAAAAAACTGCTTCTCATCTCCTTCGTGGGGGAAACTGTAAAATTAAAACACATTTTTCATAAATTTTCCAAGTATTTTTTTGAAATTGAGTTCTAAGACTACTGAAAGCGCTACTCAATTTCTAAAAGGATAAAGAATAGTACATTGTGAAATTTACCTGTCATTAATCTTATAGTGAAATTTTTCTCATCTTTTTCTTTTGAATTTTCTGCAACCATTGTATAATTACCAAAATGTTTTTCAGAAATATTGTACAAATAGAAATATAACATTCTATGTTGGACATTTGTGTTACTCATGTCGTTAATTATTGGAAACATTTTCGGGACATCCATTAAAATTAAATCTACTTTTGTTTTGTTTAAACCAACATGTGTTACTTGGTGATAGAAGAGTTTATAATAAGAATCTATAGGCACTTCCACAGACGCATTTATGGTTACATTATCACCAACAGCAGCTTCAATGACTTTCCAATCTTTATTAACAAAGTGCGGCAAATATTGTTCCTTGGATATTTCTAAAAATCCAAAACCAGTTCATAAGTGAAGACCTTCATTTTAAGAGTCCTTATTCATGAAAAAAGGATCTATAAAAATATGCAATTTTTATTGTGATTTGCCGACTTATGTTAAAACAAAAAACAAAAAACATCATAAATTTCAGATGTCTCAACTCCTTAAAAATGTTAAAATGCTTACTATAAAAGTTGATAAAAGTCATTTTTACCAAATTTATTTTTACTGTTACTTTTGCTTTTAGTAACATCTGTTATATATGGTTTGTATTTTGTTCTGAGAACTAAAAAGTTTTACTAACCTTGATGGTACAAAGGAACTGTCTGGTTCACGCTACCATATTTGTTTGCTACAATACATTCATATTTTCCTTTGTGTTTTGGTAATAACTCTTCAATGTAAAGTATTTGTCTGTCATTTTTGAAGGTTATTCCCAATTTGTTGTTTTCCAAAACAGCGTTATCTTTACGCCTGTTAAATATATTACAACAACTTTAACAGTTCCAGAATATGTGAAGAGATACATCATTGATAGATTTAAATAGCGTGTGTTATCATGTGAAAACTCTGTTGAAGTACAGAATTTGAAAAATGTAAGTAAGCTTACCATGTAATATTGATTGGTCTTGCACCTGTTACAGAACAATCGATTTTTACAGGATTTCCAACACTTTCAAAGTAATAAAAAATTCTTTTTAAGAGGTGCGGCTCTAAAAACATTCATAATCAATTTCATATCAAGATTGCTCAAAATGCCCTACATGTTCTACACAATGTATTTTAATTCGCTACATTCAAGTTTAGTTATCTTAGATTGTTTAGGTTTCAAAAGAAAGAGTAAACAACTTTCATACTTGTTGGAGTTCTCTTTATAAAAAACTTCTCGCTTGCATTTCCATAGGTGTTTTTTATATTTATGATATATGTTCCAAAATCTTTCTTGGAGACATTGTAGAAATATAATTGGATTTTCTTTAGGTAGCTACCCAAATCTACGACGCGGGAAGGCAATGATACATTCACTTTAACCAATTTTCTCTTTCCACCTACAGAAATACGATGATGACGTAATATTTGGAAATCTTCTACACCAAAGGCTTTAGCTGTCACAGTGATGTTCTGACCAGGAGAACCATACTTTTTTACCGTTAAATCTGAAAACTGTGGTGGATAATTTCCATTTGCTAAAAAAGAATTACAAGATACACGAATATTTGGAAATCTTCTACACCAAAGGCTTTAGCTGTCACAGTGATGTTTTGACCAGGGGAACCATAATTTGTTACCGTTAAATCTGAAAACTGTGGTGGGATGTGAGATAGGAGATTTCCATTTCCTATAGAAGTGTATGTAAGTGTGTAAATAAGCAGTTTACTTATAGGAAGGATTTAAAGCAGATGGTGTATTCCTTTTATGTTTGAAAAGTAGTCAATTTAACTTTGCAGGTGCTTTTAAACTGAATCCTACCAAAATCATAACTTTAAATGTACCAAGAAATGACAATAAGTGAAACATGGCTCGTGCGGTATGTCTCTAGTTTCTTTCACTTCAATGGGAACATTTGAGGGACGTCATGATTTGGACACATTTGGTTTTGGCTGTCTATGTCTAATATTTCTTGTACCAAGTCTTGTTAAATGATTAAGATTTCTTTGTCAAAGAAGTAAAATGTTAAGACCAAATTTATTATAAAATGTGGACAAATGTTGAAAAAACTTCAAGTGTTTCTATAGTGCTTGATTGTAACAGTTTTAAAGCTGGAAACTAAAGCGGACGTTAGCAGAAAATCTTCTATACACAGGGACAGTTTTGTGTCAAATATAAATACAATACGATAAAGATTCTAGAAAAACTTTTTGAATATAAGTTTAGAAAGACAGCGCTAAAATATAAAATATTTCTGCTCAAACATTTCTATATTTGCTCCACCGACCGACCGGCTCTTATTGCTTTTATTGTGCCTTAAGGATGCTAACACATCATAATATTGATGTCAGCCTAAACCCAGTGTACCATCAAAGCTTTACACTAGTATTTATTTTACAATTGTTACTGTCATTTGAACGGGGAAAGATGTATGCAGCACAAATGTTCAGTTTCCCGATCATCTGAAAACTTTATGTGCAAACAAATTTAAGTGCATCTTTCCTCAACTTATAGGATTCAATGTGTGGAAATTTTTTTGATTCTCTTATCTGATATCATTTAAGATAGAGGCTATCACGTTACATCTGTAGTAATTAATATGTTGCATTATCACTGTAACACTCAATGATTTAATTACAATCCGTCCTTTTTTCCAGTATCGTATCAATTATGATTTAATAACAACAACAACAACAACAACAACAACAACAACAACAACAACAACAACAACAACAATATCGAACAAAAATAGAAAAAAAAAGTTTCAATTCCACAACATTAGTTTTCCATCTACCAAAAAGGGAGATAGGGGCGGGGAAGCAATGCAGAAAATAACGTTGGGCTAAAGCGAACTTAACGAGGGACAATATTCGCCGGTATTGTTGCTGTGGTAACAAAAACACTGAATTATCGTAATAATTAGTTAAACGTTTACTAGTATGACTGTCTACATAATTAATTGCATTAGCTTAAGGAATTACTTTGAAGTTCAATACTACAATCAGTGGAATTAGGTAAAGAAAAATGTGGAGGAGTGCAGTACCATAAGTGTACCTTAATGAACTTACTCTCCTCTGTAAATTTCACCGAGATTCTAGATCCGCCTCTGACGATATTTATTGATGTAAATAACTCCCCACATTTTCTTGATTTACTCAAAGCCTAGCAGTGGAGTGAACGTCAGAAATAGGAAGATAACGCTCAATAATTCCCTCAGAGTGAGAGCGCCAACAAACAGTTCCATAATGCTTTACATGAACAAATTTGCCAGAATGAATGAAAAATTTCCACAGAAACATATGTAGGTAATTGGAGTACAAGGAACCATTTAAGTGTTTCCTAATTTCGATTTAGTACAGTATCAAGAACAAGGAATTTTATTATAGCTCCAGTTACACTGCACTGAAATGGTGCAATATCCTGGCTTGGTTTCCAATGACTTGCATCCTTTATTCTATCCAATTGAACAAATATAAATGGAAATCAACAGTCTTCTAAATGAATGGTTTGAAAACCCAAAATTTCTAATTAAATAAATAATCATGAAATTCATGCGTACCTTGTAGAATTCCTTGACAAAATGCAAACAAAAATATGAAAAGCTTTCCGTGAACATCCATTACTTCTATGAGTTTGTTGATAAATAAAAAGCCAAGAATTGTACAATTTCATCAACACCATAGACGCTGCTTCAACACGGTTAAACTCCCGGGATTTTGATTGGGGAATGTGTCAAAATCTTTCCTGATTTTCGATGATGTGTTATTGACATTATGGTGCTTCAATTAAAAACAAATTAATTTTTTCCGGTGATATGCTTTATCTTGTCAATACAATGGGTTGAAGATAACATTTAAGTTGCAAATCAAACTGACATATACTCGTTTTAGACGTCGTATCCCTAGCTCCTTTTAGAATCCTATTCAATACGCTATAAGATTTGCATTTTAATTTCGTTTATAAAAACGGATTGTAAGTTAGGTTACAGTGCGTCGTATAAAACGATTTGATACAAAAAATCCTGTCTTATTTCCATAATGTTCACTGCTGGAACGTAAAAAAACTCAAATTGAAGCAATCAATGAAAAACTTTGATTATATCACTTGTGAAGCATTGATTCCACGAAGATTAGTATACAATAAATTTCTAAAAATAGGCATGTGTTTTAATTTGTAAAAACTTCCCACTAAGTCAAACTATCTCCTACAAGAAACTTTTTCCATCAAACATAGAGCCAGATATTGGACCCATTGAACGAGCTTGCATTCAAAATGGAAAGTTTTATTCTTCATTATTTATTTGAAGAATATAAAAAAATTCATATATTCATATTTTTTTATATTCCTCCATTTGTACAAGAAAATATAATAGCATCTGTTTTCTTTTGTTTTCTTTTGTTTTTTTTGTTGTTTTTTTTGTTTTTTTTGTTTTTTTAGGTGTTGTATAAGTCAGGCATGGACTGTAGTGCAAGATAGCCAGAGATCTACAGTCTGGTTGCCATCAATTTAAGTCCGTATTTCAATGCTGGTACATAGATTTGCTGGAGCGAAGTTTAAACCATAAATTGCAGCTCTGTATTGCGTCATAACTATGTTCTTCCCTAAGATAAATTAATTAAGAAAACCAGACAATTAAACAATTTGCATTCTTGTGGAATCGTGGTAGTCATATAAAGTATTGGTTATCTCTTTAACAGTCGATCTTTAACAAGGGATGTTTTTAGAAAATACGTCACTGAACACATCAATTCGATTCATACCTTAATTAACTACGGTAGAATCTTCGAATCAAAACGAGCTTAATGTGAAAAGGATCAAATGAGTATTTGACAAAAACGTTATCTCAGTGGTGATTCTGAATGTTTGTCTCTCCAACTTGAAATTTTTGGATAATTCCTGGCACATCATCGACATTAAAGAAATATTTTTGACGAAGAGAAAAATCACTCGACAATTGCGCGATTAAGCTGAGCAGTGCAACCAAATGATTTAAATTTTTTTAAGACCATCAACTTGTTTTCTTCGTGCTTAACAGATACCACAATGTTAGTAAGAGTTCTCATCCATAACAGTTTGCTCTATTGTCCGCCTACTTTTTATTATTATTATTATTATTAATGTTTACCCAGGATAGCCTCTTCAGTTCTGATAGAACTGTTATCAATGAGGGTCCTGCGAAGGAGGTCCCAGAGCATTTAAAGCCCCCATTTGGGCTACGGAAGCTGCAAGTATGCTTCAACCGCTCAACCAGACAACCCCCTTAGATATCAATCCCGCTCTCAAGCTGAGTGCTAAGCTGAGTGGATCGATTCACACTGTTATAGTTGCTAGCATGACTCGGCCAGGATTTGAACCCTGACCTCCCGCACTGAAGGCGAACACTCTACCACAAGGCCACCAGTCGGTTGTGTCAACTATGAAGTTGACTTTTCGCCAGAGATACGTATTGCATTACTGTAGCTGAACGCCAGGATGAGTCAGTCCATCAGTCCATGGGTTGATACGCTGTTTTTAAAGCGTATGGGAGTTAAGTATCGAAATGGGATGTGACTGAGACCCAAACACGGACATCGGACTCAAAGGTACTGTCCACTACACCATTTTTTATAAAAACGGATCAAATTTTATTGGATCTTTTCGAAAACATTTGACCATCTTTCAATAATTCGTCAAAAAAGCACAAGATGCGCGAAAGATAGGTTTTTGAAACATATCAAATTTGAAAATCTATTCCAACAAAAAATCGGGTTTACAAATCTAAAATGTTGACATGATATGTAATGATACATGCGATAAATCTTATATTAACAAGAAGATTATGTCGATAACACTGTTGGTAACTTTCAAAATGGTCTAATTCCGAAAAATCACAAAATACTTCCTTTCGCTTCTGTTAATATTGCGTACTTGATGTCAATAATAAGATGTCAATAATACTGGTACAAACAAGCTGTCAGTTCATCCGGAAGCCTTATACATTATTTTATGTAGTTTTTACATACAGCACAAAAACTTTATCTTAACCATTTCAAGAAAAAATGCTTCCTTCTACTCCAATCAAGTTCATAACATGGTATAGTTTGTGCAGCGATAGTGTTGTGGATTACGAACGCTGTTTGGAGTGCGACCGCTGAAGCCCATGTTCGAGTCTCACTCATGTCGTGAGCCCATTTAGAACCATCTACTGACTGCACACTGGCTTTCGTAAGAGCAATGCTATCTCTGGTGGTAAGTCAACTTCCTAGTCGGAGCACAGAATAGACAACAACTATGGATGGAAGTCCAAGGGCTTACAGTTTCTTACTTCTTACTGAACCCTTAAATTACTAGTTGCATCTCCAAAGAAAGATGGTTGATGAAGCTAGTGTTTTTTAGTTTTTGTTTCAAAAAGTTTGACCTAACAAAGAATAAACTGCAAAGTGTAAATTATAGTAATGTTTTAATGTTTTCTTGAATTCATATGCACCCTTCCTCTGGATGGATGTAAAGTTTGTGTATGTAATATTTTTTCTGATCTAATTTTTAAACTATAATCATGCTGTTATATGAAGAATTATATTATATTATATACATGAGAAAAATGTTTGAGACAAGATCCAACTATATTTTATCAGTTCTTATAAATGTTTTTAAGGAGGAAACAATTCAGTGCTACTTCTATTAATAGAAACAATAAGATTTCTCAATAAATCTGAAATCTTCTGATCACATGGTTTTGTTCACTCACATAATTATCGCATATGAGTAGTACATATGAGTTTTCCAACTGATGCGGAAAAAAAATGTACATCCATTGATTATATAATTATATAGTATAATGTATTGCTGTTCTTTCTTTTAAATTAACTTAAATTTAAATTTTAAATTAATTAAGGTTGAATTAACTCTGTTGTCGTCAGGTGTTATTTTCCATTCTTGTAGTAACCATAGTAACCTTAACCGCTTGACAGAATTACGTCGATTTTCATACCATTCTATATACCAGGGCTGGGGTTTTTTTTGAGGTGGTCCTATTTTGAGGCAAATTTGCGCCGCGACACTTGACTTGATTTGCGATGCGACACTTTGATTATTTTATTGCTTCGATCATCCCAGATTTTTATGTGGGTTCTGTACTGTTTTTGAGCTGTTTTTGAGGTGTTTTTGAGGTGTTTTAATCGAGTCACGAAAATTTTTCTTGTCTTCTTTGATCATTCAACTAAGTTTCATAAGTCTTCCAAATAGGGTGCAATTCAATTTAACAAATTCTTATTTACAAGCAAAATGATCAGCATACGTTCCATACAAATATTTGTCAAAAATCATAAAATGGACGATTCCCCTTTTCCCCCATTAATTTATTTTCTGTTTATTTATTTATTTAATTAATGTTTCCACAGAATAGACTCTTCGGTTTTCATGGAACTGTTATCAATGAGAGTCTTCTGTAGGGGGTCTTAGAGCATTTAAAGACTCCATTTGGGCTACAGAAGATGCATTTCTGGTTCAACCGCTCAACTAGACAACTCCCTCAGACGTCATCCTAAGCTGTGCTAAGCTGAGTGGATCAATTCACACAGTTATAGTCTGTGGCATGACTTGGCAAGGATTTGAACCCTGACCTCCCGCTGTGCAGGTGAGCACTGTAACACTGCCAGTCGTTTAACTCATTGTTGAGAAGTGGTTCTACATACCCAGAAACCCGCCAATAATTAAATTCTAAATTATGGATTTATTAAAGATTATTAGGAAAATGAAATTATAAGTGCCAAAAATTGTACACTAACCAGGTACAGCTTCTTGTAGTACATGTCGAACTCTCAAGGGACGAGAAAAAAATGCGCTCAAGGGACCAAAAAGTGGTTCGACTTGAGTTCCAGATAGCGGAACAATTTGTAAGGTTTCAGACCGACCGTAAATGCTGAAGCGGAAACTCTTTTGTTCGAAATAGCGGAAGTGAGTCTCACACTGAAGACCGAAGTTTCAAGTGAAAAGCTTTCGATATAGAAACAAACTTATGGAGAAAAAAATCGTTTAAAAAATAAGGGAAACCCATTTCGATTTAAAACGAAAGTGATGTAATTTATGAAAAGGTCTATACTTAAGCGGAAAACATCTGTTCCTTTCATTAGGTAATATTTCCATAATAGAAACAAAAGAGGATGCTATACTATTAAAACTCTTTATACGACGTACTGTAACCTAGCTTACAATTGTTTTCATTTTTTTGGTTGTCTTCCTTTGTTTCGTGATTATCGTATTCTCCCCTAAAACTTACAACTTCATAAAAGCAAAATAACAAATCAATTTAAACAGGCACTAAACACGCAAGTGTTAACAAGCAAAGTTAAAACAAGACGTCTAAAAACGGTACTTTACATACCTAAGTTTGCTGTTTAGTTATATTGTGACGTCAACAAAAATAATCTGAAGTTTTAGAATTAAACTCAGCATGACTTCGGCTAATGATCTTTGTGACTCATTATTTTCATGTCCGTTAAGTAGAGGTTTGGACTTCAAGGAGAAAAGGCATTCTGTTCTGGGAAAAAGTGTCCGTGCGCTATAAGGGGCCGTTCAATAATTACGTCACGCTAGGGGGGTGGGTGGTTCTTCAGGTTTTTCGTCACGCAGCGTGACGGTAAACGAGGGGGGTGGGTAGTACTTATTTCAAGTCCGTGGCGTCACGGTATAAAAAAAATTTTTATTTATCCTTATTTCAAAACATCGCATTGAACGCTAGCCTTATGCCCAAACATGCAATAACGAAATTTCCAAAGGGAATTCCATACGACTATTCTTGCCCTTCAACCAAGGATATTCTTGCAGACCGTATTTGCAAACACTGCGGTCTTTATTTGGGAAGTATCAAGTCAAGGCAATACCACTCAGCATACTGCCGAGCAAAGGATTCGCTACCAGTTGCCAACAGAACCGAGGCGACAAAAGTACGACCGCAACGAGTCGCAGCCCGTCGCCAAAATGAATTGTTGTGTGCGATGGCCTTTCAAGAGCTTGAATGGCACGCAATTGATGATGTTGATTTTGACGATGAGTCAGATATTCCAGAGGCTGTTCCCAAAAGTGGAACCCCTGTCCTTAATGATATGGATCCAATCTGGACAAGTGATTGATCAACTTTTATCTAAACCGAAGAAACGATTGACTTGATATTTACATTTTGTTAATTTGTTATATATTCAAAAGAAAACTTGCATTACTCTAATTTTCCATGTGTTGCATATGTACTGGAATTTTGTTAAGAGGGGAAGGGGGTTGTCTCTGCCTAGAGTGACGTCACGCAAGGGGATCTCACATGAAACCGTGACGGAGCGTGACGAGGGGGGATGGGTGGTTCTAAAAACCCAAATTTAGCGTGATGTAATTATTGAACAGCCCCTAAGGAGGTATCTGCTTTGAATATGCAAAACGTTTATGTTCAACAAAAGTTCGCCAATGAAATTAGAAGTTGATTTTTTTGCATATTGGATGGGGGCAGTCGCATCATCACCTCTTTTCATGAAAGCGAAAATTTGATATTATCTATAATCTAAGATGTACAATGATTTTAAATCTGAAGGCAGACACCTCGACAGTTTAGAGTGATTGGAAAGTTTAACTTCGAAAAATTCGATCGAACTAAACATATTTTCACCGCTGCAGTTGTGGACTACTGCCTACAGTTCATTTTAAGGAGCTTTCCCTGTCAACCAACCTTTTAGTTCACAGAAGTTACAAACCGTATATAGCAGATGTTACTAGGAGATACCGAAGGAAAATAATTCACGGTTGTAACGCAGTGGAAATCTGTGTTTAAGATAGGCGTTGCCCGACTACTCCTGCGTGAAACGGGAATTTCGCCCATCTACACTAGAGAGAAATGGTTATAAATTTTATATTAAATAGTAGAAAATAATAGATTGTACCGTATAAATCAATTTGTATTACCTTAATATTTTATAGATAAAAAACCAAAAAAAAACTGTGAGAAGGGCGTGTGTGCTGTTGCAAACGTGCTCGCACCTCTCGGCTCTTGCTTTTGTTAAGTAAGCATTTTAAGATTTTTAAAGAGTTGATGCAGAGAGACATCTGAATATTATCATATAACGCTTTTTTTGTTGTTCATTACATATTATCAACGAACAGATATTCCGAGTAGTAACATTGACACTGTAAGAAAAGAAAGGAGGAGGGTAGGTTATTTAGAGTGTAAAAGAAAAACGTGCAAATAACCTAATCAACACTTAAGTTAACCTAATCAACCTAATTATGTTTTCATAGAAAATTCACGATAATGTACTCCTCCACTTTTTTTTTGCCTACCCCTAGATCTGCTGCTTAATCCTATCATTTATCACGACCTACTCCGAGAAAGACCAAAAGTTGTCTAACAAAATTCTCAATCACTGCCTAACCAGCAGCCCACCAGTAAAGACATTCAGAAATTCGCCATCACTAAGAGAGATACTTAACCCCTTCCGGATAGAAATTTGAAATAAAAGAGTTGATATACTTCATAATAAATTGAAAATACATAGAGTATCAGAAATTAAGTGTTAGTTACTCTTGACACTTTCGTCCATCAGTTACTCCTACTTGATAGAATTTACTCTCAAGTGCTATGAGACGAGAGGTGTACTTTAAAGCAGTTCCCCTCCTCCTCTCCTAACATAATTCTTGAAGATCTTGATTATATCAATTGGTAGAATAAAAAAGCTGTTCTATTTCTCTATGTAAAACACATCCTTGAAAAGAATGGGAACCTATTTGCGATCAGCCATGACAGGGTCTTTCATCTTATCTAAAAATATTCACCACGTAGCTTAACTTTAACTCAGAAATTCGTTTAAAGGGGGATTGCCACCACCACCATCTGAGTTGCTGGCTGCTAAGATATCTCAAGAAATATTAAAGCAACTGAGTTACTATTTTTTAGAGTTGTTATTACCTCTTGCCTCCATGTTCTAAAGCAGTGATTTTCCTTGGACTCGATTATCCAGCTACAGGGTGGGTCATCAAATCTGTACAAAATTGACTAATGGGACTGGATAATCGAGCCTAACAAAATCGTTCCACTCACTTCATAGCAGCAACAGATAATAACATTTCTGCAAAGTAACATTTCACTTCCATCAATATTTCTTGAGATATCTTGGCCCAGTGATTCAGAAACAACATCTTAGGGATTTGAGTTTAAAAAAAGTTTCGAGAACTTTTCGAGTTTTAAAGCCCGTCCACGACTTCTGAAACATGTATTGCACCCAAAAACGCCCCTACGCCATCTCACCAAAGAGGCAACACGCGCGATCAACCCGTATAGAAACCCCGATTATATTTATGCTCATTTGCTTTTCGTCACTCATTTCACGCTCCGGCCTCTTATGCATTTACGTCCAACACAATGCCTCTCTTCCATAAAATGATCTGTGCGAGAGCGACTTTTTTGTAAAGCCGGTTTTTCACTAGGCGACTTTATTCTTTGCGAAGCGACTTTTTCGGCTCGAAAAAAGTCGCAGTAAAAAATATTGATTTCCACTACGACAGTACGCCAAAAATCAAAACATTGTTGCCGTAAACATGAAAAACACAAGACGTTTATTTCTGTTAAGGAAAATCTTTAAAAATCATTACATGAGAGATATAGGGTAATCTGATTGGCTTGCGACTTTTTTCGCCGCAATAAAGTAAATATGAATCCTACTTATTTTTCCGCTGAAGCGAATCGCTGACTTCGGCATATTATTATGCAATATCACAACTGCGCAAGCTTAGCGGCGAAAAAAAGTCGCTTTATGCGAAAAAGGTCGCCTAGTGGAAAACCGGCTTAAGAAAGGCATAGTTTGCAGCATATTAATTATTCATGAAGATGCTGAAAACAGTTTTTCTCATCAAGTGTGGTCACAATTTGTTACGTCATACCAATGAAATGAAAAAAAATGCATTTGTGTGTGGCCATTGTAAAGTTTTAAGGGGTTTTCTGCCTTAAATAGTTCATTATGTATGTTATTCATCGAGAACAATGGGTAGTGCCAGGGGAAAGCATTGGAAAACTTGGACCCGTTCCAATTAAGTTAAAAGATGTTTGATATAATGATGTAGTTTATAGCTGACAGCAAGAAAAATAAGAAACAACGGCTCCGGGATTTTCGGTATATTCGGTTTTGCTTTTGCCAAACATCTTTCTGCCTTAGACGCATGGGAGTGTTAAAGCCGGATGGTTTTTCTCGTTCGTTCACTCACTCCCCACGCGAGACACAGCTGGTGAGATGTTTAGCTAGTGCTGTCCGTTCTGGGAAAGGTTCACATTCGAAATTTTTCATTTCCTTGTGTGAATTAAGTTCTGTGACTTTCTTAAGGTTTTTGGAAATGATTTGTTTACCTTTTATCTTTGTTTTCTGGTGAGTTTATTTTCTGTTGTGCATCTTTAATTCTTGTTTTGCTGAGTGCAAAGAGCTGAAAATTTCCTTTTTTCCAACTTCAGTTAATATATTTATTTATTTCTAAAATCTTTTTACAGGATAGTCGTTTGAGAATATACATATTTACAAGTAGTAGCTACTGCTTTCCAAACGAGTCCTGTTAGGCATGTTTAAGAGATATGAAAGAAAAGCATAGCAAAAGCAATAAAGTTAATGATTTCATTATTTTCACTCAATCCAATTCTGATCAAATGTTTCATTTCGGTGAACTATGGAATTGAAGATAACCCACATATATACACTACTTTTTACAATGCAAGGATATATATGGGTAGCTAGGAATCTCAACTATTTATATCCTTTTCATTTCCTAGCCTCTCAGCTAGAGGAGGAGGGAGGGCAGCTGGGTTTCCATGAAAGGAGGATGGAATTATGAGGCAAATAGAAGATCCGAAAAACATTTTGTAAGGTCGACCACATGTGGATTACACAATCATGTGGAGCCAGTGACTTGACACAAACACCAAAGCATGCCACTACACTATAATGCATTTTAGTAAAATGAAGCATGGCTATTTTTATCATCGTCATTGTAGTGAAAAAAAATGTATATAAATCAATAAATCCAATGATGATGATAACGATGATCCCAAAATTTTTTGCTAAAAAAAATATTAACACTGGAATTATATGTGTTTTCCACTTTATGAAAACATTTGTTATATAAAAGGTCATAAAAGCTCAGTTTACAATGCATGTAATATTTCGCTCAAATTAACTTTTTTACGAGGAATAGCTGCCAAGCATTTCACACCTTGCATTTTGAGTTTATTATTATTGCTTTCTTTCTTGTTTATACATGATAAATTTTCCTAAAATTAAACTTTCTCAAGTTATATATTATTTGTTAATTGTAAACATTCCACTTTGTGGTTTTAGTTTCTCAATTTAATAAAATTGTATGAAACTTTTACCATGAGCTGCAGTCTCTATATTTTCGAATTAAAATGACATTATGAGTATATACAAGATTATTATGATAGCCACCTTTAATATTTCACTTACATTTGTTTACTCATCCTTGAATTTTAAGAATGTGGATTTTGTTTTAATCTTAAGATGGAACTTACTTTTAAGTGTTTGGTGGTTGTAGAAATATAATTCACGTAATTAGAGTATACAATTAGAATGGACATCTTTTGTTATTTATGTCCGATATTATTGTAATTCTCTTTATTAAATATAATACTGTTCTTTGATATTTCTTTCATAAATTCATGTTTTAATCTCTAAGATGGAGTGCTATTAAACTTTATTTGTGTAAGCTTTTTTCACATTATAAAAAATGCTTTGAAAAGATTTTATAGAAGTATTGGAGGAGTGGAGAATAATCTTTAAAATGATACATCTATGAAAAACATGTTACTAGAGAGTTCCCTCAAAATCTATCAATATGATTTTCATGAATGCAGTAAGAGTTTTGTTTTTGTTTTGTTTTCAATTATGTCTTTCTAACTTTCTTAAAACCTTTTGATTTATGTGTTGTTTAAACTTTTTGTGAAAAAGGAAGTTTTACTGTTTGAACACTTTTTCTTTCAGTACACATTTCTTTTATAAGTAACTAAGGTTCTGGTCTTTAGTCAGTTTCTTATCAATTTACCTTAAATTTACTACAAAAGTTTCTTAAGGGTTTCTTATCATATTGGAATAATTGGTGTCTTGTCCTTTGCTTCGACATGACTGCATGAGTAAGATGATTTCAAATCACAACTCAAAATATAAACAATGACAAACTTTCAGTAAAAGCAAGCATTCGAACGTTCGAAAATTATGATAAAGAAAGGGCCAGATTACACTACATTTAATAATCAATTGTTAAGCAATTAAGAAAAAAAGTTCAAGCTCACCAAATTTCTGAGTTTCTTAGTATAGGTTGGACCAGGGATCCCTGGTTGGACTTACTAGATGAGTTTCTTAGGTTGCTGAGCTTCAGCAACTAGAGTTTCTTATAAACCGGTTACTTATAAAAAAAATGTGTGTAGGTTATGAATGTATTTCTTGACTACTGAAACTGCATGTGTTGATTTCATTTTTGATGTTGCTTTTCTATAGGTGACAATAGACAGTATGGGTCGCAAAGTCCAAAGTTCTGATAGTGGTAAGTTAGCTTTATTATCTTAAGAAAGTCAAAGGTAACAATCAAGAGTGGCTCATTGGTTAGATAATTGGAATGGAAAACAAACAGGGTTCATTCCGCAGGGTTCACTGTGAGGCAAAAATGTGACATATCCAGGACTGTTTTTGGCGTACTAATCAGATTATACTTGTGGCAGTATCTCCAAATGAGTCATAATGGTAATTGGTGGAGAGGGTAGATTTTTTTAATTCCTGTGCTAGATTACTGGAAAACACATTTCCCAAATAGAATAATTTCGAAAATACGACTTATAACAGGTGATTTCTGTTAATTTTTGCTTATGAAAAACAAATTTTCTATATTTTTATATTGAGAATAGAAAAAGAAGTAATTTTGAAGAATCAAACTCAAGCGTGGGTAATAACCCATATACTAACTGTTTAATTCGGGCATTACCTTCAAATATTGACTACTGTCATGTGTTTCACGGGCTTTACTTTGACGTCAGTCAATACTCTCTAGTAATGCCCGAATAACCAGTTATTATAGGGTTATTCTTAGAGTGTGTTTGTATGAAAATCTGTTGCCCCAGTAAAATGAGACCCTCAGTTTGTTAGGATGAATTTTTATAAATTATTATGCGTATCTTGGAAGCACTCAGATCGCAAAATATCAATTCCAAGTGAGTTATTATTTTCAAACTATTGTAACAAACATGTCAGCTTGATTATGTTGTCTTCGTCATCAAGTTCCAGCTCAAAAACCTCCAGACAGCTCCATTGACAAAATGATTAGGTTTCACAAAAAAGCTTAAGTTTAAAAATGAATTAGATTCAGTTTGTAAAAAATTATATTCCTGACCTGGCCTCTTTGTTCCTGCTTTTTTCAAGATATAAAAACATATTTGTGGACAATTTCTGATAAAACGTAACTTTTGAAACAATAATACTGTAATTAGGCTTTTGTGGAAAATGGAAGTACAATATATATTTATGAATTTTATGAAAAAAACAGCCTGAAATGAAATATGTTTAAAAGGTTATATTAAAATATATCATGTGCATATATGTACAGTATACATCTGCTTATTCGAATACTGCTTAATTTGAACTTTTTGTAAAATCTCAAGTAGAGTTTGTTTGAAGAAAGTCTCATACTTTCTCATACTTTTTTAATTCAAACCCCACTATATTCAAACATTTGCAAATTGAACCATTTTTTTGGTCCCATGACCAAAATATGCCCACTTATTCAAATTTCCGTGCATTCGTGATCACAATTTATGATTTTGACATATAGTTGTTTTTGCAAAGGCTCCCAATATTATCAAATTCATTGGTGGAGTGAACATGCCAAAATAAACAAGCCTTCGGTCCATAGTTCTGATCCCATCTTGAAATCGGTATATTGCATCAAAGAAAGGCAGAAACTACAGTGATGAAAACTTACTGGCTTAGGATATGGATCTCACACATTAGGCACCTTTAGTAACAATGACGACATAGGAGAAAATGGTAAATTGTACTGTGCCGTCTTGCAAATTTAGCATAAATTTGAAGACAGTAGTTTGGCGCATAACTTGTAAACACGAAAGTGAAAGTAACATGCCTCTCAGAAATGTCAGAGAATCACTTATAAATCACAAACAATGAGGAATTTTTAAAAACGATGAGGACAGATCTACAAATCCAGATTTGATCTTGAGAACTTCACTGACAATGAATACGAATTCCGATTCACCAAAAGTGACATTTATGTGTCTGCAAATCCCAGAAACTATTGTTTGTTCAAATCATCAAATAGCTCATCCTGTAGAAGCTACCTGCCTATATTTTACCGAAGGGTTTAGCTTATCCCTGTAGATATAATGACTATATAATAACCTGATCTTTGTAACATTTCAAATTGTGTCATCCTTCAAATATTTTCACATTGGCAAGAATATCAAAATCAAGTTGGGAAAATGTGAATTACGTCAGCAATTTCGAGTTTTGTAGAATTCAACTTTTATAGTGTAGTTTTTGAACTTTTCTTCTTTAAGATCTGTTTGATGTCAGTATCGGCTAAAAACACTTTACCATAAAGTAATATTCACCTATAACAGCTATAACATAAGTTACTTATTTCATGTTTTTATGTTCTTTCTGTTTATTAATATTTTCTTGTTCGTAAAAAAAACAATCTTTCATTAATATTATTAACATATCATTGTTCTCTCAATTGATGTCGCTCATTTTATGTATAAAAAATATTTTTCCTGTCTCACGGTTTACATCAAGAAGGGTGGCATATCTGGCATTTTAATACTTTCTTCTGTGGTAGCGTGGTGTGTAGAATAAATGGTAAAATTAAGGGAATCACCATAATAACACATTCATAGAAATGAAATTACCACAGGTCAGCAGGCCGTCGTTGTTGCTAAGGTACCTAATGACACAACTGTAACTTTATTGTCCTGAAAAGTTGGGACTGGGACTGACAGGTTTTTTTTTTCATATATTAACACAGGATATTTTTATAGGAAAAATATGGTTTAAAGTATAAGTGATATCTCAGAAAACTGAGTGCCCTGTTACTAGGACATTATTTCTCATATAAACACCCCCAACCACAACCACCCCCATGGATTATGAACATTTGCTTGGTAATGTAAATCAACAGACATTTTTACGTTTGATGTGACTTTATATGATCTTATTGTGATTATAAAGGTTTCTATAACAACAAAATGATGATAATTCCATATTGGAAGTGTCTTATAAAAATTCTTAATTCTATTGATTCAGAGCCAAGAAAATGTGAAAGAACATGGTGGAAGCTTGAAGGCAAAGAACGAAAGAAGCATGTCGATCTGATGAGAATACAACTTTTGTCACCGTTTCTGTTTAGTAAAGTATATCAAGATGAAACGGTATGTAATGAGACAAATAATAATAATAATAATGATATATAATTAGAGTTTATCATGTCATAGACCGGTTGTTTTTGTTTGCGACGTTTCAACAGTTACTACTGTCATCATCGGGCGTTTGTAAATGAATGATGTAAAGTTTATATATGTTTTCAGTAGGATCGAAATTAGGATCGAAATTATTTCGGACCTGGAAGGAAGCAATGTCAATAATTTGTTTTGCGTAGAAGCAATGTCAATAATTTGCGTAGAAGCAATGTCAATAATTTGTTTTGCGACTTTGTTAGAACAAAAACTGTCAATGTTGATGAAGAAATGGTATCATCGATGTTACATCACTTTACACAAATGTACCGATAAATGACACGATCAATATAATTAGAGATTTAATCTCTAATGACTCAAACTTTTCATCCAAAACGAAAATTCCACCAACAGAATTTTTGGAATTGATAACGCTTGTATTAACAAAAACGTGGTTTCTATTCGATGAAACTTATTACACTCAAACAGATGGAGTTGCAATGGGAGGTCCGGCATCTTCTGTAGTTGCTGAAATCTTCATGCAAGCGTTTGAGTCCACAGCCACAACAACCGCTGACAAACCCCCAAAAGTATGGAAACGTTTTGTTGACGATGTTTACGCTATAGTGACACGAGATTCATTGAATAATTTTCATCAACATCTAAATGGATTGCACCCGAAAATAAAATTTACAATCGAGCAGGAATCGAATAATTGCATCCCATTCTTGGATACTCTTGTAAAAAGAAATCAAGACGGAAGCATTTCAGTGAACGTATATCGTAAACCAACACATACAGACCAATATCTAAACTGTAACTCAAACCATCAACAAAGTTGCAAAAAAAGTGTTGTTGCATCGTTAATAAATCGGGCGAAAGATATTGTTAGTAATGACGATGATCGTGTTGAAGAAATGAAACATATCAAATCGGTTCTCCAAGCAAATGGATATGACAGGACGATTGTTAGAAGAGTTGAAAATAGAATAAACAATACTCGAACTTCAAACACCGAAGAATCAACAGAACAAGAACCGGTGACCACTATTAGTATTCCTTATGTATCTGGTATCAGTAATGCTTTACAAAGAATATTCCGTGCACACAACATCAAATGCAGATTTCGATCAACGGAAACTCTTTGTAACATATTATCTCATCCGAAAGACAAGATCTCAATGAACGACACAAATAACGTGCTATACCAAATTCCATGTAGTGATTGTGAATCAGTTTATATAGGAGAAACAAAAAGAACATTTGAGCAACGCATCAAAGAACATATGCGAGCCGTACGGAATGGCGATGTAACCAAAAACGAAATTGCTGACCACTGTTGGACTAATGACCACAAGTTTGATTGGGAGAATAGAAAGATCCTTGACAAGGAAAAAGGATGGACTGCTCGAAAAGTCAAAGAGACTATATACAGTGTCAAAAACAATTTCAGTATTAATAGTACATCGTATAATGTTCCTGCGATATGGTTTCCAGCTCTACGCAAAACAAATTATTGACATTGCTTCCTTCCAGGTCCGAAATATTGACATTGCTTCCTTCCAGGTCCGAAATAATTTCGATCCTAATTTCGATCCTACTGAAAACATATATAAACTTTACATCATTCATTTACAAACGCCCGATGATGACAGTAGTAACTGTCGAAACGTCGCAAACAAAAACAACCGGTCTATGACATGATAAACTCTAATTATATATTATGAATACTAGACTGACAAACAATATAAATATATTCAATTTGAATAATAATGATTTTTAATGATTTGCGACTTTGTATCAGCATGATTGACACTTTATAAGTTGCATTCTGTAGACATTTTTGAAATTCCAGTATTTAAAATTTACTTTTTCCCTGTACTATGGAGGAAAATTTTAATAATGAGAAATTGTCAGTACAACATACTCGTGGCAATGATTTTGATCAATCGTTGATAAGCGTAAGGTGCTATCTGATTGGTTAGTTCCATGAAACTTATGTCAGAAGTTAACAGGAGAATTTGACAGAAATAAAAGCATGAAAGTTTAAAGAAATGAAGGAATAACCTGTTACGGTTCATAAGAGCAACACATTACTAAAGTTTGTTTAAAAAGAACACAATCAACTGTCTGTTCTGAACATCTATTATTAATGACTAGCTAATTTGGAAGTCTGGTACTTAGATGAAAACTTAGGTTAGAAAGTGTTACATTATCATCAATGTTTCTATTTTGTTCTGTTTGTATTAAAGTGACTTAAAAAACAAATTATCTTTTGTTTCATAGTGGGTTGAATGGGCGAAAAGTTCTCGATTACTGTCGCAGAAGAGGATGGGGTAATTACTGCTGATTTTCAAATTTCTATTTTTCAGTAGTTTTTTATTCTACTTGATTCTTATGGTTGGTTCAAAGCCTATTTTCAATTGTTTCCTTCAAGCTACTTAATAATGTCTATTAATCTAGGGCTATGGACGATTTAAGTGTTGAAGAATTTGAAAACACTGATTTGGTAGAAGTAGCTATTAATAATTTGCAAGAGGAAATTGATCAACATCATCGATTCAATGCGAATAATAAAGATGTGCAATTTCTGGAAGAGTTACTCAACTCCATTGGATCTTGCAAAAGGGTATATAATTTTAAGCTTCCATCTTTCAAATCATATCGTCCATTTCAATAAAGTTCAACGCTTCATTCCCACACTTTACATTTTTCTTTTCATACCTTATAATGTGCAAACAATAACTGAAGCTATTTAAAAGTGTGTGTTATCAAGTATTTTTGTGCCAAAGTGCCTTATAGTTTCATTTATGACTGATTCAGATTACAAACTTAGATGATGCTCTTGAGAGAGTCCGAAATACATCATGGTTCAGAGCTGTACGGTAGGAAACCCATCTGATCATATATGTGTTCCTTGCTTTTATTATTTTGTTCCTATTCACCATCTAAATTTCATAATTTTTATGGTTTTATGTCTTTATTTTTATATTTAGAACACAAGTTGAGAAGATTTCAATATCTGCTTCACAAAATCTGAAAAAGGATGCAGCTGTGTTCCTGGCAGCTTGGCAAAGTATTGTCATTATCAATTCACATTTTTTTAAGAGTGTATTAGAAATCCCAAACTTATTTTGAAAATATGAATCTTCTAGACATGATTACTACTGCTTTATTTAGTAAACAGCTATATGATGGCTGTTTATGGAGGTGATAAACCTCTCGACACATATATGGAAGATTCAACTCTAGATTCAGTAGGTCGATAAATGTTTTTCTTTCATGTTAAGAAGCTGTCTAGACCTATAGCATTTTGGAAGCTAATAGTCATTAATTTCTTGGGAAGTTTTCATAGTCAGTAAAATGAAAACTAGTTTCTTTGTTGCCTCCTTCCATGCTTCTTGCAATATTATTGTAAGATTGCTTTCTCATTAAAATTTCAGACGATGGAGAAATCCAAAAATGAAGGTAATAAATTCTACACTAATGCAGAATTCAGTAAAGCAATTAGCAAATACACGCAAATTCTGTATGCCAAGTAAGTACTGGAAACAATGTTTTTGATATTTTCTGTTAAAATTGAGTAAAATGTGATTGTGGTTTTAATATTATTTTTCATTTGCGTAGACCGTACCTGCATATTGTTTATGGAAATCGGGCTGCCTGCTACTTAAAAAAAGAGGAATACAGGTAGACTAGTGAATTTCTTTTTCTCATATTTTTATTTTGAAGTACTCAATAGAATCTTTACATCAGCTTCAAGAGCTTGGTTTAACCATCACTATGGTTATTCTTATTTCAGGTCTGCATTATCAGATGGGCGTCGTGCAACCACCCTCAACCATCAGTGGGAGAAAGTATGTTGATTCTATCCACATTTTTTGAAATAATGGATTGATGAATTATGATGTAGAAGTTGTTATTCTTTTTCTCCTTTTGTAGGGCCAATACAGATATGCACAAGCGTTTTACGAACTTGGACATAAAGAAGATGCATTGAAGGTTCTATCAAACGCTCTGAAATTATGTGGAAAGAACATTGAACTCAGTTCTTACCGTAAAAAAATTCGATCCGAATGTAAGGCATTTATTTCGTTTGATTATTAGAGAAAAGCAGTCTTTCTTTTTTTTTTAAAAAACTCTATTTGTGATTTATTTTTTAGTGAATTCCTTGAAACAAAAAAGGTAAATACTTGCTAATAATAATAATTTATTCATCTCATTCCTAGTTCAATATTGGTGTTTATTTCATCATATAGTAATGATCCTGATGACAGTGAGAACGATGAAGACGATTCCGAAAATGAAGATTTCATCGATGACGACCTACCTGATCTTGATTATGAAGTTCCTGATGATGACGATAGTGATTCCAGTGGCATGCCGGCGTTGGTAACAGACTCTGATAGTGATAGTGGAAGTGATAATGGAATCAATGAATGCTCCAAAAGAGTGTTAAAGAAAAAGGAAAAAGGAAAAAAGAAAAAGTCGAATGATAGCACAGAAAAGAAAACATCCAGCCTCAAGAATAAACAATCTAATGATAAAACATCAACCCAAAATGAGACCAAGAAAGACAGTGTCGATGAGGTTTGATTCTTCCTTGATACAACATGTAAGTTAAATTCCATTTGATCAGGATTTGACTTAAAACTGTCATGTTTTTGTTTTGTTTTTTAGACGAAGGACAAAGAAAGTGTTACAAGACAGCAAACAAAGAAAAAGAAAGGGAAGCCCACTCCTGCCCCACAGACTGTATGTTACAACATAAATATTTTCATGAACACCCTCACAAAGAATCTCACAAATTCATTCTTCAATTTTCTTCAATCCCATCCAATTGTTTGTGTTTCTCAGTCCATCTGAAGATATTCCTTTTGCGGAAGGTTCATTTAATATCCTAAGTACAATAGGCAGGTATATTATTAAGAAGCATAATGATTTTCCAAAATCTTTTTAGATTGATCCTGTTGTACAAATGAAAACGGACTTATCAACTGCTATGAAAGAGGTAAACAATTTCTTTCAATTTTTTTGTATGCTGGTCAGTATTTCATGATCATACACATTTGATACACGTTGCTGGTTTTTTTAGGGAAGTCTTGCATTACTTGAGAAACGAGGTCGTAATGCAATTTATGAATATAGCAAAGCATTTCACTTGTTAGAAGATAAGAAAGGCGACCTACTAGTATGTGTTACATTCTTGTGATATAATTTATAAACACTTCTGTGTACTAAATAATATTGTTAATGGAACTTTACCCTGTTCTTCAATAGAATATGATAGGAAGTATGGAGTACCTTGTGTTGCATTATGCAAATGGTGTGGCCCATTCGGAGGCAGGTTCCTACTTGGTGAGTGGTTAGACCATGTAGAATGAAATTAGATTTTGTGGATCAATTTTGTATGGATTAATTTTTGCGATTTTGCAAATTGTTTGGCTTTTCATTTGCAAGGTTAGATGTGAAACTACAAAATGAGTCTGACTTTTGATTTGTAGGATCTTGTCGAATCTATAAGAATATTTGGCGAGATCAACATAAAATTTGCAGACAAAAAATTCCCATTGTCATATTTGGGAATAGGCAAAGTCTACATTCTACAAAACAGGTAAACATTGATTTTCTAATACCCTTTGGCACCATCATAGATCATTCATTCAAATAAATACTCATTCTTTCTCTTTCAGATTCCACCAAGCATTGTATCCACTAAATCAGGCCTTGATGAATGAGAGTTCTGTTGTGAAATTAACTTGGCCTGGTATGGATACCATCATTGAAGAGACGAAACCTGGCGTATTGAAAGTAGGTGGTCATCCTTTCAATTATCAATTCAATTTCCATATAAATGCTTGCAACTTGATTTTGATATACCAGAGTTCTTATTCACATTCAGTTTCAGTAACTTCGATCGGTTTTGATGTCTCCTTTGCGATATGGACTATTTGCTTGACATGGAGTTTACGTTACTTGTTTTCATTAAACATTCTTAAAGACTATTTCATTTCTGTTTAAGGATAGAATAAATGCTTTATTAGCACAATGTGTGAATCCCCCTCGACCAGATGCAACATGCCGATACACAGAATGTAAACAAAGCCGAAAAGTCATGTATTTCTCAGATCCTGGTAAGTGCTTAATTTTGATAATTGATTTCTGATGATTTCTTTATTTTTGTGTTAATCCGCCATTTCCTTGGTGCAGTCATTCATAATTAATTCATTATAAATTTTTTTCTGTTTAGATTTCAAAGGTTTTGTCCGTCTCATTTGCACTGACAGTTGTTTTGTTGAGTTTCATGCATGTTGTTGGAAAAGATATCGATCACATAATACTATTCGTACATCAGAAAAGGTAAAATCAGGGTGAATTGGAGTGGGCAAGAAATATAAAGTTAGTGACGTTTTCTTATGAATTGGGAAATTGAATGACTAAAAATGTCGCTCCACCATTAGTTGGGCAACTAAGAAAAAGGAATCTTGACTCAAAATTCGGAAATTTGATTCAACTGGGAAAGTTATACGTACCCAGGCAGGGGTAGCTAAAACCCTGCCTATATGCAGTTTTGTAACTTTTCCATTGTATGGTAAACCTTCAAAACTAATTGACTGGATTATTATACTTAGTATTAATATATCAAATCTCTTTACAGGATTATTTGAACGATGAATGCTTAACACCAGATTGCGTTGGAAACGTCGACAAAGTTGAAATATTTGAAGATGGCAGTATGACGGCCAAAACAGATGTAATCCCAATTTTTCATACTCGAATTATAAATATTAATATTTAAGACTTCTTTTTCACCTCAAAAACTTGTTTTCCATACGTCTTTTTTTTAAGTTTGTCAGTGAAAAGCAAAAAGAAATAAAACAGCCATATGTTGATAAGAAAAAACGTATGAAACCATCAAGGTAATTTTGTTGTTTTTGTTACTGTTCATGTTCTAGTGTTTCTTGTTATCGCATTCTCATCATATACTCGTGAGTTTTTTATACATAACGTTGAATGCATTTGTACAATGATGTGAAGTTCATGGTTAAGAGCTGGTATTTGACACTACTTTTCATTTTGTGATCTCTCGAAATGTTTGCAGTTGTTAATGAGAATGACCATTTGTAACTGAAAAAAAAAAAATAATAAGCTGACTTTTACCACAAATATATATTGCTAATGCCGCAACCATTTCATACAAGATTAATCAAACAGTGTATGTTTCATCCAACATCCATCATACATGTTTTATATGTTTGTGGGATCATCCAACATCCCACATCCAAAATTTGACACCATGGAAACTTGCTAGGAATTACATTTTTTTCTTATTTTTTTCAAGAATAAGATTTTTTTCATAAATTTCACATCTATTGAAATGTTTTTTTAATGGATTGCTTCTTTGAATTCTATTCAAGTGTTTTTTCAATGGATTGATGCTTTTTCGCTGTATGTGTGGAAGTCATGTTGAAAATAACAAAACAAAAGAATTTTTAATGTTTTAAGTATAATGTTGGATGAAGAGTGCAAATGAAATTTGATTATTTAAAACAAAAATATTTGATGTATGTTTGCGCCTGGCTGAAGCTGTTGATTGGCTCAATATTTAGAAATCATTTTCATGTTTAAGTGAACGAGGCTATGAAAAGAAATTGCAGAAGTACAAAGAAAAATTAAAACGGAAAGAGCAAAAAGATTTTGGAAACGATGATGTAGATGTGATTGATGAGATACTTGCAGCAGATTCACAAAATGGTTGGTTTTTTGTTTGTTTGTTTTAAGGAGGGTTTTAAGTTTTCAATGGAGTGATAGGAAATTGATGGAATATATTTTTTGGATTTATATTACTACATTTCTAGATTCTTCCAAAGGTACTCCAAAAATTAAAGTAAGTGCTTACACAAGTTTAAGTGTCATTATGTATTTTACAAAATTTTGATTTACCAACTATAACTGCTTTCTGTAGGATGACAGTGTTAATGTTACCTCTGATCTACCATTGGGTGAGCTATTATTTCACTTTCACAGAAACAGGCTTTTTTTTGCTGTTCCATTCACTGTCTATATCAGTCTTTTCGAAAACACTTCATGGGTATATTGAAGTAACTAATTTATTTTTAAGAAGGAGAAATGTACGAGCTACGAAATAAAGATGATCAGGATATGCTATTTCAAGTAAGTGTTTTTGTGGCATTCGAATAATGAGATTTGTTAAATTAATTATCTTAAGCAATGAACACCTTGATATCGTTTCTTTTCAGTCTAGAAGATTTGTTCAAGTTTTACACCCAATTTTCTGAACTATCTAAAGTCTATTATCGTCATTGAAAAATTTAAATTGTGAATCGAAAAATAAGAGAAATCTGCAGTGTAAATAGGGATTTGTGTTCATTTCAGGGTGGAAAATCAAAGAAAACCAAAGCAAAGAAAACACCAAAACCAAAGGTATGACATCTTACACCACAACGGAACAGGCAACATGTTATTCATTTAATTGAACAGATTTTGATCACAAAAAAGAAAAATTTCAACCCACATAACAAGTGTTGTACGGCATAATTCTTTTTTGATTTACTTTATTTTTGTTAACAATAAAATAAACATATTCAGACTAAACTTCAATAAATCCAATGAGAAAAATTTAATAATAGAAACACTACTTTAAACATCGTAAAAAGGACAAGTATTCCATTTGCAATGCTAAAAAAATTACTGCCCTTGTGTTCATATTTCTTCACTTAGATTACATTGGACATTCCATTCATTGAAAGAGACAAAAGCACCTATGGGTAGTATTGTAAAATATGTATATACAAATTTTTAATCAGGTGGCATTTTTTAATTTGCAATATGAATACAAACATTTTTTGAGAGAAGATTTAACTGGTATTTCTTCTGTTCGTCTTGTTTTTCCATTCTTTACGATGTACTGAACATTTTTTGTAGATCTGATGTATCATCATTTCAACCTGAGGACCTGAAAGTACAAATAGCAGCATTTGAAGAGGCCTGGGGAAGAAATATTAATAGTGGTTTCAGTCCGTACATCATTGATAACAGTGAATCCATTGTAGATGGATTTGACTTTGGTGTTTATAAAAGTGTTGTAGTTGAACCCAAGAAAGTAGCCTTGCATATTTACTCGTAAGTGTAACATTATTCAATAATTTTTTTCAGTTTGATGTAAATTTGTGATGTTTTTCAATTATGTTGAATTTCTTTTTGTTAGCATGTTTGAGCAAATCTTAGAAGCGACTGGATGTGGAGATGTACATAATTCAAAGGATATTTTAGAATTCTATAATATACTGGACGATAGCTCCAAACTTTTAATTCAAACTGTTGGAGGCCTTAGAACATTTCTCTCCAAATGTAACAGATTTTCATTTGATCAGAAAAACCGCAATGTTGTATATTTAACAAGTCAAGAATCTTTTTATCATCTTGGTCGCAACTCTGCGTTTAAATACAAAGATACATACTCTCCACCTGAATGTGAAGACCCATTATTTGTAAACAAATTAGATTTTCATGATGTGGAAGGAATTACTACTGACATAATGAATCCAAAGGCAGAACCTTTTGTTCCAACAACTTCAGAATCAGTTATTGGTAATAATGATATTGTGAATGAAATTGTTGATAATAATTCTGACAGAAGAGTTAATAATATGGAACTAGATGAGAAGCCTTCTGTAGATGAAAAGCCTTCAGGAACTCTCACTGAACCAGTAAATTCTGAGATTGAACAATTGGGAGGATCTTTTGGGAATGTAGATGGTTGCATTTCCAAGCCTGCCGATAAATTAAAACATATATCTGTCTCCGATGAGATTGATAGAATAAGTAGTACAAGTGTGAAAGAAGATTTAGAAGCAGTTATTGCCAACAAAATCGATAACGAGAAAACTGATTTGAATTTTAACGATGAAGCATCAAAAACGGAAATCATTTTAAGCAAGGAGAAGGAGAAGGTTGAACAAAAAATGACCAAACTGGGTAGTTTCCTTGATGATGAGACCGCTGAAATCGTAGAATTTACCAAGACAACATACCCGAAGAGAAATAGCGGCTTTCAGTTATCAGAGAGTATTGATTATGGTGTTATTCAAGATAGCAGACGTGAAGATGTAAATATGACCGTATTTGAAAATTCCGACAATAACTGCAAAGTATGTATTATCACCGAGAAAGGGTTTGAACATAAAAATTTAGATACTTTTAAGAAAGTGTTTGGTGGTGAAAATGTACGCGAACTGGAAAAAAAGAAGGAATCCCCCAAAAAGGTAAAAGATGGTAAAAAGTCTATTACTGCTAATAAAACCAAGCCCGAAAAAGATTATATTACACCGAATGAAAACAAGAATTCCATTGAATGTTCATCAACAGAAGTGATTGTTAAAACAGAGAAACCGTACGATGGACCATTGTGTGTTGGAGAGGCAGGAGTTCAAACTGACATGATCAAAGAAGAACGTAATGAATTGTCGGGAAAATGTGAAAATTTACGTAAGCTTAATATTACGTTAATGAATGAACGTAAGAAAATGCAAGAGAAAGAAGAAAAGTTACAAGATGAGTTACAAAAACAGAAAAATCGATTTTTGCTGGCAAACGAAAAGTTGCAGAGTGAACTCGGTGATCAGAAGAAAACAATCGAGGTGAGTATAAAGTAACGTTTCATATATTCTGAGATATAAGTTTCTTGAATTCTTGCCCAAAAGATACAATTAAAGTAGTTCTGAAAGTTGGAGTTGGTCTATCATGTTCACTAAGGTACCAATATCATAATTATTTGAAAAACAATCTAAATTCAGCTAACCTCTCAAAGAGTTTTATCTGATTACCGTAAATGACCAAGTAAGCTCCCACCCCCCCCCCCCCCCACCCCCCCCACCCCACCCCCCTCGCCGAATAACCACCCCTACCGAATAAGCGCCCGGCGTAAGTGTAAATTTTTTTAATCAGTGCCACTGCCCAAATAAGCACTATCCTTTAAACAAGAAGGAGCACTTATTTGAATTGATGATAATAACACAGGTGCGGTTATTCCAGTCCAGCATAAACAACTACAAATTTTACTGAACTTTTTAGCATATTTTGAAAATATCAGGCAATGTTATTTTATATCTTGTTATTTTATTTTCTACTGCATCTAATTTCATGTTATGTTTATGTTGGTTATTTGGTCAAACTTCAGAATCCTTCAGAAATGTATTGTATGAATGAGCTTTTGGTATCAATCCTCTTAATTTTAGAAAATGCGCAAAGAAAGTATGCGTACAAACCAAACAAATGAGTGTGAAATAAAGAAACATATTACTGAAAAGAAAGAATTGAACGGAACACTTAAATCCCTGCAAAAGAAATTTGATGAAGCTTCGTTACATGAAAAGACGTAAGTGTGTTGTAAATTATCTATGCTCTTAAAGTTGCGAAGAATTTTATTTTACAGTGTAATTTGAATGTTACATGGACGTTTCTACAACGTCTGACTGTCATTTGGACATTTGATAAAGTGTGTGCCTGCTGGGTCTTGGGACACACTTGGTTTGAAAACAAAGGAAAATCAACATAAACTTGCATGGTGATTACCGAAAAAGAATTATATACACATTTTTTATAAGCAACACAAAAGATGGCAGTAAATCACTACTTTAATCTTCATTGTCAGTAACTTCTACTCTGCAGGCTCTAGAGATTCATTAGTGCCACAACTTTACTGGCCTAGAAATACTTTCCTTTTTGCTGTCCATCACAGCCACTTAATCAGTTTCTATATTAAAGAAGATTTAATCAAGACTTAGAATTTGGAGGGGAAAAAAGAGTTTTATACTAAACTTCAACCAGACTAGTTGGTATTTCTTTAAAACATATTGAAAGGAAAATCAATTTTTATAAGAATCTTCTTCATAGATTGTAGTCACCTCTCTCTGTCTCATATACTACATTGACTTTAATAATACAGCAATTTGAACCAGCTAAGCTACATAAAAACTTGTGAAACAACAAAATACCCTGAAGCACCCTCACCATTTATATCATCTTGGGAAAATGACATTTTTATGATATTATAATTATATAATTATTATGAGCCGAAATGAAATTTCAATGTAAATTTTTACTATAAAAATTATGGTTACTATTCCTCTCTAATCAATCCTTCAACAACGCTTTATGTGAATTTTTGTTTGTTTTAAACTTCATTTTTACTGCAGGTTTCAAAAGAATATCGAACAGAAAGACGCAGAGATAACTGAACTGAAGAGAATGATTGCAGATGTAAAGTAAGTTGATATGTAAAACACCATTTCTCATATGGGATGTAAGTTTTAAGCTTGGTTCTACTGATCTGAAGGTTTAAGACTTGTTATCAAAAATGATGCCAGTCTTAAGGTGGTTTTCATTAGAATTTCATTAGGAAAACATGTCTTAAAGAACAATCAATAAAAACCAAGGTTAATACTTTCAGAAGTCTTTTTGAGTTGCTTTCATTGAATAGTTTGTGCTGACACTCATTCCACTTCTCTCTCATACCACTTTATACATGAATCAGGATATTTTTAACACGTTTGCAGTTAGGTTCTGTTATCTTATTTCGTTACTTTGCATTTAGGAGAATACGTGAAAGGGAAAAACGAGAACTGGAGGAGATCATTGAAGGAATAACAAATAGTCAATTACACCAGTCCCAAAGAGCACAAAAAGTTGAGGTATGTTTTTCACCTGTCACCTCTGATACAGTCAAACCTGTGCATAGTGGACATAATATAATGGTGAACACCTGTACATAGTAGACACATTTTCCGGAACCGGCGGAATTACAGTCAAAACCTAAGAAAATAACCTATATAGCAGACATATGGAACACTTTTTCGCCAACCAAACAACAATTTTACCTGTAGATAGTGGACACTCACCAGGATTTTTTAAGCTATTTTAGTTCATACTTCTATCCACCATGTTGCCAACAACAATTTCTATCCAGGACACTTTTCTGTGGTCTCCAAAGGACTGTTATTCAAGAGGAATCTCAAGTCCATTGTGGTGTAGTATAGAAAGATTTTTTAAATGAGTGGTTTTATAGAGTATAGATTCATAAAAATCTTTGACTTAGTACTTATATTGGTAGCTTTATTATAGGCTCCGAACCTCTTACAGTGCGTTTATTATAGGCTCCGAACCTCTTACAGTGCGTTTATTGAACACTAGGCATTAAAATGCCCTCATCTCTCTTCAAATCAAATCTCTTTGCAGCAGACACCTGTACATAAAGGACACTTTTTAACCTGCAGGTGTCCACTATGTAAAGGTTTGGGTGTAGTTCTATCTTAAAAAGAGCAGCATTTCAATGAACGAGGTTGCAATATCCTTGATAGGGATAGTGGTTAATGAATTTTTTGGTGTTTTGTTTGTAAAAATGAGGTGGGAAATACAAAGGTCTCATAGTACTTGGTGTTTAGAACCCTAACCCTAACAGTGGGCAGCCTGATGTATAAATGTGGGGTAAATGTTTTGTACTTTTGAAATCTGATAGTAATGAGAGTGAAACAACTACACATGAATAGTTTTGAATACAATTCTCACTCTTCCTTTAAACTTACGTTTTCATTATCATCCCTGTCTTATTCTAAAACTTCATAGAGTATTTGATATTTTCTTTATGTTTACTGTTTATGTTTCTCATTATCAAACCCTGGTCCTCAACTTAATCACTACCCACTATGTAATAAAACCATCCGACGACTTGCCCCTGCGTATTCAAAACTCTACAACCCTGTTGTTGTTGTTGTTGTCAGACGTTACTTTTTGTACTATTATATCATAATATTATTTATGTGATGTTATCGTTACGTTTAGATCGCCTTGTTAGAAGTGAAGAAGGAAGTTGTAATAAAGAAATATCGTGAACAAGCGATAGTCATCCAAAACACACTTAACCAGATGCAATTTTGGCCGTAAGTTAAATACACCTTTCCCAAATTTCTGTTTAAACACCGTAATCATAATGTTCCTCCTCGCCCATTCTTTCCCAATTGTTATGCATTTCATTTCAGAAACATTCCTGAAGCACAAAACATTCGTTCCATTTGGGAAGATTACAAAAAGAAGTTTCAACTAACCTATCAGAAAATGCAGGTAAAATACAACACCCTTTTCATAGTTATTTTCATCATAATCATCAGAAACTTCCCTGGATTGGAAGTCTATTGTGAAGCTCTATTGTCTGTATTTTTAACTTGATTTACCTCCTTTTTGATCACCATGATGGTAAATAACTACTGTGGATTGGTTGGAATTTTGTCATATGATCAAAAAGTTAGCAAAACAAAGTTTGCCTATTGAAAAGAGCAAAGAAAAATAGACAAATTGTCAAAATAGACTTCCAGACAAGGAATTTTATAATGACAGTTTTATCTCTTTTTTCGCCTTGGTGGATGTCTGCCATCTCTATTTTATTTAGGAGGAATTTATTGAACTGATCCGTGCGGTGAAGGACGGACAGCCATTAGAAACTATGCCTCCTGCGAAATATGCTGAACCGCCGCCATATCCTAACGTTCCCACTTTAAATATGGTAAGTTGACTGAAGTGGGTATACAGTGAAACCTTTCTAAAGCGGACATCCCGTATAGCAGGCACCTCCTTATAACAGACACATTTTTATGGTCCCGCTGGTGTCCGCTATAGGGAGATTTGACTGTATTAATTTTGCCTGTAGCCATGACACACAGATGTGCAGTATTTAAAATACTTTTTGATATTGTTTGTTTTCAAGAATCCACATGGGTTAGGTCCACCAATCCAGCCGCCTCGCCAAGAGCAATTGATGCTGCCCACTCAAAGGAACCCAGCAGGTGCTTCATTGCCACCGCTGAATCATATTCAACACAATAACATTCAACACAATAATCGCCAGGCACAACCACCACCGCCAGTTGCGCCCTCTGTTGATTCTCACGAACAAACACCAAACAGCAATGGAAGTAATTATACAAATGGTTCATCATCTAACGCAACAGCTGGACACGATAGTGATTCAGACGAGTCTTTTGGCTCATCATCCAACAAGAGTAATGAGGAACCGAAACTGCCTATCAAAATGTTAGATCGTGTTATCTTGCGACTGGCTTCAAGCTTTCCGAATTATTCCAGGTAGATGTTTACTCTAACATCTTGAAAACATATATTTATTTCCTCTCAAAGTTTTGTATGTTCTCACAAATAAGAGACCGCCGAATAAATTCATTTTTGAGGGGATAATAAAATAATAAATAAAATAGAATTATTTCTGGACCTAAAAGTTGACTTATCAGGAATTACAGTGTTATCTCAATTAGGTGTACACCCTATAAAGCAGACATCTCCATATATAACGCACACATACTCCATATATAACGCACACATACTCCATATATTTTTCTGGTAGTAATTCATACTTAATTCTCCACAACATATGCCGCTGAAAGATTTTCTATCGTTTATTTCCAATTTTCTGCTTCAATTTCATCTTCCTCGTTAATTTTGAATATTTTTCAAGTGTAGACCAGCCCTTCATTTTTGTTTTCACCTTAGACATCAGTTGCAATTTTTGGTGACTGATTTCCGTCGCCAACAGGGTTCCATGAGCGGAATGACATTTGAGGAAATTATCTTTGGTATAGAACACTGGGTGAAGACTGGCCGTTTCCATCCAAAGAACCAATCGGCTCACGTACGTTCTGTTCGTCGTTTTATTGACAGCTTGTTAAATATTTGTTAGTGGGCGTTTGATTACTTCATGATCGATTGCGACCTTTACCGCCTCTTCGCACGATCTCATCAATAATTTAGTTCTTGATTTTTTCTTTATGAAGATTTTGTTACGTAGAAACTACCTCGTTACCATTCCTCTATCAATCAGCAAGTAACACGAGAAAAGTAATTTTGACATTTATTGATCCAAACAAATTTGTAGTGAAATATATAATTTCACTATGAAGACGATGTGAAACAATTCATACAAAGGCTTTGAATCGGCATTCTTGTGATCTGAAAGGGTGATATATAGTTACTTCGTTCCTAGGCCTCCCAGCAGCCGTTATCGGTTCAACGTCAACCTGTCGATCCATCAAAAGGGAAAAAAATTACGAAACCAACAACTGGTAATCCAGGTATGAATTATATTTATTAATTAATTTTTATAATGAAGAGAGTTCAACTTTTCTACAATTCGACAAAAGGAAATGGTACTTCGGTTTTTATCCGAATCGATTTTTCACTTTTTTCGCGTATGCTTCTAATTTCGAAAACAAAGAAAAATCGACCCAAGTCTCTGTATAAAAAATCACCAATTTTCAGCTTCCTGTAACTGCCGAACAACTTAAGCAATATTTTCAGATAAACTCCACTTATGTTTAATATTTGCGGCCATACTATTCTGATACATAATCTTCCACTTGTTTACGTATCCAGGCAACTTGGATAAACTTACCAAACGTGTGTTGCACAATTAATTTTAATTTTAAAAAACTATGCAGGCAAACGCAACGGTATTTTAAAAAGAAATTTAGGGTTAGCGTAATGCGTTTATGATTGCTTGTGGTGTGTTCTTATATTCAAGTAACCAAACATCGTTGAATTGGTCACAACTAAAAATGTTATGTGTTTGCCAAACCAACCATTTGAAAGCAGTTTAAATTCACGGTCAAAACTATAAATAAAGTTTGAATGAACGATACATCTTTCCAAACTTACCTCCAAACCATATTTAGAGACTTTTCTACCAAAGAACGAGGGTTAAGTAAGTTCTACCTATTGTATATGTAAAAGCTTGTTGCACGTGTTCGAATAGATGATACCTCGTCAGTAACTTAACTTTTGCGATGAACTTTGAATACGAACATCTGAATATACTACGTGTTGAATTCCTTCAAAACTCCCGTTGCTTTCTGTGCTAATGAGCTAAATAATACGAAATAGTTTGAAACCATGGTTTAGGTTTCATTAATCATTGTAGGCCACAACTTTTATGAAAATCTGTTCAATATCGTTATTATGTTGTACACATTATATAAAAAAAAATCCACGGGAGCTGATATACACCTTAATTTGATTAACAGCTGTCAGAATCATCGAGATCTGTCCGTATTCATTAACCCGATGATTGATGACCAATTTAATCTCCTATTTTTGAGTAATTAGAATAGGCGAGACAAAATACCTTCTCTTTGAAATTCGAAATAGGGCGGATTCGTTTTATGTTTAACCAATCAATTCACTCTTTATAAGTACTCCATTAATCTTGCCAATCTATAGAAAGTTCATGCATACTACGAAGTTATTAATCGTACCATATCAATAAAAAAATCTCATGTGTTGTTTAAAAGCGCGGAAATCCATTTATTGATTAGTTAAAAATCTGTGCAACACTATAATATATATATATTGCTGAAAATGGAAATATGTCTTTTATATAAATTATTTATTATCACGAAAATCTTGTCTGTTTCCTATATTGGTTTATGTTTTACATTCAGTGTCTGCACAGCAGCGTGCGAGGGCTACTCATTTAACAGTGGGAAATCCTTACCGACCAGACCAACCGAATGGATCGTGGTTAGAAAATCCAGCGCTTCCAATCCGCCATCATGATGGCTTTGACCAGGATGACGGTTGCATAATATGCTTCGAAGACATGACTGAAGTGACTGCGTTGAAATTGCACTGTGGTCATGTTTTCCATAAAAACGTAAGTGACTGCTTTTATAAATTAATTACATTTCAAAGAAACAAAAGTAATGTGTCGAAATACTGCACTTGGAATGCGGATAGGGAACGTTTTTTCAGCGTTAAAAGCTATAGCGTCAACCCTCGTTGTTTTTCCCTTAGTGTATCAGTTGCTGGTTGAATGAACAAAGAACTTGCCCTATCTGTCGTGTTCATGCACTGCTACCAGAAGAGTATCCAGCTCTCAAAACAGTAAAACTGCCGCATTGAACATCCATTACGATTTGGGAACACTTTTTTATATACATATTTTTTAACGTTGTTATCATTTTTAATTCTTTGTAAGGTTTTTTTTTTCTGTTTCTTTCTGCTCGAAGATATAATATAGTCGTAACACTCTTTCCTTGTTGTTTTATCGGCGACCCTAACTTGATGAAAAGAAAAATTTCCGGCTAATGAGAATCCATATTGTTATTAAGTTCTGTTTGATCTATTACCCTGCCCCACATTCAACACTATTTTGTCAACTATGTATGGCTTAAGCGAACGTTTAGAGAAATCCTATTCACTTGCGCAGTGCAATGAATTCCTTTCCGAAGGAAAGTAATTGCTGCTAGCCTCCTCAGACAAATTTACTTCGCTCTCTCAAAGATATTTATTAATTTCAATCATCGATTTAATTACATTCTTTGATTCTTATACATTTCCCAGACAAGTCTAGGCTCAAAAACGGCCATTTCCGAAGTTTTGTCTTATGATGATGCCTTCAATTATTATGATAGCTAGAAGGTTAATGAAGCGCCGGCTTTTTTAAAAAAAGCAGTTAAACAAATCGGAGTCTGGGGACAATAAATGATGTTTTGATTTCAATCGAATATTAATTTTCAGCCAATCAACACTCTTGAACTAGACTATTCAATCACGCATTAAAGTTTGTTGTGGAATAGAGGCCATTTTTATCCGACAAGAATTGAGGTTGAGAAAAATCAACTGTGGGTTTTAAACGGGTTTTGATGATAATTTCTAATATTTACACTATGGAGTAGAACCAAACACAATTTCTTGTTTAACTGAGTTGAAAGAAGTTTTACTTTACAGATATCTTGAATATAGCAGCAACAGAAACAAACTTTTCCATGCTATTCTTTTGAGAGCAGCTAGCTCGCCATATACCTTCATTTCATGTAATATGGTGCGGCTTTTCATTTCACGAAAGACCATAAAATTCATTTTTAGGAGTTTGATATAAATTCTTTAACATCTTTTCATAGGAATTGAGTCAGTTTTACTTGAAAAATTTAAATTTCTCTCTGTTTCTGTAGTATAAAGAAAAAAAGTACGTGGATAGTTGAAAATGGATTATGATGACGATGGGGTTATCGAAGTTCAAGTTATTCCTCAAGATGATAACTGGGGCGAGACCGCTACGACCATAACAGGTTTGTTATCAGTTTCCTAGACTTAACATCATGTTTTTGAATAAGAAATGTGTAATAATAATGCCATCTGGTAGTAGGGACTGGCCTATATTATAAATAGTGAAAGTGCCTAAGGATTTGAAAATTAAGTTTGTATAACATAATATATTATCATTATTTTAGAAACTGCTACATCTGTCTATTCTGATCTTGAAGATTTTGATGTTTTCGGTGATGAAACAGAAAAAAAGCGTTTTGTATGCCCCAGTTCAAAGCAAGCAATAAGCATTCTGCTGTCATCCTTGTTGGGTATTTTTGCTGTTCTATCACCAATTGCGTTTGTAGTTATACCTATTCTTCAAAATAACGTGAAAATAGTCAAAATATGTGGTGTTAATTGTGAGGGCATGTACATCAGTATTGGTGTGAAGGAAATTGTTCTTATTGTTGGTTTATGGGCCCTCTACATCCGTCCATCAAAAGCCTTTTTGCCTCGACTTAATGTATTTAAAGTTGGCATGATGGTGATTGTTTACATTGTGATCATTTGTTTCTGGTTATTTTACGCCATCAGAATTATTGGCGGCGAATATGTGGCAGATTCATTCATAGTCAGTTTTGCATCTTCATTTATTGACTGTATGTTGTTTTTACATTATTTGTCATTACTTCTAATGTGGTTAAGACAAAAAGAGAAAGTTTACACCATATCCGTGATCAGGAATGTTGATGGAATGAGAAAGTACTATAATATTGGACAGTGCTCGTTACAGAAAGCAGCACTTTTTGTTCTGGAGCGATATTATATTGATTTCACTGAGTATAATCCGTATATGCCCAGACCAACTTCACGTTCCAAAATAAATAAATTAGCTGGTTTGAAAATTTATGATTTGGATGGTAAAGATAATGGCAAAAATTTATCACAACAAGCTTCAAAGGCTATGATTGCAGCAGCTGCAGCAGGACGTCGAAGGGAAGGGCGAAATGACAGATTTTATGAGGAACAAGAGCTTGATAGACGAATAAGAAAACGTAAAGCCAGATTAGTTGCAGCGGCTGAAGAAGCATTTGGTCATATTGGACGACTAAATGCATTTGACCTTAACAAGAAAGCAGATGGTTCTATGGATCCAGAAGAGGCTGCTCAAGCTATCTTCCCAACTATTGCCAGACCATTACAGAAATACTTAAGAACAACTCGGCAACAGTTACATTATCCACTGGAGTCAATCCTTAAACATTTGGCATATTGTGTCACATATGATTTATCTTCTAAAGCCTTCATTGAACGCTATACAATAGATCAACCAGCTATTTCTTATGTTGACCATGATGGTAATCAGGAATGGACCCTTATCTGCGAAATAGCACCTACAAGGGCAACCAGTGATGGTGTGGTGTTTCAACTGAGAAATGATAACATTTCATTAGTGATTGCTGTGTCTAGAATGCCAGTGTTTGAAATCAGTGAGAATGTTTACAATGTTGAACATAATAAGTTTGTACTTCGTTTAAACTCTGAAACTTCTGTTTAGAGTTATATTAGATATAAGAGATTGCCGGCAATGTCTGAAAGATGACCTGGCTAGTTTCAGATTTGTAAACAAATTGGGATGTCATTCAGATGGTTATTTATTTTGTGGTTAAAGTACATAAACAACTCTCGAAAAAAAACCACAGCTTAGGGAAGTGATCTCTTCATAAATGTCAAGTACTAAACTGTGAATTTTTGAATCGTACAAAGAAAGAACTTTCACCTAAAACGATTATTTATGAGAAGGAGGAACTTCATAACATGAGGTGAATGTGTTAAAATACAAAGAAATGTGGTATTGCTATAAGTTACGGACTTATTTCTATCCACTGATGATTTTTCCAATGGCTTGCATTATTTACAAATATTTTTGGGCTGTGTTCTATTGTCTACCTTGTGTTGTTATTAACACACAAAAAAAGAATTCAAGGACTTTTTTGTGTCTTTTGTAGTTGTGTTTTTTCTAATAAACAAATATCCATTCAGTGATTACTTTGATGTTCAGAAGTAGAATAAATTCATTATTTTTAACTAAAAAAGGATATGACATGAAAATTCCAACGTTTTGATTTTTAATTTATTTTGTTTTTAAAGGAGAAAAAGCACTGTTTAGATAATAACTTAAGTTTTTTTCATTCGCTGTACAAATTGATTTTTTTTTAAAAGATTTAAATTTCTCTAACTTTTGAGGAATTTCTGACCTGAAAAGAAATTTTCTTAACAACTGATTTTCGTCATCTTTTTTATGTAATTTTAAGAAATAGCCATGTTAATGTTTTGTTTTTAGCTAATTTTTTTCGCCTTTTTGTTTTTCCCTTCTGTTTTTAATATTTATTTATAAAACTTAACTTATATCTTCTGTAATGTGTGATAATTTTTTAAAAAAAAATTTTCAGTATATACAAAACAGACTGATACGAAAATGAGTTTATTTTCTACGATTTGAAAGCTATATTGTTTTCTGTCCAATGATATTGGCTTTTTTGTAAGGTAACATCAACATAAAATAACAACTTATCATTTTGTTCATTTCGTTTACAAAATTTTGAAGAAAATTATTTTCTTCAAAGTTCGTTTTTCCCCTCCTGTTTGAAAAAATGTACCGAATTCCAACAACAATGCATGTTTATGTAAACTTTTGGGTGTTTTAAACGTTATTGCCTTGAGATATATCACACAATGGATTTCTCTTAATTACGTTTATTTTTCTAAACAAATATAAACTTCTGAGTATGATGAATCTTAATTGTTGTGATCCACAGTTAATTTAAAGTTATTCAGTTCAACTAATCTGCAAACTATGAAAACTTATTTACGTGATCATAAGTATCGTGTGATGTTTTTCTGTGTTCCTTTCCATAATATCGATTAATTCTTTCATTTTAAATCTAAAACCCTTTCTTACAAACAGCAGGGTTATATCCCTTTCATCACAATGTAAAACTGTTAGATATAAAAAGAATCTTTTTTAAAAAAACTAAGTTTTTTGGAGAAAAAAAATGTAAAACGATCCACATGGAAACTTAAATATTTCCCTATGTTGATATTGTACGCCATAAAAGAAGGGCGTTACTTAAACAGATTTAATGAAATTCTTGAAGCACCATTTACACAATTAATGGAAGCCATTTTGATTTCTTCGACAAATAGAACAGTGTAAACAGAACTCGATTGATTTGTTTCACACGCCTTTCGTAGTCAATGACTGACGCCCACTTCCGTGAAGAAACACCCATGATAAACTTTCTGATGTTTAGAAACGCCCATCTGTCTGAAAATATCGCCGGGTTATTAGTAAATCATCTAATGTCTCTCTAATAAACGCCCTCCTAAAAATCCAAAATATTTTATAAACTTCCCCTTCTTAATAAACCTCCACTTAAGAGGCCGCTTATTAGAAACATTTGAAAGTATTACAAATCTTCTAACAAAAACACCTCTTATATTAGAAATAATAGACACAACCTTCTTTGCAGAAACTATCCGTTTTTTCCATAACTTTTTAAGTATTTACAGTTAGACCTTCAAACTTTGGGACTTTTGCTAACACGCCTTTAGCTTTATTTTGGCAAAGATTTTGGAAAATATGCCGAAGTGTTTCCATGGCAACCAATTTTTCTTGGAATGTAAAATTCTGATAAAGGTTTTTAATAAAAAGCTTTAAGTATTTATTAAGAGTTAATGTTGCTTAATATTACATAATATTGTATTTTTAATGTCTTTATAAGTATTATTTCAATACTAAGCAATGATAAATTAATTATTACTTCTATTGTTCATAGTTTTTACCTTAGTCCGATTTTGATGACGTCAGCACATTTTTTCCATCAAGTTGTTCATTAAGCCTTCGTTAACAATTGTGGTAAGTTTCGAATCGAGATTGATTCAGACTCCTCAAGGGCTTTATGGTAAGTTTCTTTGTTTTTTAACCCTCGTGTGGATATAGTGGGGACATGATACTTTATTAGACCATAATCGCAAGAAAATTATTCTTTTGCATAAAACTTAAGACATCCCACGCTCAATATCCCTCAAAGTGTAGCATTACATCTGAATATATTGTTGTATAACAAAACACTGTATCTTCTCATGGGTAGCAAACAAAGAAAATTACTATAAAGTATTTGAGTCTGCATATCAAGCAAGAAAATAAAGCTCAGAGGCGGCGATATGATGGAGAAGCTAAACAGTCATTAATTTCAGACTTTATTCCTCCAAATCTCCGTTAGGCTTCAGAAATTGGAAAGTCTGAACCAATCCTGAATTTTTTCATTAAAAAAATTGAAGATGCTTGGCTTTTTATTACCTTTATGTTGTAAAACGTCCAAGAAAGCAAGCATTGTGATATGCACGCCTTCTTAAATGACGTCATGAGGAGAGTTACAGTCAACTCTCTTTTTCTCTTTTTTGTTTTTTTGTTTGTTTTTTTAGTTGCTTGAGAGACAGACATTCCAAGTGGAACCTTAGGATAGAACTACGGTCAAACCGTTAGAATAAAACCTCTTAATCGCCGACACCTCGTTATAACGGACACAATTTTTAACTTCCATAAAGGATATTTGATTTAAAAAGACACAACCTCGAACCTAGGGTCTCTTACCTTTTCGATATAAGGACGGCGGCGAAGAAAAGGCAAAAGTCCCTCGGTTCGAGGTTGAAAAAGATATTATTATCTCGTCTTACTTTATTATTAAAATATCAGTAACTATTTTAAAATATTGTAAACATCCCAGGCTCAACATTTTTTAGCAGTTTATGTAAGTTTTTTCGTCAATCCTTTTTATGTTATTTTCTAACCACTTGACCGCCCATTATGGGCGCTGTCGAATAAACATGTAACCGACATTTTTAGTACATAAGCCGGCAACCCATTTCTTTTTCGATCATTTGAAGATCTTAAAAGTAATTGTTTTTCTTTTTTACAGATATTCGCAACAAACGTTGGGAGGGCTAATTAATTTTATCCGAGTTCACTATGATTTCTTCATCCAACTTTATATAAGTGTCTTTGCTAATTTTGGGAAGCCTTGTGAACTGAAAAAATGTTAATCGTTTTGCATACGACAAATACTGACTTTGGAGCAATGAAAAAACACCTTACAAATTCGAATTGGCAAGTAAACCTTCTTAAGGATACGTGCAATGATTTTTTTTTTTTAATAAATTTAAAATCTAAAAAAATAAACATACCAACTGGAAAAAGGTTATATATTTTTAAATATTTTTCGACATTTTGGGGAAAATAAATCTTATTCTAAAAACCAATTTCCTGTTTCAAAATAATATGCACATATTTGAAAAGTTTTAAGACGAAACAATTTTAAAGGAGTTGCTTTGAAGATTGATCTTTTTTGACTAACATTCAGTATTATTGACGTCAGTTTGGCGACCTTTAATTTTAAGTTAGAAATAGAATAAACAAAATTTATAACACAATAGATTGGAATGTTAAGTATTTTTCGCACGTGGTTTTGGTAAAAACTTTGGAAGAAGATTTCTCAGATTTTATTTTCCCACCAATCACATAGCTTTCTCGAGCCCCAATTTGAGTAGAAATCGTTTTCAAAGATTCTTTTTCAGCACTGTTTCAGTACAGGCGCAAATACAAAACCGTGTGAGCGATTTCTTTTTTAAGGATCTGAGCCGGTAAATTTCTCCTGAACAAAAACGAAATAACACGCGGTTTTGAAGAGAAGATCAATACGCTTTTGCGAGTTTAAATTTTTTTTATAAGACAGTGCGTTGTTATAAAGGTACCACCTCCTGCTGACATCATCATTACCGATGCAGACCTTTCAGTTATTCTATGAAAGTCATAAATAAAAGCAACAAAAACAGTAGCTTATATTTATGACCAACAATAATTCACGTGCTACTTTTATGGAGATCAAACATTACAACAATTCCTTTTCTTGTCTCTCACCTGTTGTTATTGGTCTTGCTCGTGTGCTGAGATCATCATGATGTCAGATTTTGCTATATTTATAACAACACATTGTCTTTAAAAATATGGAAATAACACAAGTTGGAGCATCAGAAAGTAAAAAGCGCGCAAAAAATATTTTTGTTTCTAACAAGAAAATCCTAAATATTTTTATAATTTTTATTTCTAATAACTATTCTGTTATTTTATAGGAATATGAATTTCTAGGGTTTTTTCGGAAAATATAATAATTTGAAGAAATTGAAGAAAATTTAAATGTGCTCAAAAACGTTACACGTATCATCCTAAGATCCGAAATGAGTTCGTCCCGAAAATTACTGTAGATCAACAAGATTGGAGAAAGAAAGGAAACATACCGATTTCCTCTTGCCCCCTTTAATAAGCGCCCCCTTAATTCAAAAAATAATTTTATAAGCGCCCGGGGCGGTATTAGAGGTCCGGTTTTCTTGAAATTTGCAAATAAGCGCCCGGGCGGTTATTAGAAATATCATGTTTTAAGCCAGCTGTGATGAAAGATGGTAACAAGGAGCTTGTTGATCCTTTTAATGAATCTGACGTTGAAGATGATTCTAATCTTGTCCTTGATTCCGATCATGAAGAGGACGAAGACGTAGACATTGATTAGTTTAACTATAAAAACACTAAATGTATATATTTGAGATATCTTCTGTTTTTTTGTTCGAGTGTATATTGTTTTTAAGTAGAAGTCGCAGCATAAACGTTTAAAATAAGTGATGTTTTTAATATCACTTTTCACAGTTTGAAATGATTTGTAAAATAATTTTATAACCGCCCCCTCTTTTAAGCGACCCCCCCCCCCCCCCCCCCCCTCTCATAAGTAACCCCAACGCATTCTGGACTCTCCTAAGATGAAAACTTAAATCAAAATCTGGTGTTGCCCAACCTCCAACCCAGGCCTTTTCGATATACGGATTCTTTGCCGCCATTCTGGAAAATCCAAACGACAAGTCACATCACGCTCGTCATCTGGAATCTGTCAAGCCGTATAAGTATATAAACATTATTGAAAGTGTTCAACGGAGGAGGGCTACTAAACTTGCTGATGGCTTTAAAGATCTAAGCTATCCAGAGAGGCTGAGAAGACTCAACTAACCAACGCCTGCCTTCCGGAGATCTAGAAATGACATAATACAATGGCACAAGCACTTTCACTTTCAAATAAACATACCTGGACTCACAACAACTTATGTAACATCACGACAGGACCAATCATGTAAGCTCCTTGGAATTGTTATCGATGAATATCTAAACTCTGAACAACATGTTAATACGCTTATATGTTCCTGTTATAAAAAGTTGCATGTTTTAAAAAAAATAAAAAGATTTGCACCGCAGCATATCCGAAAGCATCTGGCAGAAACATTAATCATGTCAACAAAGCTTGACTACAGCAATGTACTACTTTTCGATGTTACCTCACCTCGATTAAATCGCTCATAAAAGCTTCAAAAAGCAGTCGCTGGGTTTGTAAACAATAAATACTGCAATACATCTGATATCCTATGTATGTGATGGTTACCTATAGTTGATCGAATCAACCACAACACTGGTTAAATTGGTTCACCAATAACTGCATTGCGATGAATTTCCTGATTATCTTGATGTACATGTTGTCGCTTCTTCACGCTATTCAACGAGCCAGCAAACTGATAACACTGTTCGACTCCATGTTCCAACTAGCACCAAACATTCGAAGGTGTTAGTTCTCGGTTATTTAACGATCTTCCCTTTTGCGTTGCGAGCATTGGGATAACCCATAGTCTGTTCTCTAGGAAAGTTTAATCATTTTACCTGGACAAAGCGTTATCAAGATATTTAGCAAATTATTTATTTTCATTTATTTATATATATATTTATTTTTTTTATTTTTTTAATTACAAGTCTTGATCAATGTTTTTCATATCAGTTCTTTCTTTATATATAATTAGAGTTTATCATGTCATAGACCGGTTGTTTTTGTTTGCGACGTTTCGACAGTTACTACTGTCATCATCGGGCGTTTGTAAATGAATGATGTAAAGTTTATATATGTTTTCAGTAGGATCGAAATTAGGATCGAAATTATTTCGGACCTGGAAGGAAGCAATGTCAATAATTTGTTTTGCGTAGAGCTGGAAACCATATCGCAGGAACATTATACGATGTACTATTAATACTGGAATTGTTTTTGACACTGTATATAGTCTCTTTGACTTTTCGAGCAGTCCATCCTTTTTCCTTGTCAAGGATCTTTCTATTCTCCCAATCAAACTTCACAATCAAATGCTTCCGTCTTGATTTCTTTTTACAAGAGTATCCAAGAATGGGATGCAATTATTCGATTCCTGCTCGATTGTAAATTTTATTTTCGGGTGCAATCCATTTAGATGTTGATGAAAATTATTCAATGAATCTCGTGTCACTATAGCGTAAACATCGTCAACAAAACGTTTCCATACTTTTGGGGGTTTGTCAGCGGTTGTTGTGGCTGTGGACTCAAACGCTTGCATGAAGATTTCAGCAACTACAGAAGATGCCGGACCTCCCATTGCAACTCCATCTGTTTGAGTGTAATAAGTTTCATCGAATAGAAACCACGTTTTTGTTAATACAAGCGTTATCAATTCCAAAAATTCTGTTGGTGGAATTTTCGTTTTGGATGAAAAGTTTGAGTCATTAGAGATTAAATCTCTAATTATATTGATCGTGTCATTTATCGGTACATTTGTGTAAAGTGATGTAACATCGAGTTCTTTCTTTGTTTACCTTTTTTTTTAATGTTATAATTTTTTGTTATTGTTGATTATTGTTACTATGAAAGCTTGATCACGATGAAAGCATATGCTTAAGGTCCCTAGTGTCAGCCAGTAAAGGAGGTGCGTTGTTAATAAGTCTCAATAGATACGCTGAAGTAGCCAGTTTTCAATTATTTCATCTTCTACATCCAATATCCATATGCTTTGCGGTTTCCATAAATCAACCTTTAACGAAGCGAAGAAATGGTGACGCCAAACAAGCTGATGTTATCGGATCACTTCCAACGTTGAATTTGTGGAATATGTATGGTGAACGAAATATCGATGCAATCATTTGAAACATTAACAAAGTTTGCGAATAATTTTTGGAGTAGGTGGTGTGAAATATGTACGTCTAAAGTTTACGCCGAACACACTCGATAATATAATCGCACGTGTTTTTGAGTTTCGGTTGTGATTTAAACGGAGTTTCAACCTGTTTTCGATATTTTAGTTTTTTCACATATACCAATCGGATTAAAGAAATTTACATGAACCTTAAGTCGAAAATTACGTATGTGTGTGAATGTGGCTTAAATGGCTTTACAAAAAAGCTTTTCCTATATGTGAAAATTGAAGACCTTGATGACACAGTTGCAAAAGAATGTTGTTACATAATCCTCTTCTTTATTCTCGGAAGCCTTGATAAATTTCATTGAGTCGCTCGTTATACCTGTTGCAAAAATTGCTTTACTTCACATCTTTTCCGAAATTCTATTTAAATATCATATTATGCGAATATCTATAGTCTAGCTTGGCCATAATATGGGAAAGGTCTTAAAGGCTTGGGAGATGAATCTAAGTGGATATTTTAGCCAAAGTGCTCCTTATTTTAAAAAACATTTGTAGTATCCCTACCAGCACAACAAAGTGGTTCATTTTGGCCGGACTACTCCTCAAAGAAACTTAACATAAACCCTCCTAAATTTCGCTTCGTGCTCAGCAAGAAAGACATAGCCATTGATGGATGTTGCCGGGCTACCATCGGAGTCAATGATGACATCAATAAAACTTTGGGCAACATTCAGTGTTTTCACGAAAAATTTACCAGAGGTATCCAGTCAGACGGCGGCGACACGCATCGCCTTTTGGTGAAAAGTAAAACACAATAGCGCCTCGTTTTCATGCTGAGAAATAACGAAGTTTGAGTTTGTTTCCAAAACGAGAAAGAATACGACAGAATAACTTAGCTTGTAAAATTTCTAAGAAAAAAGCCCTCCCCAGGGTTCTGGAATGATGAAAGATGTTCATTTGATATGATTTTTTCCCATTTCGCCACATAATACAGGCAAGGGAATTTCCAGGACATTTCCAGAAGAAGGGAAACACTAATTTGAGGGCGATTACTAGAGGATTTACCGTAATGGAAAACGACCTTTAGGCAGGGTTTGTATTATTCTTTTAATGGAAATTGAACCGATGCTCCATCATGCATGTCATCATCTGCTGAACAAAAAGGTTAGAATACCTACCATATGCCCAGCGCACATACCTGCTCAAGTTGAACTGCGTATATTCTCTGTCAACAAGTTTGTTATTTTATTCAAAATTTCAAACAAACTTTCCCTTAGAACACGCCTTAAAGAAGGAGTCATTATAAAAATTTCACCCAACGAAAAGTGAAAAAACCTTGATAGTACAAAGCTTTGTTAAAATCATATAAAATCTCTGCTGACTCCCCAAAATATTTTCATTATGTACTTGGCATACATCAGTCCAACAATACATCACATTGCAAAATGTTAGTAAACCAACGCCCATGAAGTAATGTCATTTGTAAGCAAAACAAATTTTCCTTTCGTAAAATCAGTAGAAGTTTACAGAGTTACAGAATCGAAGTTCGACTTTTTGTTACTTCGAGTAAAAATGAGTTGTCCAGAGCACGCAACAGGGCGTTAAAAACAAGAACTATCCACTAATATAAAAGTGATGAAACGGAATCATTAAAATGTCGATCGATGTGTCGTTAGTTGCTACGTAACCGAACGGAACTTTAACGGCAACAAGGAGTCGTATATTAACATCCAGAGCAAGTGTGCATGCCTTCCATGATGCGCGTTTCTTTCATCTCATTCGATAAGCGTGTTCATCGCTGAGTGACATCAACTCTCCTTCGAAATCGTACTTCACCACAATGTCAAGATCGCGCTAAAAATAGGAAAATTAGACGGCATCGATTAATTGTTGTTTGAAATTACTGAAAAAAATACAAAAAACGCTCTCTTTATTTTTGCGTTATCCTATAAGCAATTCAAAACTCCTCCTCCGCATGAACATACCTTATTTCTCTTGTTTTGTTTGACAGTAAACATTCCGTTGATCATTTCGCCATATTTGATAGTGATCGAATCCGCCAAATAAAAAACTGTTTGCTTCCAATGTGTATAACGTGATTCAGGACCTGCAGTGTGAAGAGGAAGCAAAATAAAATTAAAATTAAAACATTTAAAAAAATTTCAACCTTAATCTTCTATCCTGAACCTTCCCTCGGAATACCTTACACCATATCGGGAATAAAAACGGGCTTTAATTTTCGTGATGGAAAATACCAATCGGGGAAATTTTTTAATTAGATCTCTCTGGCTTCCGAAATACTTGTAGGCACTTATTTTTGAAATACAACTTGAAATGTGTCAAAAGTGATAAAAATTTGAAAAGGAAAGTCGTGGTTAAAAAGGGCGAACAACAAGTAATCCAAAATACATATCAGATCTGATCCACTTGTCATCACTGCCAATTCTTCTTATCCGAAATTCCTAACATTTTAACTGTCTTGCTGATATGGCACCGACCGATGTTAATGGGTTTAAAAAAAAAACTGATTAACTTTACAAACATACCTTTCCCTTAATTTAAAAAACAAAACAAAATACCAACAGTAGCAAACCTGTAGAAAAGCCTGTTCGTTTATGACAAGCTGAAAATTCCACATTGAAAAACACAACCAGTGCATGTACATAATCATTTCTCCTGGAACGTATAGAAAACGGTGCAGAGAAATTTAATTCTTCTACAGTAACAGTATTCAAATCAATCTCCTATAAAAAAAAAGTCAATGCTGTCATGTTGAAAAAAGAAAAACAAATGTAGCAGATACAATGATGACACTAATTGATCTTTTTTTTACAAGTTGTCATTCATTCATATCTACCACTTATCTATGCAACATAATAATTTCACAAACATCATAAGATGATGGAAATCTGAAATATTCCCACATATTATATTATTTTCATCTTTCGTCATAAGATTCCAACATGGGGTAATAGAAAAACCTAAAAAGCTTGACACAGCATACCATAAAATCCTGGTTATTGTCCCCCCTCCCCCGTAATCAAAAGTTTTACCTTTAATTTACAAGAATCTGCAACCACTTGTTTAGACTCCACAACATCCACCAATGGTTCATATAGTGCGACATTTCGGATTGCACTCATATCAAAACCATAAACATTATCCCACCAATTGATCTTCTCTTCTTTGTATTCGCGGTCTTCAATGGCCGTTATAAACAACGATGCTTTGTCAGGAAACAACAGTCCACCTGGTTTGAGCCATTTGTCCCGAGCATAAATAACAGTATCAAGCATAGATTCATACAACAAACAGTAACCCATCCATTCACTTATAATTATATCAACTTTTTCCACTGGTAATTCGACTTCTTCCACCTTCCCTTTTATTAAAGTTATATCTAGAAAAACGAAAAATCAAGCATTTCTCAATGTAAAAATTTTATATTATGATGCATTATCAGTTTGAAAATTATTTCCACATAATCATTGTATTTTATTACGTAATGGGTAGTGATCTGGTCCTGACTTTAATGCAAAAGAGATTGTTACTTTCTTCTTGTTTTCACCAGGCTTATTTCACCAGCCCAATTTCTTCAACCACCACAGGACAAAAATGAGAAGAATTACCTTTATCTAATTGGTTTGTCTTCACAATTTCTTTAGCATGATCAATGATGGATGACATATCAATTCCATAAACATGTTTGGCGCCAGCTTTCTTAGCAAACATACACAAAATGCCAGTCCCACAGCCCACATCCAGTACTACTTTGTCCTTGAACAGATGTTTATTATTGTACATAGAGTTACGATACGTTAAAGTCCTCACTTCATCTTTGAGCATTTCTTCATGGATGCCAAAATGTGCATATGAATCAAAGTAGTAATCCTTGCTTGTCATTTCTTCCACTGCAATACTCCCCGTTGTATCTGGCATAGGTGGTTTTTCATCTGTCGGTGAATTGCCCAATATTTTCTTTTTCACGTCAAGCTTGACATCGCCGTTTGTGAGAACTGCAGTTGCCATATTTGTTTCCTGTGACGATTCAAGCAAAAACTACATAAAATGTGAACTTCATTTCACAGAAAAATAAACAGCCTTCAGTACATAAACTTATCATTCCAACCCACCTCCAATATCGCAGACCCCTAGTTGCCCTAAAATATCATGTTTTATTTAGGGTGCAATGCAATGTGCCGCTTATATCTGGGACAACTCAGTTACGCACGATTTTCACCATCTTTTAATGCATGCAAACATTTCGTTCCTAGTCTCTTTTCTTTCACACTGACTAAAATAAATGTGGTATGCACACTCACGATCAGTATATAGATTATATAAGTTGTCACGGAGCTACAATAGGTGAACCCTTTATGTCAGGTGTTTTCAGGTCGAAAGGAATTGTAATACAATGAAGGGTAAGTGGTAAGTGTTCTTACTTTGTGCCATGGCCAAATTTGCTGTGACATTTGGTCACAACTCACTGATCTGTTGGAAGTTTGTAATACACAGATGTATTAATGGTATATCAACAAAATGTTAATAATTTAGCAATGGCTGTTAAAAACCTATTCCGAAGTGCATAAGAGACAATTGAAACTATTTGCATCTAGAAGTCCACTATAGCTTGGAAAATATTTAGTGTGATGAAATGGTCGTTTACCAAATGAATAGCTTTATAGCTAGACCCTCAAAGAAAAGTCAGAGGATGGAATGTTTATGGCGAGATGTCTTTCGATGTGTGACAATAACAATTTATTACGACTTTTATGCTTTCGGAACAAAAAGTAGATTGTTAAGTTCACTTATTTCTCTTACATCACATACAAAATTTTTTTCTAAAAAAAGAATATTTTATCTGAAAAGATTGATTATATTTTCTGAAAGGTTTGATTGTATAAATATGGAAAACATTAAAATTGACGAATAGAAGCAATTGAATTTAAAAAAATGAAAGATTGAATTTGAATTAAAAAAAAAGAAGATTGAATTTGAATAAACATTCATGATATTGACCTAAAAAAGATTGAATTTAAATGAATATTTTCGGTATTAAATTTTGCTACAAAAGCACACTATGCAGTACTGCATATATATACAGTTTAGAATTTTCATTTTGAGAATTTTTTTCAAATTCTCAGTAATTCCGATAATTTTTATTTCCTTGGAAGAAATGAAAATTCAACTAAACTAAAAGAAACTAAACAGAAGACAAAAAAATATCATTTTTACACTCTAGAGGTGGGTTGGTAGGTTGGAAATTTAGCATCATGACCATGTAAAGATCAATAATAAGTAACTCACCGCTTACAAAGAAACCCTAAAATTTCTGACACAAAAATTCAACTTCTCATTTCAAACCTTGATAAGGAAAATAGTGCAAACTGGGTACCGAGAGGCTCCCCAATGGCAGTAAATATGAAAACATGTAGTGTAAAAATTTATACTAATTACTTTTTAATCTTATGGCATGAACAAACATGAACACACATCTCACACAAAAACATAATGCAGGCAGGCACAGGGGTAGGTGCTGTGTAAGGCCACAACATATAATCAACACTTTATTCAGTATTATACGAAAAGAAACCACACCACGTGAATCCTTTTACGTTTTGAAATGATCAATATATTCAATTAGTTAAAAGAGAAGAGAAGCAGAGAGGGAGCTTTGAAGTTTTTCCTTTTTTCCACCCGCACCACACTTCCACTACTAAAATTTTGAGCAAAACCTCAACAACAAACGAGCTATTATAATGAAATAGTCCCACTGTATTAGAGGAGTATCAAGCATAAAGCAAAAATTTAACCTAGGTACAAAATTACCTGGTTTTCGTTATCCAATTTCATTACCTTCGTTTGAGGACTGTGGGCCATCAGCACGTGCAACTGCTTTCCTTATAAAACGGTACACGAAAGAAAAACGCAGAAAAACGGATGGCAATGCAATGGATTCAAACATGGCGGACGTAAAACCGTCGCTCCGTAAACTTGGACGTTAAAAAAAAACGCAGATAAAGGTTATATTGTATCTTTTTAACGCAACAAATTGCTGAAAAAACCCAAAAGATAACAAAACCTGAATTGACAGTTTGAACAGCAGAAAAGAAGAAATGTGCACATCAACAAGAACAGATGATGGAGTAGAAATTGCTAAAGTTCCGTGCTTAAAATGTGATAAACGATTCCGCACTTCATGGGGTGCACACCAGCATCAGAGACAATGTAAAGTAATTGCAAACAGAATAGAAATAGGTGAACCACCACCTCCACAGCCATCAACTAATCCAAGTATTGCGATCGGAAATGAAGATAACCCAGAACCAGAACTTTATTATTGGGCCGAAGTTAAAGGACAAACAACCTCGACAAACAACCCGGTGTTCGACCTATCGGCGTTGGTGAAGTCTTACGCAGAATCTGTGGGAAATCCGTTATGTCGGTGATTAAGAAAGATATAATCACATCAAGTAGCAGAGTTCAAATGTGTGCCGGGCAAAAAGCAGGCGGAGAAGCTGCAATCCACGCAATGAGGAGGGTTTTCGAAACTGAAGAAGCAGAGGCAGTACTCTTGATAGATGCAGAAAACGCATTCAACAACATAAATCGTCAAGCTTTTCTGCACAACTTAAAAATGACATGCCCAGTATTCGCAAATTATGTCATTAATTGCTACCGAACACCTGCTAGGCTGTTTGTCATCGGAGGAATCGAGTTGAGTTCAAAAGAAGGAACTACATAAGGTGATCCAATCGGCATGGCAGTGTATGCGACAGGAACAACGCCTCTCCTTGACGAATTGATATCAACCATTGCAGATCATGACGAGATGGCTGCATTTGCGGATGATATAACTGCTACTGGGATGTGAGTCACTCCGAGAATGGTGGGATAGCATTACAACTGTAGGTCCCCATTTCGGGTACTATCCTCAACCCAAAAAATCATGGTTGATTGTTAAAGAACATCATTTAGCGAGAGCCACAGAAGTCTTTCAAGATACAGACATAAAAATAACAACTGAAGGTGAACGACATCTTGGTGCTGTGATTGGAAGTCAAGAATACCAAGAAAAATATTGCAAAAGCTTGGTGGAAAAATGGTCGGAAGGATTGCCCCTTCTTTCTAGAATAGCAGTGACACAACCACAAGCTGCTTACTCGTGCTATGTCAGTGGTTATCAACATAACTTTTCCTACTTCATCAGGACAATACCGGGTTTTGAGAGGTTTTTCCAACCGATCATTCGGCATCAGTTCATACCAGCAATCACGGCGGGAGGTAAAACCATCAACAACAACGAGCGTGATCTGTTACCATTGCCTCCACGTTTGGGAGGCCTTGGGCTCAAAAATCTATGCGAAATTGCCTCCAATTGAGCACGACA